>OZ007589.1:192150002-192522502 GCA_963931845.1 Maratus michaelseni | reverse complement strand
AAGCAATTTTACTTCATCCCAATATGATGAAAAATATGAAAAAAAAAAGTTTTTATCTAAGAAATCAAGGAGCTATCTCATTTTTATAATATTGAGAATTTGGAGTCGGAAGCAAGAACATGGTTTGATTTGTGGAAAAGCAAAGACTGTGATGAGAATGTCATGATAAATGATCTACTCGCAGAAACTACATTTCCCCCTTTACTTCAGACAGCCATATTAAATTATAGACAATTCTGCCAAAAATTTCCACTGCAGGAAGATCATTTGAGGGGTTCACAACCATAGTAGACCAAGTCCACTTTGAAAAAAAAATCAAATAGCCCATTTAGAAGGTGCATAAAATCTATTTTATCCATTCCCACACTGAGCCAAATCTGTTTTTACTTTCTCATATATGCAGGGCTGCCACTGGCGACTATTTTTTAATTCTACCTCACACCACTTTCTCAAAACAAAAATTATTGACATAAAATTCGATAAAATTTGCAAGAGAAATATACTACAAAATCTCTTCTTTTTAATAGTGGTGCGAATAGAATAGAAAAATAGTCGTACGTAGCAACCCTGTATATGTCATCTGTTTACAAACTATGTTTACTGTGGGAGTGGATAAAACAGATTTTATGCACCTTCTCAATGGACTATCTCAATTTTTTTAATTGACTTTGTCTACTATGGTTGTGAGCCCCTTATTCAGTACCCTCAGGTCAGTGGTGAAGGTGATTATGTTCCGAATTGTCTGAAAATTTAAGGCATTCGGTTCCACAAATTCGAACATAAAAATATCACGGAAGAATATCACAAATTTTGACAAATGGTCACAGAAAACACCGATTTCGTCAATCGTTCGCAGAAAAAAATCACCAATTTCGTCAAAGGATCGCAGGGAAAAGACGAATTTAGTCAAAAGATCGCGATAAAAACGCTAAATTCATCAAGGAATCATGGAGAAAACGCAAATTTCGTCTAAGAATCGTGAAAAAATGAAAATTTCGTGAATGAATCGCGAAAAAACACAAATTTCCTCAAAGGATCGCGAAAAAAAACGCAAATTTCGTCAAAGGATCACGGGAAAAAAAAATTTCGTCAAAGAATCGCGAAAAACCTAAATTTCGTCAAAGAATAGTGGGAAAAACGCAAAATTTGTAAAAGAATCGCAGAAAAAAGCCAATTTTGTCAAAAAATCGCAGAAAAAACGCAAATTTCGTTAATGATTCGTACAAAAAAACGCAAATTTCGTCAAAAGATCGCGAAAAAAATGCAAAGTACCTTAAATATTTACTAAAATGTATGATAGCTTTTGTGGAAGTTGAGATTTTTCTCAGCCCCCCCTTAAAATTAATCCTATGGGCGCCCTTGAGAAGATAAGAATACTAAATGCTCTTAGTATTTTTCAGTTTTTTCTAAATTTTAAGAAGGCATTGTAATATATACTGTGAATAAACCAAAACAAAATGTAATAAAAGTGCAAAATTATCATCTTTTACTAATCACAAAATGAAAAGGGTAAAAATAGACAAAATCTTAAGTGTAATAAAGCAATTATTATATTAAAACATGGTTTTTAGCAATTTATTATTGAATTTTGTCTACATTTTTCGTTAATTCCAGATGTTTTAAAAAGGAAAGCATCAAGCAGGTTTAAAAAATAGTCAAATTTGAATCGAGTGTAGTGCAATTAATAGATTTCTCATGGTTGAATTTGAAAATTTCATCATTTTATCAATCAATGCTCGATATTGACTCGAGGGTGACCTGAATAAAGTAGACAAAGACCCCACAGTTAGACTAAAAAAGGCTTTGTTAGTTGATGACTGTATATATAGTTTATGAAGATACCATACACAACACAAATTTCACAAGTATGCACACAGTACACGTATGCACACAATATCAATATAGTGAGTTTGAAAAAAAAGCAAAACAGAAAAAAAGAGATATGAATAAATATAAAAATATAAACTTTACGAAATTTAGAAAAAAAAAACAAGAGTAGAGGATCACAATCTAAGAAATTCTAGCAATAATGCAAACGAATTCATTGTATACCTTAATTTTTTAATATTTTTTATTTCGAGCTATCATATTGGAAAAATCACACAACACATACTCAAACTGCAATTTTCGAGTTTTCCAAAAAGTAGATTCTCAAACAAACATCAGTATGATTAAAATGCCATTAATAATATTATAGGATAAATAGGATTAAACCAGCGTTAAGGTTAGATGACACGTTTAAAACTCACAACTTTTTTTTCAGAAATAAAAGAGGTGGTTGTCACTCTCGCAGAGATTCTAGCAGAGATAGATAAAAACTCATAAAATATTTTTAAACAAATGTTTGTTGGTTTTTCACTCTCGTGATTTAAAAAACAATGATTTTATCATCAAAACTTAATTTTAGAGCTATTTTAATTACAATATACAACATTATTAATAAAAGTATAAATCGTATAAATCATTTTTAAAACATGCACGTTTTTCAAGGATCTAATGAAATTCGAGAATTTAACCTAAAAATCTTATATTTTTCTGTACACAAGGCATAATAACCAAAAATGTTCTAAAATACTTCAAGTAGAATAATTTGTCTAGTTATTCATTTAAAATTACCACGGAATCAAGAACAAAAATTCATTTTCACCAAGGCTGCGTATTTTCACCTAAAACTCTATTGTAAGTTCATTGTTGCCGTTTAAAGTATGTTTCTATTTGTAATAACACTTTGATGTGCACAAGGGTTTTATCAACCCAAACAACAAACCTGCACGAGATTTGCCGCTTGACACTTGGAGTACTTGTATTACTTTTATTTAGCACTTCATTAGCACTTGTAGTACATGCTTAATTGTTTTAATTGTGAAAATGAGATATTCTTGAAATGTTCGGTGCTACAGTTACAAATAATATGCTATTTTGTTTATTTAAGGAATATACTGAATCTGGAAGACATGCTTCGAGTAATGTATCATTTATTAATGTGAAATTAACGTCTTTGTACTTCATTCATAACTGAAATTTGAAGTTTACAGTGTCTAAAATATAGATTTGAATTCAAATATCAGACAAAAAAAAGAATTCATTCAAATTTGCAATAGTGTTCGTGCAAACTTTAGAAGCTGAATGATTGTACGTGCGTGTATATGTGGGGAGGGAGGGCAAAAAGGCGTTGAGCTTTGAACTTATTTATAATAATGAATGGGGGACGTCAAAGCAATTTTGAGCTTAGAGATTAAATGTACATTAATCAGGACCTGTTTAGGATGTAAATTTTAAAATATATTTACTCTTCTTTACTCTTCTTCCGTTAAACAAAGAATCAAGATATCAAAATTAAATTTTATACTCTGGCTACTGTAAGAATACACTCTGGCTTGGATAATGGCTGAAACGATGAAGTTTTTCCTCAAATTTTGCAGCTTGAGAGCCGATTTGTTTTACATGTCTAAATTTATGGATGGTACAAATTTTCCTTTTCAGAGGTCGTCAAACTTTGTTCATGGATTCATTCATTTTATTATCGATATCTGAGCTAATTTTTCTTCAAACGTTACAGTATAATTTTTTTTTATGTATAATAAAGATGTAAATTTTACCATTTGACACTTTTTTGTGGTTGTGGTGGTAAGGGGGGGGGGGGGGTATAAAAATTTTAATTTTTATGCAACCTCCAATTATCATTTTTTAAGCCTGTTTCTATCAAAATCAAATTGTCTTATTTTTCTTGACTATTTTTCAGATTTTAGTTTAGGCCTAGAATGAGACATAGAACTTTTTATTCTTTTTATAATACTCTCATTAGTATCTATAAAGTAGCTAACATTGTGATAAGTTTAAACGCATTTTTATTACTAACAAACGGTAAGCAAATCAAAGCTTTTGCTTTTATTATTATTATTATTGTTGTTGTTGCAATGCATCTAGCCAATTTTTGAATTTTGTATCCGTAAAAATACGATGCATATTATTTTATTTGTGTGGTGTTTTCACATTTTTTTTTTATAATACTGAATAAAATATTTTATCGTCATCAAAAGTTTATGAGTTAAAATTTTTTGTGATATTATCGTCATTTCTTACCCGTAATATTACAAGAGTAATTTTAACAAATATGCTTAGCCCGCATTCAAATGGTAATTATAGGTTAAAAAAATGCAATCATAACATGACACTAAACTCATATAAAAAACATTGCATTCTTAAAACATCTTTGTGAAATATTATTTACCCTTTTTTAAGCCACTATTAAACATGAATTGTCGGAGTAATTAATATCGAGATCATCCGGAATCACTCAACATAAAAACGATTAGATTTACTATCGTATTGTTTTCCATCTCTTAGAACAATAAAATACAAAAGTAATTTATTTTAATTACCTTCTCATTTTTTTTGTCTGTTCCACCACTTTATCCATTAGCATGTTTTACTGTTATAAATAATAACGTGGACACTATGGCAAATCCGAAGAATCTAAAGAAAGAAGAAGATGGGAATCCGTGAATACTGCATTCACAGAGACAGAAAAGGTCTAGTAGAAAGTTGTACTGAAAATGTTAGTAAAATTTTAATTTTTCATCCAGTTTTTAGCAAAGACTGAGCCTAGTACAGAAAATGAAAAAAACAAAAACTGTATATTAGCATAATTTTGGAAAATAGTAGTAAATCTGGAAAATGATAAGGTGTTCATTGTAATTTTTTAAAAGTTATAGGGTGTTTCTTAAAATCAGAGGAAATTTTAAAAGATAAAAAAAAGTATTCACTAGCACAAGGAAAACATCTTATCTCCACATATACGGTGATACTTAAGAGTAGAGTTGCAAAGGCTAGAAAAAACACGGTTTAAACCTGGGAATAAACCGAGTTTTTTGGGAATAAACCGGATTTTTTGGGAATAAACCAGGTCTTTTGGGAATAAACCTGGGAATAAACCGGGTCTATTGGAAATAAACCGGATTTTTGCAACTCTACTTAAGAACCTACATCAGTCATGCGAAAAAATGCTCAAGCTAACGTTAAGTCTATGGGAAGGTTCTTGCGCGATTTCTCGCTCGCATTTTAATATTCTTAAATGATTTTTTTTGCATAGGATAGCTGAGGCCGGTTCCTAACGTTGTTAGTTTTTACTTTTTCGATTTTGGTTCCAATTTTTTTTATATAAGGGTACTTTCACTTTCAAAACCGGTTCCAACCGGTTCCAAAATTGAAAATGTCCACTTATAAAAATAACTGTAACCAAAATCAAAAAAATTAAAAACTAACAACGTTGCAGATCGACCTCAGCTATCCTATGCAAAAAAAAATCATTTAAGAATATTAAAATGCGAGCGAGAAATCGCGCAAGAACCTTCCCTTAGACTTAACATTAGCTTGAGCGTTTCTTTGCGTAACTAGCGTAGACTCTTAATATAAGAATGGCGCTGGAGTTTTTTAGTGACACGAATTCTGTTCCAGGACAAAAAATGTGTATTTTTGGTGTTGTAGATCAATCAGAGTACAATTCGATTTTCAAAGGACTGACAGGGCACGGTGAATATGTAAATGCTAGGGTTTGTTGGTTGGTTGGTTGATTATTGACGGCCAATTATCTACACTTGGGATATAGGCCCAGGGGGAGTGCCCTTCGTGGGGGTCTTTCTAAGGGAACCTAACCCGTATTTACGCATGGATAAATCCACGGCTCGAAGAAAACCACGAAAACTCCGAACGGTTAGGCCGACGGGCGCGATTGGGATCGAACCCAGCACCTCCCGTCTACCAGCTTCGAGAGCAGAACCTCTCAGCCACTGGTGGGGCATAAATGCTAGGGCTTTTATAGTGAATAGCGAACATATCATCAGTAAAATATACAAAAACTACCGAAAGCAGTTTAGATTTTCTATCGTCATTTAGACCCATAGAATTTTCCTAAAAAATCTCATATTGGCACAAAGAACGGGAAGGGAAGCCTGGTGTGTATTTGAGGGACAAGATTGTTACAGAGAAGCCCAAAAGAAGCCACGATTCACAGTGTTGTTGTGAAATTCATGGATTACTGTTAAAAGTCCTCCTTCGCAACCTCTGATTGCTCTATATAGCACTGCCTTTACATTTTGAAACACTGATGTTTTCTGCACTGATGACAACGTCTTAAGACATTCTTTTTAAAAAAATCTTATTTAATGCCTACTCAATGCGTTGTAGCAGTAATTAATGCTTGACACTCTCATCCGGAACCACCCGTTATAAAGAAAAAAACTATCTCCTACAAGAACAAGAAAATAAAACTAAAGTAAATAAATAATAAAAAAAAAAAACCTCTCCTCATTTTAATTTATCTGTCCATTGAATCCGCCCACCAGCATGTTTTATGTATAAGTAATAATGCGGACACGATGGTAACTCCAAAGGAGTTAAAGAAAGAAACAAAGGTGGGAACCCGTGGACGCTACATTCACAGAGGTCTCACCTAAAAGAAATAGTTAACCCAACGACAAAAAGAAGAACCTCATCAAGGTATCCAACCATGCATGAAGGAACACTGCAGCTAAAACAAATGTTCTCCAGTTCACGAGGTCCAATATGCGCTTTCACATAAGTTTGCGCATTCACGCCAATTCTGAAAGGCAAATTACAGAGAAGTTTTGCTCTCACTGTTCTTTATTTTATTTTATTTTATTTTTTGCTTTTTTTTCCTCGCCTTACTTCTCCTCTCACGGGGCCAAGGGATTATTTATTTCTTTTAAGATTCGAGTTATCATAGCGTGACAAAGTGTCGTTAAAACGCTCTCCAGATGAAACAGATTGCATGTATACTGTAAGCAATGCCACGTGGGTGTTATTTTTTTGTGCTTGTTTGTTTTCCAAGAGTTTATTTTGTTTGGGTTTATCTATTAGTCTTGATTCTCTGAGTAACATTTCTAGTAACGTAAGATTCAGTCCATACAGCCCGAATGTACTTTCTTAAAATCTTATAGGCTATATCAAAGAATAATAATATATCATAGTAAACTCATTATTCCATAACTTACCATTTAAATATGCTTGAGTACATTAAAATATGTTGTGTAAAAGTTAACGTCTATTTTTAATTAAAACTATTAATTTGTTATTGTTGCAAATAATAATCACTAAATGGTATAATCACAAAATATTTAGAAAAGAGCATTCTGATAATATTACTACGAAAAATGTCTTATTTTTCCCTTAAATTATGAATGAGAATCCACTCTCATATGATGTCAAAAAGAATATTTGGCCTACAATCCCACGTTAGATGACAGACATGACAAGCAAAACGGAAGTGAAAGATTGATCACTTAAATTGCCAGAAAATGCAAAAAAAAAAACAGCCTTAAATACGCCATTTTTGAATCGCAACTGCGGCATCCTCGTGAAATATTCTTAGCCTCAGGTCGAAACGACGAATTTCAACGCATTGGTGAAAATTATATGTACTTGAAAAAAGGGGGGCGAGTTGTATTGATAGTTTTTCATCGCAGAAAAGGAGTCTATCAGACAGAACTTATTTTCGAAAATTTAGGGAAAATAATCGTTAAAATAGTAATCAGCCAATAGTGTTCTTTAACGTAATTTATTCAGACTTTTCTAGCTTATGATATATTTTTTTTTTATCCAACGAGATTTATGAAATTTAAATATGAGACTATAGAATCCACAGTCAAAACTAATAATAATAATAATAATAATAATAATAATAATAATATAATTTTAGTACAATAGCTCATTCCCTGCCCTGATTATGATAAAAACAGCGTTTTTAGTATCTCCACACTTTCCAATCGCATCCATATATTTTTTTTTCGTACTTCCTTTTATTGAAGCATAAGGAAAAGGAGAGGTTCTTCGTATCAAGCCCTCTTCCTTCATTCAAATGAAGACTCTTTTTTAAAAAGAAATCACAAGAGCTCTTCCGAAGATTATAAGTTTTAACTTCAATTTTTCACAATTAATCTCAGGAAGCATAACTCTGTGCATAAAGAAGCACTATTGATATTAATTATCCATATTATTAAACAAAAGCATGCTTGTGAGTAACGCTGGCGTCATATCGATGGTGGCAACAACCTGACCAATCTTTAAAAAAAATTTCAAAAATTAATTAACTTCTAAACATCGCACAATTTCAGCTTTTACACCGTCGATTAGAGAGAAAAATGTCCTTTCAAATACAATTTATCTGGCAATTGTATCTCAATTTACTGCTTTTTAATGGTTTTTTAAATAATTTTCAAGCATGATTTAAAAAAATATATATCTCTGTAAATTCCAATTAACAAAAATTAACATTTTTCATTTAAAACATTACAAATAATTCAGCATTGGTTTGTTTCCGTGTAATATTCAATAACGTTATTAAAATTTCATCAATAAATAAATAAATAAAATCAAATAAACAAAATAAAATAAATAACATAAAATAAAATAAATAAAATAAATAAAATAAAATAAAATAAAATAAAATAAAATAAAATAAAATAAATAAAATAAAATAAATAAAATAAAATTTAACAGATATATAGATATACGCACTTAAACACTGAAATAATGAAAATAAAAAAGGCTGCTGTAAATAATGAAAGCTTTGTCGATTTCTTCGGTTATTAACCCCTCGCATGAGGCTAAGACGAAAGTATGCTTTTAAAAAAATTCAAAACTTTATTTGAATAATTGGTATTTTTCATATAAAAATGCTTTTGGTGTTATTAGTAGGCAGCAAAATATACATACATTAATTGTAAAAAATCTATTAGAATTTTTAATTCAAAAAAATTTTCACCTATGTTTTTTTTTCTTTATACACGGGGGTTGTTCTGTAACCCGGAAAGCTGGGGGTTGGATATCCTGATATTTCTAAAGTGTGCAAATCTGAAGATCAGGGACCTCAACGTCAACTCTGCAAGACCCATTTTTATTTTGAACCCATTTGAACCTTTCAATCGGAAGTTTTATTTCTTTCATATTAGTGATATTAACAAGGACGGTCTCCTTAAAGCGCAGACTCAGAATATTTTGGAAAACAAAAATGTTAATGAAACTACTCATGTACGTAATAAAGGATAGGTCGAATTTAGCTGCGGAATTACAGTAGAAAATCTGTTAATATATATATATATATATATATATATATATATATATATATATATATATATATATATATATATATATATATTTGTATTTGGAGAAAAAAGAAGCTAACAACAGCAACACATTTTCCTCGCCAAATGCAAGCAATTTTAATACATGTGAAAATTCCTGGTTAAATGAGTGTTATAAAATGCGTATTATTTAATGAATATAAAGTTAAACGATAATCATTTTTAAAATAGATTAGTTAAATCGATTGTTATATTTTCTATAATTTTGTTATAAATTTGTCTAAATTTGCGTTTATACTACAAATACCATTCCTGAAAACCAGATGCATTCCTATAAAACGCTACTATCCTCTAAAGCGGATAATCTGAAATTTAGACTACACAGAAAATAACATATGCTGCTATTGTATATAATTGTATCACAAATTTAACACTGTATGATCATAATTTGAAACTGAATTTAGTTAGTGATTAAAAAATTGCCCTTTAGTTTAATATATCATGCTAAATTTAATTAAACTAGTAAAAGTACACATCAGGATTTGGAAAAATATATTAAAACTATAATAAATTATAGTTAAGAAGCATAGCACCCACCACCTGTATGTATTTGAAGTATGATAGATGAATCACGTTATGTGAAAACATTAGCTGAAATAATAACGTACAGAAATGGTGAAAAACCACTTTGGAAAGTAAAACTTTTTTTTATTTCCGCAGGAAAATTATTTCCCTTCCCCAAATTTCTTAAAATTCCCAAAAAGAATATTCAGTAAAATTTATAGCAGTAATGTAGCAGAATATAGACTTTTGAAATGAATTATGATGAGATGAATCATCTCATTTGGAGGGGGAAAAAACTATGAATCCTGTGCTTTTCACTTTCCGTATTCATACTTTTATCATAAGATAAACCTAATGGATAAAATAAACGGAATAAAAATAGAACCTCGAGCTAAACGCATTAAAATATTTCTTTAAACTTAATTTTATTTGAAACTTGTATTTACATTTTCACATTTTTAGCCGAAGTTACGTGTCCGGGAAGTAGTTTGACTGCGTCAATAAATTTTATACTTAATTTTAATATTTCAGGGTGAAGTATAAAGTAACGTATTTTATTATACTCTGATGTTAATAGAAAAAAAAAAGTGACGTAACATTATTTCCATGTTTAGAATAACATGCTAAAATGGAAATACTTTAATATATAGCTCATAATGTAAAACAAAAGCAAAAATCTTAAATTTTATGACAATGCATACTTTTGAAAAATTAATTTAAGTTATTACGCATTTCCATGGCAATCTCTTTCTCTTGAAGGTTTCAGACAAAGCTAATTTTTAATTACGAATAAAGAAATGTAGATCTCGGAATTGTCAATATAATATATTTTGTATTAAAGCAGAATGCTTAAAACATATAAGTACTATTAAAATTTCATTATTTGCTTGACTAATGACTGATACGAAAAAATATCCAGTCTATATATACATAAATGTTACTTTAAATCATTTGTAATCTTTTAGTCAATATTCATGTTGCATGCAAAGAAGCATTTTAATTCAGACCTTTTTTACCCGGAGAGAGCAGCTCTGGAAGGGAAGGAGAATTATAGAGTTCCGTGGAGAAGGGGAGGAATTTGCACTTTTAGGCTGTTCCTAAGCATAAAATCTCAAACGGGGGTGGGGAATTTAGATATTCCAGGAGGATGAATGTCCCCTTCCCCGGATGGCTCCAGTAATTCATAACTGTAAAAACGGTTATACTTAATAACTTTTTAACAAACCGCTCATTTGCTACAACAATATCATAACTCAAAAATTACGATTTTCGAGTTAATACCACAGGAACAATTCTAATGATGTGAACTTTTAAATAGTTGAGTGTCATTTTTGAGCTTTCAAGATTCCCAGAGGGATGGTGGTAGCGTCGTATTATAGTTTCCAAAAATCAATTCAATATTTAAAACTTCATATGCATCTCCTGAAAAATCGTAATTTTTGAGTTATGACATTGTTGCAGCAAATGAGCGAAACGTTCGGAAATACAATATACGATTTATTCAATTTATGCATAAAAATATTAATTATTGTAAGTTTAATTTTAATAAGAAAATATAGTATTATTCACTGAGCATTTTGTTCGGAACTTAAAATGTACAAACTAAATCCTACTTCTTGTATAACGATATTTTTAAATACGTATTATCTAATATATTTATAAAGGAAATAATACCACTATTGGAACCAGATTTCCTTTGATGAAATATTACGTTTTCTTTTTCACTGAATTTTAAAAGGGAAAACCAAACTCTACTTGTTTTATAATGATATTCCAAAAGTTATATGAATAGCGGAATTAACCTTCGTTTAAAGCTGTTCTCAATTCCAAAAGAGCTACTTTCTGACACATTTCTGAATTCATTTTTGTTCGGAAACGCATTAAATTGGCAGGTGTTCTTATTCAGAAGCTATGCCCTCGAAAGACGTTTTCCCTTTTTTTTGGTAAATACAGAAGATCTTTCAGAAAAGACTGTCCAAGTTGGCGTTTTAAACCAAATTCCAGACGCGACAGCTTCAGAAAGGGGAAAAACTTGTCCTCGCGTGACACGAATCGCTTGTAACTGAATAACTCATTTATCAAAAAATGAAAAAAACATTTCGATTCCAAATCGCTTCAATAGTTAAGTCTGCCAATTTTATGCCTTTATGTTTCAAAATGATTACGAAAATGTGTAAGAAATGTTCGCGTTTTTGAGCAGGGAATTTGACAACCAACTTAAGAGGATTATGGACTTTAAAAATTATTTTTCAATATTTATGTTATTCCAAAAAGAATTTCTTCAAACAAGTGTTCTATACCAGAATTCAATGAATATTTGAGAAAACAGTTCAATTTATTAAAATCATTTAAAAATTTTATAGCTATTAATTAGCACTTTTAAAAAACTGAAATGTTCCATGCGTTCCCTTTATTACACAAAAGGATTTTATTAAAAAAATTATGTATCCATTTTTAATCTGACAGACAGTCATTAAAAAAATAATAATACAATGATACGAAATTGAATTTTAATTAAAAATTCACATGTTAATATATTTTATTACTAATTTACAATTTAATACCTCAACAAACCAAAATTCGAAAATGGGTGCACTTGTTTGTTGTAGTATGTATCAAAATTGTCCCTTTAGATATATTGAGAATTTTGGATATAAATTCGTGGGGCATTTTAAAGACGTATAAGTCAAGAAATTTGTTTTGTGAAAAAGGCATTTGAAATACATTATATATGTTATTTTCATTATGTACCTTTAAAAAGTTTGAAAACACACTTTTTTCAAGTATTATAGCAATGCACTTTTATTTTTTACATTATTTTATTTAATCAGCTTAATTTTTATATGTAAAGATGGAATTTTGTAATTGATTTTTCATTCAACTCTTGATACTCTAGAGTCTAGAATCCTAAAAATTATGTTACAGGTGTGTTTCCTATGACAATAGAACATTTTAATATTTTTAGAACTTATTTATAATGTAATAAATTAATTTTATGACATTATCCGTTAGTCGGGCGCGTGATAACTCACCAAATATCATTTATGGTTAGAACTGCATACAGGTTACTACAACAATGGATTTAATGATGCGCTAAACTACGTTCGTCAAAATAGGCCAACTGGATGTGAAATTGCAAGAATGAAATATTTCAAACACTAGAAAAGGGGAAAAAATAAATAAAACATTAAAAGTGCAGTATATATTTTTAAAATACTCTTTAATCAATTAATCGTTTCATTATTAATTAAATTATGGTTATACGTTGAGAAATCAATTTATCCCAAAGTTTAAATAATGTTAATTTTTTTTCTTTCCTGTTGCCATATCTTAAAAAAGAAACAGGGTAAAATTATATATATTTTAATAAATTCACTAGTTTGAGCTTTCTATCTAGCGTATATATATATATATATATATATATATATAAAGAGCTGTGAATTTTCCATAATCGTCTTGAGTATACCCACGCCAAATTAACATATTGTAAAGGAAAGTTTTGCTTAAAAACATGAATTTCTGCCATAAAATTAGGCTTGACTTTCAAGATAAACATTGAATGCATATAAAAGAGTGTTTTTTTTTCTAACTATTTTTATTTTTATACTTATTAATTTGAACAAGTTGGAAACATAAAACAAAAAATCATATATTTGGTGAAGTTTTTCTCATTTTAAAGTCCACCGTTTTCTTTTTTAAAAAATGCTATTATTTCATATTTTTTTCTGGATTTAAAAAATGCAGACTAAATTTTACAGTTTTATCGATGTTCTAAATTTTATATTTATAGCAAAAGTACCATTAGTGAAAATACCACTACTTTTGCTTTAATGAAATATTTATGCTTTCAATAAGAAGAAAAAGGGAAAATCGGTATTATCAGATCTAACTTGGTTCAGCAGTAAACAATTAGTTAATTGTTTGTTTTATAAAAAAGAAAACCTTTTCGAAAATTACCATAATGTATAATAATATCTGACATTAATAATAACTAATGAATATTGTTATCTCCAGTTTTTCATTTGTATAGATAAAAAAAGAGGCTTGGTAAGTAGAATTTAACAAGAGGACGGGTTTTATAATACCACCAAATTGAAAACAAATACATTGATATCATATAAAAGAAAATGTTATAATATATAAATATTCGTTTTGCTATCAGTTTAGCAAAAAGCAATCATTTATTTTATTTAAAAAAAAAAAAAAAAAAAAAAAAAAAAAAAACGGAATGACCGTAATAGGTAATACTAATTGATATCCACATATAATTTATGAATGCTGTTATCTAGATATTAATTATTATAAAAAGCTTGTTTTGGTATTCCGTAATAAAATTAAGCAAGAGAACTGCCTTTATTATATCAGCAAATCGAAAACAAATACGTAATTCGTCTGTTAATATTATATTAGAAGAAAACACTATAATGTAAATATAATGCTAGCTTTAATATTATAGCTGCATCAAACAATTAGTTAATTGTTTATTTCATAATAAAAAAAATAATAATGAGCATAATAACAGTGGTGATAATAGGTAAAATAAATGGTTTGATAAATCGTTTATGAATACTATTATCTAAGTATTAATTTATATATACACACACACACATATATATATATATATATATATATAAGAGAAAGTATTTTTTGTGTTCACAAAAAGAATTGTGTTAGAGAACTGCATTTATCATCTAAGCGAATCAAAAACAAATACACAGCTCGTCTGTTAATATTATACTTATATTGAAAGTAAACGCTTTGAGATAAAAACTTTCTTCCGTGGGGGGGAATAACTTCTCATCAACTCACAAAGGAGCGCAAAAGCAAGCAAAAAGTACAGAGAAAAAAAAAGGCAAGGCTAGCGTGATCAGTGATATTAAGAGAGATGGACGGACTCGATTTATTTCCGTATTTTTCCTCAGTATAGAAACCGTCCTTGTCTCATGTGCGATCAGCCCGACAGTTTTTTTCCCCTCCACCGAGAGTTTTATCTTATAAGTAAAGTGCTATAATCATAAAGAAATCGAAATGTCATTGCTCTGTAAGTTATGTCGACTGGCAGCAAATGTTATAACTGTAATCGTTAAACACATAAATTTACGTTGCTTAAAGATCATTGATTACCTCTGATTATCGCAGGAAACAGAAGGAGCTTGGGTAAAACAAGGGTTATTATTGTTGAACTAATGAATTAAACCTAATTTAAGATAACTGGAAAGAAAATGCACACAAAAGAGATGAATCCGCTTCATCTGAGATGAAGCGGAAATTACCAGAATTTATTAAAAAAATTAAATAAAAAAAAATACTTGCTGTGCTACTGTGTACTGGGCTTCCATGAAAATGCATCATAAATATGACGTGGATTCAATGTAAATAAGACTTTTTCATATATATAAAAGTAAGTAACAATTTTTATACATTTTGTTCTGAAAACAACAAGTTGTTATAGCTTAAAGAAATTTTTCGCATTGTTTTATTTTTGTATGTCCATTTAATTAGTCGATAGCATTGTGGGTGAGCAAAAAGCCCCTAAGCTGTACAACGTATAATTATTAAAAAAAATAATAATGAATGAAAATGTGAAAGTTGCAATAAATTAAATGAAAATTGGATACTAATTGAAAGTTATTTTTTTCAATCAGTAATAATGTTCCATTGATGTCTCGCTCTTGAGCAAGCAGATAGTACAAGTAGTTTGAAAATGGCCATGAAAAAGTAGAAAATTGCTCATCGTCTGAGAATCAAAGAAAACAACAGAGAATAATGGACAAATTACTATTATTGTCTTTATTCATGCGGAATACTTTATGCAACATAACATAATGAACTTCTATCGAAGACTAAAATAACATATGGGTCCAAAAAACGTTGCGTTCTAAACTGCAAACTTACTTTTTTTTTTCCTTCTGTAATTTGCTTTTTTTCTAACCTGCAATTTGCTCTTTCTTCTGATTTGAAATTTGCTCTTCCTGGAAAATGCGAGACCCGCAAAAAATAGTTCTGTGAAATCGTCTACAAATCCTACTTTTTTATATGATACAGGATTGAAAAAAAAATTATAGTACGTTGGAAAAAATATATTAACAGATTGTCTACATGTTATATTTATGTTATTTAGTAAAATGACACTAATGTATATTTTGAAAGTAATATTTCAAATATTTTTGAAGAAGAAGTCAAGAAGTACCTGTGTACCTCAGCATTAGTACCTGAAGAAGTACTTATGCAAAATTGTCCACAACTCTTACTTCTTTATATGATACTGATTTGAAAAAAGTTTATAGAACGTTGGGAAAAATATATATAGTAGCAGATGCTCTACATGATAGGTTTGTGTTATTTCTAAAAATGACACTAATGTATATCTTTAAAATAATATCTCAAATATTTTCGAAGAAGAATTCAAGAAGTACCTGTGTACCACAACCATAGTACTTCAAGAAGTTACTTGTGCGAATTTGCCTACAACGCTTAAATTCTTTATATGATACAGAATTGAAACAAAGTTTATAAGTACGACTGAGAAAAAATATATAGTAACAGATGTTTTGCATAATATATTTGTGTTATTTAGGAAAATGACATCAATGTATGTTTTTTAAGTAATAGTCCAAATATTTTTAAAAAGTTTTGTTATGTTTATATTTAATTCTCGTTCGTAATAAAACGAGAAAAAATTATTTTTTAAACTGTCAACTTTTTTTCTGTTAATTGTAAAGAAACTATTGAGTAATAAACACCCTGTTACCGAGTCATGGTCAACAATTATCTTCCGATTTTGACAAATTTGATGTTTTAAAAGGTCTTTCTTAGAATATAATACGCCAGTGGAAAATACTTACAACATAAAGGGGATAGAAAAGTCTTACATAAAAATGTTAATGCAGTTTTAGTTTTGACCATACCTATTCACTATTTTGATCTTTGATTCTAACCAAGAATTGTGGCTAATTCCATAAAGAAAATGTGCAGAAAATCTATAATTGGTACTGAAATAAAATATATAAAAATCATTGATCTTAATATTGTTCTTCTATCGTCCTTATTTTTCACAATATATTTCTTGTGAACCTTTACTCTTCGGAGTGCCGATGCTTTTGGCTCCGAATAATAATAAAAAAAATATTTAATTATTTAAAATTTATTCTCCATCTATGTAGATCTATATACTACAAAAACTTGAATAATTAGCGAGATCTAAACTGACAAAGTTCGAACAAACAAAGACCAAAAATTTCAAAATATTAGATACTAGTACAACCCCCGTTAAAAATGACGGAATGTTGATCTTCGTTCCATTTTCATAAGACTTCATACAAACAATCAGCATGAAGATTTTATTATTGAAAGGTTTATATTGTAGAAAAGTACATTTTAAAGCCGGTAGATGGCGCCAAAACAATATTTAAAACAGAAGCGTAATACTGGATTGATCACCGCAAAAGCCTCTCTACGGAAGAAATCACCGCAATTTTTGAAAAAAAGTGTTTACAGCATACATGCTTTATATGAAATTATAGTATTTAACCTCCGTCAAAAATGACAGATAGTTGATCTGCGCTGCATTTTCATAAGACTTCATACAAACAAACAGCATGAAGATTTTATTATTGAAAGGTATGTATTGTAGAAAAGTACATTTTTAAAATGACAAATGATTTCTACATATACAAATGATAAGGATTTTTTTTTTACTCAACATTAAATCTTTGAAATAGTTCAACAATTGAACAAAACATTCAAATTAAATATTAAAAATAATCCATGTGCGAAAGTTTGTGTAAATAAGTGTTATCAATGAGTTTCTAAAGAGCTTGACTCACCACATAGCTCATTTTTTTTAATTATATAAGCAAAATTAAATGGAAATTACTCGGTACTCTTCATTCCTTATATTTTAATTACGTTTCATAAGAAAAAATCATTTTATTTATGATGGAAACAAAATTTCAAAATTTGTTTGTATAAGGCATGAAAGTGGGAAACAGGAAAAAAGTTGGAGAATTTTTTCCATCTATACAATGGCGCCAAACTCTTATAATATCGACACATTTTAACCCTTTGAGGGGCACCGGTATATAATATATACTATTTTTTAATATATAACTTTGCCACCAGTATTATTAAATAAAAATATTTATTATTGTTTTTGCAGATTGAGAAGGTAAAAATTCATTATTTAAATTTACTGGTGTCAAAACATCACAACATCTAGCATTTTTAGATCACGTGCTTGCCCTTCAAGGGGTTAACAGTTATTTATACAATAAAATGCAGTATAACTGTATACATATGATTGTTATTTTTTTCCATAACTTAGAAACTACTAAAAACAAATTTAAACTAACAATAAATGCATAACATAATTGCCTCAAAAAATAAAACTGAATACAATTTGCTAAAGGTATAAATCCAAATATATCTGATCAGCGTATGTACAGTGAATAATTTTTCAAAACAAATATTATTCTGGATGATTTGGCTGTTCAAGATTTTTCCCCTTTCTTCCAAAAGAAAAAAAAAAATTCTCCATGCTAAATATTTACACGTCAAATCAATCTTTGCTCCAGAAACAAATCTCCAAAAATGCATCAGTGAAATTATCCAAAAGTGTTGTATAAATAAGACAATTTATTCTATCAAAAAGAGAACCTTATGAAAACTTCCTTTAAAAGAAATTTTACTCTGCAAAGACACTTTAAACAACTTCATTTATATACATGACTTTCAGATACTTATAAGTTCGCCTTTCATTTGATGGCTCTTTTGCATAGCAATTCAAAAGCAAACACCAAGGATTTGAGTAGGCGAAATGTCTGATTATTAAATTTTTCAGACCCCTGAACCCCCCCCCCCTCCCCCCACAATTTCTTTTCATTTTTGCATCAATCCAGAGAATGTCCAAAATTGCTTTAAAAAAGATAGAATTCCTGTTTTAGGAGGAACTCTTTCATGCCTGTTGTATTATCTGCCAGTAGATGGCGCCAGAATTTTTAAAAAGAAAGCGTTATATAACACTGGATAACAGTGTTCGTTTGTTGATTGGGATTCGTCATTGGGTTTCCGATGTTTAATCTGGAGTTTTAATTAAGAACTTAAAACAATATAATAGGATATGATATACATGTTTTATAGGAAAATATGCTGAACGGGCATGATTTTAAGTAGAAGATATTATCTCATTTTGCTGTAGCTAGCATACGTTTTTCATTAAGCCTAACATGGCGTTTAACTACCGTCGATATCGCAGACCAGAGTGGTCGTGCCCAGATTGGTTACAGGCAATTTCTTGCCTTCGGATTTTATTATAAGTAGATAGGGAACTGGGTGGGGGTTAAGGGAGCCTTCTTTGAAGGACTAAAAATAGGGTTTTGAACCAATTAGTTAATTTCCATTTTCTTGGAAAAACAAAGAGAAAATTTATTCTGTATTTAAAGTATTAAGAATTCTGCTCGAAACGACAGCGGTTAAAAATGACAGAGACGCTAAAATTCTTTAACTAACGATTTCTTAAAGTTTTTGATAATTTTGCTATATTTTTTTAGGTATTCGGAAATGGGAACATCAACTCTTTTATATGTTTTTCTTTCTTTCTTACCCCCTTCTCTCCTCCCCTAAAATCAATCTATTTATTTCTCTAATTTGAATTAGTATAAAAATTAACAAATATTGGCGTAAAATTTAAAAAAAGAAAAAAAAAACCCCACTAACAAATAAGTGAAAGTTTACGAACAAAAAAGTAGTTGTTTCTTTAACAAAAATAATAACATTTTCTATTTTCAAACTTTATAAAGTTAAGTGGCATTACAAGATCCAAAAAAAATTCTTATAATTTTAAATTCGAATGAGAAGAAGAAACGCGCACAAGTTAACAGAATAATTAGAGGTGTGTACAGATTTTTTTTCTTTTAATCACCTTAATTATATATCATGTAGGAAACATTTCCTAACATACGAAATGCAGTGGGTATTTTTTTCAGATTAGACTAGGTCATCGTGTCTCAGCTGCGGTACATATTTTTGTTTGCATAGCTGTATTGATCTATTGTCAAGAGGCACAAAAATAAACCCTACTGTTTACTTCATTATTTGAATGAACACAAATTGAACAAATAAGACTATTTTTTCTCTAAAATATTTTTAATTGGGGTCAGGCAAAGTTTCTAAGTGTAGCATTAAATCTATGCCTTAATAAAAGATGTTTCACTAAAGATGTAGTTAATGATGCTTAAAATGATAAAAACATTATACAAAAAGGCTTAAAATACCTTTTAATATAAAGATGACATGTTTCGTACACTCAAACAGCGACTTCTTCTAGATATAAATAAACTATTTTCACTAAGTTTTTGAAATTTTTTTCATACATATTGATGTATGACCAGTTGATTGAATTACATTATCTTCATTTTTAGTCAGACACGCCATGAGAAAGGATGAACGATTCCGTAAAAAACACATTTTTCTGCTTTTAGTACCGGAAACCGCCAAAAATTCATAAAAATCAAAGTATCAAAACTCAGTTAATTTTGATCGTAGAAGAATGGAATTTTTACTGTTGAGCTTGTCAAAGCATAAATTTCTTTCTTTTTTCTTTTCTTTTCTTTTTAACACTTTCCAACCTAGTTGAAAAGTGTTTATGACTTCGGTTTGTCTGGCCGTCTGACCGTCTGTCCGTGCTCTAACTCCCGTAAATATGCTCGGATTGCTCTGCAACTTTTATATGTTATTGTCGTTATCTATAGCATGTTCCCTATTTCAACGGAAGTGTGTAGCACTTATAGTTTTTTTACAGGGACACTCAAAAGAATTCCGTCACATTGTGGTCTATGGGGAAAAATCATTTGCGGTTTATTTAAATAATGTTTCACTATTTTAAACGCATTGAAATTTATATATATCACTAAGGTGCATTAGAAGAAGCTTAATATGGAATAGGGTGTGCATATCACTTATAGTTACTTTACAGGGACAGTCAAAGGAATTCCGTTACATTACGTCTATGGAGAAAAATCGTCTGCGGTTTATTTAAATAATGTTTCACTATTTTAAACGCATTGAAATTTATATATATCACTAAGGTGCATGACAAGAGGCTTACTACAGAATAGTGTGTGTATAGCAGTCATCGTTCATTTACAGGGACACACGAAAGAATTCTCTACTGTCTGTTAACAATAATTCCTGGAAGTGCGTTTTAAGTTACTGAACGCGATTTTAATTTTAACTCGCTTTTTGTCTATTACGTGGTGTGTATAAATTCAGTAGATCCTATACAGGGAAGCACAAAAGTTCGCGAACATATTTCCGTTTATTGACAGAAACTAAAGACGGAGAATTTTAAACTGTGCTACGCGTTTCCTAACTGAACTAAAATTTAGCATCCTATGTAGTATATATACAAATCTATAGATCCTATACAGGACTGAATAAAAGTATTCGGATATTTTTCCGAATATTGTATATGTTGGAAATTCCTGAAATTATGTTTTTAAATATGTTATGCGTTTTCCAAATTGTTTACTTAGATGTTATCTTTTAGCTTATTAAACGGCATGATTTGTAAAATTATTTTGGAAGCGTTGGAAAGTGTTACATAATCTATGCTTGACGCATGATTTTTCATTCTTGTTTTTTTTTAACTATAACTTATAGGACCGTATATAAAAAAAAAAATTAAAGCGTTTTTTTTTTTGAAAATTAATGGCAGGACAATTTGCTCAACATAATCTTAATACCTACCTTATTTTGAACACTTTTACAATTTACATTGTTTACGTATCTTCAACAAACTTCAACAAACTAAAACTCTAAAACCCATTGCAACCTTTTTGGGACATCCTGTATATCTGAATGATAAGCAAACGCATCCATAACATTAAAACACTTGCTACCTATAATGCTTATATTAAATGTAAAATAAAATTTATGTTTATTTGTATACATTCGTTGTTTTCATCTTTCTGTTCATGACTCTAACAAGTAATAATAATAATAATAACAATAATAATAATAATAATAATAGGCGATACGACAGGTATATGTAATTCTTTCTTCTACGGCCTAGGGATACGCGGTGCATAAATGCCACTGTTAATCAAAATTCTTAAAATTGTTTCACAAAACACTCAGTTATGAAGTGTCATCCCCTACACTGCAAAAAAAAAAAAAAAAAAAAAAAAAAAAATGTTGATCTTACAGTATAATACTCGCACCCCAGCTGCTTGTATTATACCGTAAAATTAACACATCTAGTCGTGTGTCTGAATTCGTTTCTCTATTTAGGTTTCTCGACCACGTTTTCGTATTCGTTTGCAAACACCACGCTTCCTGTGGGAAACCGACAAGAAGAGGGAGAGCATCACAGCTGTTAGGCAGTGGTGGAAAACCACCTGTCCGTTTATGTTATGGATGTGGAGCAAGGTTTGCATGCAGTGAAGATGTTATGTCAGGTAAAAGTCAGGTTACACTAACAATCTCTCAATGAATGACATCTGACATTTTATAAAGCAAAAGGCACATGCATGATATAAAACGAAAATACATTAAATTGCGAAACATTTATTGGTTCCTCAGATAGGACCGGAAGGAAGGAAGAGGGGCAATGGGTGATCATTACCCATCCCTGGATTTTGAAATTTAATTAACTAATTTTGTTGTTGTTGTTGTTTTTGGATGATTTTGAAAAAGTAATGAAATTTATTCTTCCGAAGTGCTCGAAATAAATAAACACTAAGAGAAAGAGGAACTAAAAGTTTTTTGTCAAAAACTTTTTGTCTTTTGTGTGTGTCCTTCTCTGTTGGACCCCCGTAAAAATCAATTTTCAATTCTTTCTTTCTTTTTCTTTTTTTGAAATTCGTTCAATTTATCTTAAACGGATGGTTAAGTGGCATAGCATCGCTGACGCAAAAAAAAAAAAAAAAAAAAAAAGAAAAAGAAAAAATAAGAAAAGAAAAAGAAAAGAAAAGTTTTGTTTGGATTCTCCACTTTGAAAACTTCTGCTAGAAACTTATTTTTTAAGATTTCAACTGTTTTGATTGTTAAATTTCTATATTCCTTTTTATGTTGAAAAAAATGTACGAGGAAATTGAGGAAATCTTGTACGAGGGTCTTGATTTCGTTCTGTCACTGCGTATCGTTCCTCAAAAATAAAATTCGTGTTATTTCCAATGCCATTTTTATTAATTTAGTACAGTATCACCTACATCATTGTTTTGTCTATAATTTATTTTATTTTATTTCACCATTTAATTTTTACACAGCTGCATCTGAAGATTATTACTTCAGCTTATGATTAAATTCTTCATTTACTTTTTGTTACTTTCGTTACACACACAGACAGAAAAAAAAAATTCAAATTATAACATTACTTTTTGCGTCAAAAAAAATGTTTATTGATTGTAATCTTCTTTTCAGCTTGCAACATACATTAGCGATTGTTAGCCATCATCAGATTCAACAAGAACGAAAAATCGTACATCACGGCATAGATTATGAAACATTTTACAACACAATCAGAATATTGTTAAAAATTTTTATTTTTATTTATAAAATGAATTGAGAAATCTAAATAAATAAATAAAAAAAAAATCAATAAAAATTTATTTTCCGCATTTGCTGTCCATAACTGGTAATGTGCGAGAATTCGTTTATGCAACCCTCTATATGTTCTACACAGTTTTAAAATGCATATCACAGCTGAATACACACACTGCAAAAAATAATTGTTTGCAGTGCACGTGCAACAGTTATGGCACATAGTCAATCTTATAATCGAACTATTGTGAGTGTCTCTGCAAGTAAACGATAAATTATACGTGCGCATTAATCTATTAAAAAACATGTTGTTATCCACCTCAGTGATGTATATATTAATTTCATTATAGACCGGGAGGCGGCAGCACAGACAATCACCTCATCGAGTTCACGGCTGAAATTCCAGAATTAGTTAAAACTCGATTCGCATATTAAAACGCAATCGGTCTGCTAAGTCATATCTTGGTGAAAAATACGTGAAAATCCGATTTTAGCGGTTGACTCGTAGGTTTACAATTGTGTTTTCCTGCACCCAAAAGTATGAAAACATGGAGAACTGGGTGCAGGAAAACACAATGGTAAACCTACGATTTAACTGCTAAAATCGGGTTTTCACATGTTTTCCACCAAGATATGACTTGGCAGACCGATTGCATTTTAATATGCGAATCGAGTTTTAACTAATTCTGGAATTTCAGCCGTGAACTCGATGAGGTGATTATCTGTGCTGCCGCCTCCCGGTCTATTATGTTTGAAACAGTGTAACATCATAAAATTGCACTAAAAGCGATTTTTCTCCATTGACCGCGATGTATCAGAATACCCTTAAGTGATTCTGTAAACGAACTATAATCACTATTTATTCTATATTCTATTAAAAAAAAAAAAAAACATGTTGTTGTCTACCTTAGTGATCCATATCAATTTCATTATGTTTGAAATAGTCTAACATCATTAAAATGCACTGAAAATGATTTTTCCGCATAGACCAAAATGTAACGGAATACTTTTGAGTGTCCCTGTTATGATGGAGATTAATATATTTATCGTTAAAATTTGATAAAATTAATTGTGTTTCCTTTTTTAGTCATTTTTAATTCTATTTCGCTTCTGTGAAAAGAAAATATATTTCCTTTCTACTTAAAATTCGATAATTCTCATACACTTTTATCGCAGCTAGAAGTGCGGCCGTCCGTTAATTAATGTACATGTGCTAAATTCTTCCATACGCCTTGCTACTAACATCCTGACACCTGTAAACTATCCATTAATGGTACACAATTCATTTTTAATATCAAAAAATGTTATGGCACACCTCAATAATATATATCAATTACCTGACAATCCGATTGTTTTTACGGGAGTTCGAGCGCGGACAGGCAAACAGAATTTATTTTTCAACTATTTTGGAAAGCGTTAAAAATGAAAAATCCCTGATGGCTCGGCCTACAGGCACAGGTAGATTTCGAAGACGCAGACCGTGGGGCGCCTGTTTGTTGAGAATTGCGGAAGGAATGACCTTTTTGCCATTGCGGCAGTTGGAACCGCTTACTTCGAAACCTAACTTGTTTGCAGGTGGAGCCAGCAGGGATTTTTTTTTTTTTTTTTTTTTTTTTTTGCTATAATAGTTGGTCCTATAAAAAAACTTATCAATATAAAAGTTTTAGATAATATTAAGAGGATTTATAATAAATTTAAGCGGATTTGAAATCTTGGGAATTGACGAAGTTATGAATTTCTTTCTTCTAAAACCCCCCTTCACCCCCCTCCTTTGGGGCCATTTTTAATTATATCACAAATCTGTCATACATAAATTTTCGGCCCTTCTCCTAGAAGTAATAATAACTTCAAACGGATTCGATACGTATCATAATTAAGAAATTATGGGTTTTTTTTCTGTTTTCACAAAAAAACCCCATCGCAATTTTTTTTTCTAAAAATATGTTTTTCGAAATCTTTAGTGTCGCAAACATGTAAATCAGTCAATTTTTTTTTTTTCGATTTTCAAAACGATTACAAGATTTACCATATGCTACGTATCATGGGTAAGTAATAATTCTGATATTTATAGAACTAGTATAACACTTAAAACATATGCAACATAGTATTTTGAAATATCTTTTCTTTTGATATACTAGTATAAGTAAAATTTGAACTCAAAAGTACAGATAAAGTTCACCAATTATGTTATGCGAAGACATTATCTTACAAAAAAAGGCCAAGAATTTAAAATGACACACTGTGACACACTGTTGGCACATGTTGACACAACGTGCCAACTTCTTAACATCTTAACTATTTTGGAGAAGATAAGTTAAATTTATTTATAAATAATCAAATGGTTTTAATTCGAAAATTATTAGAGTTTTCTAGTGCATAAAAATTAAGCAGTTTCAGTGGTTATCTATGCATCATCCGCGCAACGCGGGGTTTTTCTCTGAACTTGATAGGGAAGTAGCTTATAAAAGCAATACAGCTTTTTTTTCCATTATTCTCAATAATGAACAACTAAAATAGCTATAGTTTATAAGGTAATTATTTTACATTCCTTTCGTCACGCTGGACATAAAAATCATACCTTGATACCTCTACCTGAGAAATACGACAGCATGTTTTGCTCAATTTAACGAAGATATTATACAGGGTTTCTCAAAAAGGTTCAAAGGAGATAAGTAAGCAATGTAAATTACTAAAGTGTTCAAAATAAGGTAAGGTTACGTTAATGAAATGGCCTTGCAATTAATTTCCAAAAAGTGACACACTTTAAATTTTATACGACCCTCCCCTAGATAAAAATGGTCAATTAGAGCTTTTTCTTTCGTCGCAACAGGATCATTATAAAAAATTGCATACCTGTATTTAAAAAAATAACCGAATTCTAATGAGTGAAAAAAGTTGAGTTATAACACTTTTTCGCACAATTTAAAATGCAATTTTATCAGTGAAAATAGGGACCACATACAAACTGACGATGTCACTCTTTAAATTAAAAATATTTTAACAAGCGTGAAAACGTTGCATCACAAATGCATCTGAATAAAGCATTATGCAAGCAGAAATTTTTTTAAAGAGACAAATGTAGTTTTGAATCCTGAAAACGCAATAATAAAAAAGCCTTTTACAAAGCATCCTTGAAGTGCTTTCTTTAAACTCCAATGTATCATTAAGTTCTTCTATTAATGTTTCTGTAAATATTTTGAAATTTTTTGTCCTTAATATTGCTGAAAGTACCGATTATCCTTTATCTATAGTTTAAGATCTACTGGTTGTATATTATCGTCTGTGTTTCCTATTTCTCCCAATATCTCATATATTCACATTTGTAATTTGATGTATCGCCCCCATTTACAAAGATAAGTTTTCAATTAAGCATGTCTCTTTCAGTTTTAAAGATAAATGTATGTAGTTTTTTGTAATGCTCTTGTTGCAGTAAAAGGAAAACAGAATCTTTTGTATAGAGGGACGTATAAACATTTAAAAAGTGTAACTTTTTTTTTAAATATATGGTAGGGCAATTTCATTAGCGTAATCTTATTTCCTACCATATTTTAAACACTTTTGTCATTTACAATGGCTACTTATCCCCAACAACTAAAAAAATTAAAGCGCGTTTCAACCTTTTTGGAACACCATGAATAACAGATACTTTCTATCTTATACTCTCTTTATAGTGGACTTTATAAAATTTTTAGACTATGTGACATCATCTTAATAAAATATCAATGCTCGGTACAACATTACGTTCAAACAAGTAGGTGACATAATAGATTATTTAGAATATGGAAATTGTAGATCAATTTTTCAGTTCTTACATTGAGAATAAACTTTTTTAATTTCACATTTTTTGCGTATTAAAAAACAATTCAGATAAAACAATTTATGTTGCTCAAATGCACTAAAAATATTTTATATTTTAAGAACATTAAACAAATTTATCCCGGGAAATAATTTTTTATTTAACATACGATAGTACGTAAATACCATTTACATACCACAAACATACGATGGTACGTAAATACCATTTACATACCACACAGTTGGTTTTGTTTAAAATCCAATATTTGTAGAAAGAGACGACTTTAGATTATCACCTACTTATATAAAAACTATATGTAACAATTAAAATATTATTTACTATACAAAGAACCGGCAGTTTCTTTCAGTGAGCTCATTTTTTAAGTTAATGTAAAAAAATTAAGAAGTGGAATGCAATTTTTTTTTGAAAGAGAGACATGGTAGAACTTTGAACTCTGAATTAAACTTTCAAATTTTACCTCCTGCTAACCAGTTAAGTCTCGCCATTTTTCAAAACATCTTTTTTGTTTAATTGCTTATAGTGATTAATTTGTTATGATAGTTAAGAACAAGATAACGCGTTGATGGATGACATCAGTTGACAGAAAATTATCATTTCAAATGACAATCTTTTTCATGTTTCTGTTGTTGATATTCTAGTGCTGGTAATCTTTTGATGATTGATCTTTTTGTTGTGTGTACGAAAACAAGTAAAATAGCTCAATGAACACTTTTTTGCTTTAAATCGGTTGTCATAAGAAATCAAATAGGGAAACCTGAAATTTAGAATACTATATAATTATCTTATAATAGGAAACAATGGAGCTCAATGTCCAAACAAGAACTGTCTAAATGTCTTACATGATCATAGACAATTCATCATTTTCTATCAAACACATTTGCTGGAGTAATATACCATAGTTCGATGAACAAATTTGCTTATAAAAAATAGGGGGGAGGGATTGTCGTGTTAATCCAATGGACGGAAGTTCTATTCAGCGACTTGGTCTATAATCCAGTCAATCCTGTTGAAATTTGACCCTTCCCAGATTGTGGAATACGATAAGAAATGAAAAAGAAATATTCGTCAAAAGTCTTTGTGAATATGCATTGATCCGGGCCACTGGATCTCGAATTTCGTGAAATGGGTTGGCAATGCGGCAAAAGTAGCGACTCCCTGTTGTCAACAGTATGCGAGATGCCATGGTGGATCGTTTTTCAGCTGAATATTCAGGTAGCATGGAGGATAAGTTACGTAAATTAGATCTTTGAAATTATGACATTGTATGGAATGCAATTTTTGAAGAGAGTAATTCATCACCGATCTGAATGCCATGAATATTTTGCCGAGATACTTTTGTAAGGTGGGGTCGAATTCTTGAATCTTGGAAAAGAAGAAAAAAGTGATTGAGTTTCTTTTCTTTTAAATGGTGTTTCCTTTTAAAAAAAGATACCTGAGTTACTTTTCTTCATAAATATTTAGGCCTGAATTTTTGTTTGAAGTAGAATTTGGTTAGATATATTGATATTAATTGAAGGTTAAGAAAGATGTTTCAAATTATCACATTGTATGGACTGCAATTTTTGAAAAGAATAATTACCGATCTGAATGCCATGAATATTTTGCTGAGATACTTTTGTAAGATGGAAAAGTCGAATTCTTGAATCTTAAAGAAGAAAAGTGCTTAAATTTCCTTTTTTGTAAATGGTGTTTCCTTTTAAAAAAAGATACCTGAGTTACTTTTCTTCATAAATATTTAGGCCTGAATTTTTGTTTGAAGTAGAATTTGGTTAGATATATTGATATTAATTGAAGGTTAAGAAAGATGTTTCAAATTATCACATTGTATGGACTGCAATTTTTGAAAAGAATAATTACCGATCTGAATGCCATGAATATTTTGCTGAGATACTTTTGTAAGATGGAAAAGTCGAATTCTTGAATCTTAAAGAAGAAAAGTGCTTAAATTTCCTTTTTTTTCAAATGGTGTTTTCTTTAAAAAATTTTAACAACTGAGTTACTTTTTTCATAGATTCTTAGGCCTGCAATTTTTGTTTGGAAGCAGAATTTGGTTAAGTAGATTGATATTAATTGAGACTAATTAAGAATTAGTTCACAAGATCGTCTCAGAATTAGGTTTTGCAGTTGTTTTTTTTTTTTGTTTTTTTTTAAGAAACATAAATTTTATATTTCTGTAATACCTATTTCGGACTTCAGAAATTTTCACTAAATTGGTTTGACTTAAAGAGTTATTGTTAAAAAGTACATTAATACACTGTTAAAAAATTCGCTCAAAATTTCACCAAAACATGGTGTCTAAAAAGTTGCCTCCATAAGATGGTAAAACCTTATTCCAACATTTGGTGCTTCCGATGAACAATAAAAATGTGTAGATTTAACTATGAACTAGTAAAATGTCGAACTATGGACTTGACGAAGGGATGAACCATAAGGCGCCGACAAATATCCTTTGCAGACAAGAGTTAATCAGAGATGAACTATTGTTTAAACTAGAACCCGACACATTACAGGCATCCAAGCTGAACCGATATTTGTACTTGACACCTCTTCATTCGTAGCCAGCGTTCTTAGCCACTACACAAACATATCCATCAGTGGATTTTTTTGGAGAGTGAATAGAGCTATTTGTTCTGGTTGCTTCTTACACATTGCCATAGGAAGGGGGAAAGGTAAACCATTGTTGAAATTTCACCGCAATCAAAAATTTTGAAAAATCATGTCAACCAAGTTTTTCTTTGTTTGTTTGTTTATTATTATAATTATTATCAATCAAATTGTTCACCGTTGAATGGGAATTTTTTAAAATGTAAATTAATTTTTGCTTCATATAGTTTATTTGAAATAATTCAGTATCAGTTCATACACTTGAAAATCCAGTACTGCCGTTAAAAATATGCTAGATCCACTGCACAAGTAGTGGCGAGTAAATACTGACATATCTACGATTTTTTCTGGTAAGAAAATTCAACCTCTATTTTTTTTAAAGGGAGGGGTGGGTATAGACGAATATTAATAGTTATAACATCATTTTCATTAAGCTTTTAAAATACGTTTCACAGTTCTAAAACACATTTTATCTGATATTTAATACTTTCTTCACGATGAAGAAGAGAAAATTTTTAAGTAAGGTTCATGTCAGATCGTATGTCAGATTGAATAAAGAAATATAGGAGACCATATTGATAAAAGCGGTTTAATAAATTAAATAACAGAAATATTGAAAAGCATAAAAATGTAACGAATGCAAGCTGTTTTTTCTATGAATTCATTAATTAGAGTTATAACTTGCGTTATTTTTTCTTCTTCTTCTTCTTCTTCTTCTTTTTTTTTTTTTTTTTTTTTTTTTTTTGTTCTGTACTCAATAAAGTGTTCATTCTTCAAAGCCCACATATGTTTTCTTTAGCAAAATTTTCAATCAGATATGAAACAATGAACACCAAGCATAATCTTTTATACGCATTAACTGCAGCTGACTTGGGAGATTTCGACAAACAAGTAGTTATTTTTCCTTAAATGTTCATCAAAATCACATTAGGACAGTTTTCAAAAACCTTCAATTCATACCTTCAGTTTTAAGGTCAGAAAGTTAATGTCTTATGGATCTCTCTCTTCTTCAAAGTCCTCATATATAAGAAATTGATTGCCCTCTCAACAAATATATGTTTTATTCTGAACGATGCTCATTTAAACATAATTAGAGTTCAGAAAACTTAACGCAATGCTTCGTGGACATCATCTATTGTTGCCTTTCCACAAAACTAGATCGATTGATGATACCCAAATAAAGTGCAATAGTCGAACTTGAACCATGGAAGAGTCAATTCGAGTTTCGAGTTAAACTTACCAGTAAGAAATCACAGGAAAAAATTAATCCATTCTACGTGCCCCCGAAATTGTTCATTATATTATACTATATTTTAAGGGAGGTTTTGATATTTTAATTTGGTATAATAATATTATTACATCATACACAGCACATAGAACATAAGAAATGTATGACTGAATCAATAAAAATCAATATTGAATTCAGACTCTCCGGGAGGGACTTATGCAGCTACGAAGAGGGCTTTACAGAAATCTGGGATGGGGGGGGGGGGCATTGTATTAGTATAAAATCACAAATCTTCCGGAAGGGACTTTTCGATGCTCCTGAAAGGGTATGTCCTCCAGGGCCACAGCCTGAATTCATCACTAATAAAAATTTAAATCGCTTTATCTTTCCAACGTGTTTTATATGTTGAGTCATCTTGTTAAGAATTATAGCTAAATTTCTCTTATTGCCAGCACATGATCTTACTTTAGAAAAGAAACCACCGATCAGTGTCATTTGCCTTTGCATGGTTTGTAAAAGTTTCTTAAGAATTCGTAATATTATTAAAATGTAACACGATATTTTTAAAAAACATATTAATGCTCTTGTTCACAATTATATCACTGGGCTGATAATTTCTCACTATGTCCTGTATTTCAGCCCATATCATAACAACTGTTTGATGTCTGCCATGTTCCTGACTAGGGTATTTTGTTGGAGAAAGCAACACAGTTCTTTCTCAGGGACTTAATTTTAACAGGAGCTACTTACTTTTAACAGGAAACTAATAGAAAACCCGTTTAATCATACTACATTTAATAATAAAAACAATAGAAATAATAGAAAACTGTTAGACTTTAGTTAATAAAAAAATTGAGATAGAAACCTGTTTTTTTTTGTGGGTGGGGAGGGGGGTGGAGAGAGGAATATTTTATTACATTTCAAGTTACTCAAACATCATACCGGTCTACTTTAATAGATACTCTACACTAAGGTGACCAGATATCCTCTTTTTTAGAGACAGTATCCATTTTGAAGATTTTACTCATTTTGAAAATTTTAAATTTGGATATATTAATTGAACTTAGAATAAGTTGATCAAATGATCAGCTTATCCTAAATCAGTTATTTCATTAGGTATGGTATGGTTTGAAATGAACACTGTCCCCTAAAGAAAGGACACATTCTCGTCACCTTACTCTACATGCGTTTATGAGAAAAATTATAGAACACCATATGCAGATGCTAGCTCACATTTTTGCACGATGTGTATAAAGCATTTAATTTCATACATTTTTATTTATTATGTATTTCTTTACTATTCGAAAATAATTTCACGTGTTTCTTAATGTGAATATTATAAGAGAAATTAAGATTCCTTAAAAACAATAAAACTTACTATAGGATACTGTAAAAAGGAACTTTTTTTTTCCAAAATAAAGTCATATTTTATAAATATTAATCCATTTATTTTTTATATATATTTCAGCATGACATGTTCTATCCATGTTTTAAACGTTAAGTAAATAATTTCAAACTTTACATCTTATTTCAACTTTTGAAAAATGTGCATCCAAAATAAAATCTCATTGAAAGGATTAATGGTTATATTTCCATTCGTTCAAGCACTTTACACTGGAAATCAAATACTTTTAACTTGAAAATCGAAACTCCAAATGAACGATTAAGCTTTGAATTGTTCTTTTACACTGGGAAATTAAAAGTAATTAAATATCAAGTCTGACCAACAATGTCATAACACACATTTGAATAAACCTGTTAACTTTCTAAAAATCAATGAAACAGAAACTATGAGAAACAAAAGTCCTGATTCCAACCATCGCCGGCTGTGAAAATTTATTTTAATGTGTAATTGGAGCAAGTTACAATTGTTTCATAAGAATGCTTGCGGCTATATAGAATTGCTACTTTAATTTATGAATGGATGGATTATTTCTCTCAATAGCTTCTCATAAAAGAGATTTAAAAAAGAATATACCAGGATACTAGAAGACCATTTCGTTGATAGCTATCGAGAACATGAATAGATCGATAGGTCGCTGAACTTATGAAACATTGTTTAAGAACCTGAGAAAGTTAGTTGCAGGTTATATGAGACATCCTTCTTTTAATAATATCTTCAGATGATGATACATTGACTAACATACAGTTTAAAATGTAACACACTAGATGGGTGAGTTTGCTTTGGGATGTTTTACCTCTCTATCTCGATGGAGTTTATCAAAATTCTTGTGGAATTTGATGAACATGATTTGATAGGAAGCTACATGAAATGTTTGACTAAATTAAGAACCCGATAAGTTAGTTGCCTGTTACATGATACATCTTTTTCTTAGTATCATCAGCTGATTATAAATTCTCTAACATGCATTTTAAAATCTAAAACATTCAGTGAGTGAGATTGCTTTGTTATGTTTTCTTCGGGAGGCCTATCAAAACACTTGCGGATTTGATAAATGTGATTAATACTACTTTGATCAGTTACGGGAAATGATCTACTGATATTTCGGAACTTGATAAGTTAGTTGCAGATTAAATAACGCATTCTTCTTCTTTTAGCTTCTTCATCAGCTAGCTGTTGATAAGTTTAGTAACATATATTTTTAAATCCTACACGCTGAATGGGTGAGATCGCTGAAAGTTGTTTTTAATTTGAGAGGACAATCTAAATTTTAACGAAAGATTTAAAAAAAGAACCTAATAAATTTAATAGATAAGATCGATTTGGGATATGTTCCTTCGAAGGTCTATCAAAATCCTCGTGTATTTGATAAATGTGATTAATACTGCTTTTATAAGTTTAATTTTTTTAAAACTTATATGAAGGAACCTAACAAGTTAGCTGTAGAATAAAAGACCCATCCTTCTTTTAACCTTCACGACACATCCTGCATCATCTCTGGTGATAAACCAGTGATACGCATATCAAAGCCTACCACATTCAATTTTGATCAGATCGCTATAGATTGTTTTTCCTTTGAGGGGACAATCAGAATTTTAACAAATTTAAACATTTTAAAAATCTAATGGACTCAATGTGTGAGATAGCTTTAAAATGGTTTCTTTGTTAAGTCTGTGAAAATGTTCGCGTATTTAACAAATGTGAATAACGCTACATTTATAAGCAACGGGAAAAAGTTTACTAATATTAGACGAAACTGGCAAGTTAGTTGCACGTTAACCCTTCATCTACCGACGGTATTTTAAAGTATCATTAAAAGAAACTTGTTATAAAATTCCTTTAATACATCTATTGCCAGTAATGCAAGTTAGCGTGAGTTCTAGAAACTTTACCATCTTCCAAAAGCATTATTCGCTGTACAAAGCAAAAATATTTCCAAATGGATATTTTCTTTTTCCAATTGTAACTGTTCATCTTCTTTATGTTGAAAGACATTCAGTTGAAAGTTTTCTATGTTTATATGTAAGGCCATTATTTTTGAATATTTCCTAATGCTATAAATCGCTAAATACAATATCCTGAAGAAATGATTTGGGTAGCGTTGTAAATAGTCTACAAAATCCCTGTAAATACTGATTTAGTTAATTACATTTTCATAAATGAAAAATTTCTAAAATTTATTTAATTATAGCAGAAATTTATAAGCATATTTTAAATATTCAGAAAAAATGCTTTGTACGGCGAAATTTTCATTAATTCATAATTTGGTACATAACAGGTTAAATAACATCTCTTTTTAGTCTTCACAATACATACTTTTATCAACTGATGATAAATTCATTATGATTCATTTTGAAATCTAACACTTTTAATGGGTGCGCTTGCTTGTGGGATGTTTTTCTTCGGAGGCCTATCAAAATGTTCGAGGGATTTGAGAAATATGATTAAAATATATATATTTTAGGAAACTATATGAATAAATATTTTATTTATACAAACTTTTTTTTTTTTGTATATATATATATACACAATTTATTCGCTAATAACTAGTGTGTCCTTTTTATCCTTTCAGGTTTCACTAACCTATGAAATAATGTCTAACACTAGACTAAACACCAAACTAATACTGAGAGAAGATAATTTATTCTAAAATGTTGCTGGAAGTTCGAAAAACGTAGCTGAAGCACACATACAGTTTAGAATAGAGATAAAAAAACAGATCTCCCTATGCGGCTTAGAATTGCTAGAATTAGAGATAAGTTTGTGGCAGATGGAACTAACTGTTCAAAATGTTCATAAGCAACGTTCTTGAAGACCGCGGTCATCAAAAAACCCTACAAATGAACAGGGCTCGACTTAAACTATGTAGTGCTCTGGGTCAAGCATTATTATTGAGGCCCACCTTTCTGTCTATCCATAGAAATTTTTCAAGAATTATGCTAAAATGACTAAACTTCATACACAAATTCTGTACTAAGTACTATTCACACACATATATACAGGAAATCATAAGAAAGAGTATCACAACTTCAAAAGAAGCTAGAATACTCCTTTTTACATATATATATATATATTAATATAAGGGCTCATGCGAGCCGTTGAAATGTAAATACAGGTGTTTCAGTCATTCTTGGCTATTTTTCATAATATCATACGTATTTCATAACATGTCTAAAAGAAAAATACCCCCAATTGGGCTTCATTAATCGTTTTAATTTGTCTTGTCACGAGGAAAAAGGTCAATAATGAATTTCTCTTGAAAACATTGGACTATTAAGTTGTTACAATACAATTTTAATCATTAGTTTTCTGATGATGTAGTTGGTTGTCTTTTTTTTGGGGGGGGAGGGGGCGGTGGGCTTGAAATAGGGAATCAGAGGAGGATGTCTACCCCCCCCCCTAAATCTTTGAAAAAGTAAGAAATTTGGTAACTTTCGCCAATTTTTAACATTTGGCTCTCTTTTAACGAAAAATTTGCCTATGTCCATGGGGACCTCCTCAAATAAAGGACTCGGGGCAGCTGCATTTATTATGTTCTGTTCGCATCGGACATTTAAGATATCTTAGACGGCCATTTTTGAGGTGGTACCCTCCCGGAATTGAATACCTGTCCACACCGCAAAACTCATCTAAGATAACTCACTGAACATCACTGTGTCCGAGAGCTGAACAAACGTAGAATGTGCGCATGCGCATATGTTAAAGGCAACCTCAACAGCCAAATGGCCTCCAGAGCCAATCAGAGTGAGTGGTAGTGACTGTATCTAGCAATAGAAAGTTCGAACTCACTAAGTGAGTTTCTGGAACTCCCTCAGTGAGTTCGGCGGTCTAAGTAATCTTAAATATCTGATCTGAACTGGGTATTAGTCAGACCCTTTAAATGAAGAGAAGCGGGTAGATCAATTCGGCAAGAGGCTGATGAGGTAGGACTTTCTAAATCAAATGTCCACCGCATTTTAAAGCACATACATTGGAAAAGTTACATTTTTAAATTTGTCTATGCTCTCAATGAAGATGATACAGACCGTTATAATACGTCACGTTACAATAATTTTAATTGTGTATATACTTTTTTAATACCCTGTATTAGAAACTTGAAAAGTTTAGTTCTACGTTTAATAACAAAAGTAACAAAATCTATCTACGTAACTTCGCCACAAATACTTCATCAACTGATAATAAATTCAACAACATTTGTTTTAAAATCTAACACATTTGAAAAGTGAGATCGTTGTGGTTTTATCATTATTATTGTTTTAGAGAGCAATCAAAATACTCACGGAATTCAACATTTTGATAGGGAGCAACGAAAAATAACTTACTAATATTATGGTCAGTAAAAAACTGTACACTTGCAGTGAGTGAATGAGAATTATATCATATAAATATTTTATTAATATTATGGTTAGTAAAAAACATGAAATGAGTGAGTTAAGAATCCTATTATGTAAATTTGGTGATTGTTGAAATCTTACAATGATGAAATATAATATATGCACTCGATTAATATATACAGTGTGTCCACGTATAACCTGACCGACCTTTATTTTCGCAACTATTGGTCCTAGATGCATACTTCCAATTAAAAAAATGGTTTAAATAAGGTAAAGAATTATTTTTAAAGCGATTTGGGTCAAGAAAAACATTTATTAAAAAATTATGAAATTTAAATTTTTATACGGTCCCCCGGTCCTATAAGTGATATTTAGTAAAAATTTACTATGACACTAACAAGTAAGACAAAAAAAAAGTCTCATTCATCTAACATTAAAATTGACCGAGTTATGAAACTTTGAAATGCATGACTTACACCACTTTTTTGCATCTCAAAACAGATGATTTCGGCCATGCTTTAAGGGGTCGTATGTACAGTACTTACACTTATTTCAAGGTATTTGTGCTTTGAAAGAAATCGTACAACTATTACGATTGACTTAACTTTTATTAGTTAAGTTTCAGATAAGTTAAAATAATTGTATTTTAACATATGTTTTATTTTGAAATGATTTGAGGCTATGATTTCTTTTAACAAAAATTATGTTATTTCCATAAGGTTTTATTTAACTTGCAACGATCGTCTTTCCAGTTTAAAATTTGTACTCGAACTTTAACCCACATTCAAATGTTCGATCGAAGTTAAATTTTACATACTGACTTAAATCCAATGACAATGTAATATTATTATGATTTTCTACGCTTACCATTTTATACATACTTACATTAGAGGATAACACAAAAAAAATTCGGATAGATTACCGTCAACAAATTTAAGGAAGAGTTTTAGATTAGATAACATAAACCTGCGATGGTTGTGTTTTTTAACTTTTATAATTACGTTTTATGTATTTTTTAACGCTGAATACAAAAATTACCTTCACTTTTAACCATCATGTCAGAATTTTTCGGAAATCGTAAATTTCAAGGTCAAAAATAGCGAAAAATCTGATACGATAAAATAGATGTAAGACTTTTTTATTCAGTTTAATTTTATTTAATTCAATCATTTATTCAAATTTTTGGCTTATACTGGGTTTTTTACAGCTAAGCGGCTCAGGGGTCCGATGAGGTTGGAAGGGGAGGGGGGATCAATTTTAACTTTGAAATTTGCGATTTGAAAAAAATCCTGACGTGATGGTTTATATTGGAAATTTGAATAAAAAAATTGAAATAATTTGTTCTAATGATCAAATTTTGACGAAATTGAAATGGGACCACCTGGGAGCCTTACTCTTTCAAACAAAACAAAAATTATCAAAATCGGCGCACATTTACGGGAGTTATGCGTGAACAACATAAAACATACATACATAACGGGTCGAATTGATAACACCCTCCTTTTTTTAAGCGGTTAAAAATGTAGGTCATTTTCGGATTCAGCGCTAAAAAATACATAAGAATCAATTTTAAAAAGGTAAAAAACATGGCACAACCCAAAATTTGACAGACAGTGTAATCTAACAGCATTTTAAAATCTGTATCATTTTGTAAAGAATTGAGGCTGTTGTTTTTCATCCTTTTATTCAACAAAAATTCTGTTATTTTTATCCTTTTATATGTTCAATACAAATCGTATATTTTGCATTAATATGTCAGAATGATTATAGATTTCACATTTGTATTAGATTGTAATGTTAATTTTGCTCTCAATTATTTTTTTTATATATCTGACGATTATTTATATTTCTACTACATTTGTGAATGACCCCTATTTCGCATACAAAAAATATACTCCAATTTTAAACAGCTATTACTCGGTCAATTTTAATGTTAGATGAATGGGACTTGTTTTGTCTTACTTGTTAATGTCACAGTAAATTTTTACTAAATATCACTTATAAGACCGGGGGACTGTATAAAAATTTAAATTTCGTAATTTTTAAATAAATGTTTTTCTTGACCCAAATAGCTTTAAAAATAATTCTTTACCTTATTTAAACCATTTTTGTAATTGGAAGTATGCATCTAGGACCAACGGTTGCGAAAATAAAGGTCGGTCAGGATATACGTGGACACCCTGTATATATATACGTGCGTGTGTGTGTGTGTGTGCGTGTGTGCGTGTGTGCGTGTGTGTGTGTGTGTGTGTGTGTGTGTGTGTGTGTGTTGAAAAGGCGGGGGGAGAGGTAGAAATGCATATCTGCCTATTTGTCAGCCTTGGATTTTTGCATTTCAGCTAGCGCATATGCAAAATAAATATCCGAATGCATGTCATAACTCCAGTTCTAAAAGTTGCGGAATAAAGCTATTTTCACACAACTTACTAAATATTTTCAATATTTTTGTTATACGCCTGTAATCTTAAGAGACTGCCAATGCATTTATTTTGTTCAAATTTTGACATTTTTAACACAACCTTCTTTTTTTTTCTAGGTAGTACGTTAGACATGAACCAAAATATACTTGAAGGCTGGGTCAATATTGTAAAATGTATTTTGAAAGTTGACGGAAAGTACTGTTATAATTTTTAAACTAAGAATATAACGATTTTTTTTTTTTTTTTTTTTGGGGGGGGGGGGGGAGAGTAAAGCTGTGTATCTATAAATCCATCCATTTATAATACAATATTTGGTCCTTCAACGTTACTATTTTTGTATATTATTTCTTAATGTAAAAACCAGAGATCAGAAATGAAAAAGAAAATTTTCTTTTTGCCATGTAATTTCTAAATTAAAATGCTTATGTAACAAAATTTTGAAATAGGTAAATTATTATTATTTCTTTCGTGAATCTTTACTTTACTTTTATCAATTTTAAGAGTATAGCTTATATCTACTTAAATTTTGAAATTTTGCTTGCATTGTAAATAAAATTAATATTTATTATCAAATGTAAATAAAATACAAGGACTATATAGTACCGTGTCAATTAAACCAATAGAGATAAAAATTTGATTTGTAACATACTAACATTTGAAGTGTGAAAAGTTTATAATTTAATAAGAGAAAATGAAAAAATAATTTTCAGTCATACTAATGCAACGAATGGTTGCAATTGACTTATGAAATAAAGAAAATATGATTTTTAAGAATCAATATTTATTATAGTTTTCTTTAAGGTTATTTTTGAAATAAGAAAAATTCAGGATTTAATTCGAGATAAACTTTTAAAAGTTTAAGTTATATAAATTTTTATAAAAAAAATCGAAAATATATTTATTTAATAATTTATTTAATATATTTATTTATCTCGTAAATATATTTATTTGCTATGAAAAATTTAAATTGTGATAATTTATTTTTATCAATTTGTAATGGATTTTGACCATCCTTATTACAAAAAATGTTTGTAAAATTGCATTTTTTTTCCAAATATAAGTAAATTGCAATTGTGTGCTTATTCAATAAAACTTTAAACCTTCCCTTTGATTTTTCTAATTATTCTTGGCATGTAAATGCGTTTAGAGCTCCTACAAATATCCTAAAAATAGCCTTACATCATTCAAACCATTACATATCAAAGTTGTGCGTTTATAATAATAATAATAATAATTTTCCTTCTATTTAATTATATATAAATTCATATAACTTAAACGTTTAAAAATTTATCTCGAATTACATCCTGATTTTTTTTTTTTTTTTATGCTTAAAGAAAACTAATAAATTTTGATTATTAAAAATCATCCTTTTCTTCAACCCATGCGTAACTTGCGACAGTTCAATTGCATTAGTATGACTGAACATTATTTTTTCACATTCTCTTATTATCATAAATAACAAATTATTTTCATTACAATGCTAAGTTTAAATGTTACTATATATTTTTTTTATCTGTATTGATATAATAATTATATGTAGTACACAATATTATATAGTCCTCATATTTCAATTACATATGGTAAGAAATATTCGTTTTATTTACAATGCAAACAAAATTTTAAAAATCAAGGGGATATAAGGTAAGATCATAAAAATTGATAAAACTAATTTAACATTTTTCGAAAGAAAAAAATAATAATTTCCATTTTATTTACATTGAATAAAATTTTAACGTTATATAGATAAAGCTTTTATAAAAGTTCATCTCCAATTAAATCAATAAGTCCTGAATTTTTCGTATTTTAAAAATAGCCCCAAAAAACTACAATTTCAGCAGGGAGTTCCTTCTTTTATCTTGATTGCCAATAGATGGCGCCAAAACAATATTTTGAAAAGAAGCTTAATCGAGGAGCAAAAGTGCTGTCCCGATCCACTACTCAGAAATTTGTGCTTAATTTTGCTAATGTATAAAGCTGTGTAGTGAAACATTCATTTTTGAGATTCATTAATAAAAATAAAAATAAAAATAAAAAAGTTTCGCGTATTGAGTATTTTGAACTGTATATGAATATTTTAATCAATTACTTCAAATGTTAAGTAAAAACCACAATTTCTACCCACCGTCCTAATACGGGCATTTGCACTGGTGCATAAATAAATAATGTTTTCAAATACAAATAGCTATTATTTTATAAATAGTTTAGCAGATATACAAAAATACTATCATATGAGCAAAAGGTTAAAAGACATATTGTGCCACTATGGTGCGTACATAAAATCTGCAGATGTAGCTTATTGTTTCCAAATGACAATTAAGGGGAAAAACGATTCAAACTCTCGTTATAAGGCATATTATATACAGGGTGTTTTTTTTTAACTGACGCTATTCAGAGCCGCCTGTAGCTCGTTCTAATAACAGGATTGATACAAAATTATGTGAATGGACTAAGAAAACCATGGGAAAAAAGATTCCAACAACAACAACAAAAATTAGTTCCAATCACCACCGATAGGGGGAAATGTGGCGCTGTGGTAATTTATGCAACTGAAAATTAGCATAAAATACGGGCAATAAATGGAAATACAAATTTTTACTTACGCAAGCGACAGTAGCGCCAATAGTTTAAGTTATAAATGCATGCGAAAAACACCGAGAAACAATTTCAGCTCAGGTTGAAAATGAATCTCACGTTACCGCAGCGCGCGTTACTTGTGAAGTTCTATTATTGTAACCAGTGCAATGCACCAGCCGCTCTTCGTTTACTTAGAACACGCCATAAACTGCGCAAAGGACCTTTATCCGTTAATGTATTGAAAGCAATGATTCTGAAATTCGAAGAAACAGGCTCGCTAGCAGTTCGGTCAGGCAGAGGACGTAAACCGGTGGCAGAAAAAGTGATAATGGATGTTTCAACTGCAATCAACGAAAGGGAAAGTGTAAATGATGAATAAAACATGGCATTTTATCCAAATTATTAATTTTGTCTGTTTCTGATGTTGTATTTTTCAATGTACAGCGCCACATTTCCCCCTATCGGTGGTGATTGGAACTAATTTTATTTTTTTTGCTGGAATCTTTTTTCCCATGGTTTTCTTAGTCCATTCACAAAATTTTGTATCAATCCAGTTATTAGAACGAGCTACAGGCGGCTCTGAATAGCGTGAGTTAAAAAAAAAAACACCCTGTATATATATATATATATATATATTTTTTTTTTTATCGAATTTTTTTTCCTTCTTTACATATTTTCACTCTTTAAACCCGCAAAAACTTTGTGGTAAAGCAGTGTTTTTTAAATTCATATTGATTCAAAAGTTATCCGTCTTTTGACGTTGTAGTGAATAGGCTCATTTTTAGCGTATTGTAACGGCCATGTAGAAACAAAAGAATTGAGAAAGCGTAATTCCAGGATTGTTATATGGGCCTGGTGTAGATGATTTTATGTTAGTTGAAAATTGTCACTGTTATCTATGTTTGTTTAAAAACGTTGTAAAACATTAAGCCTATTTTTCTCGAAACAATGTTTTACAAATCGGTACTAGGTAGAACTCGAGATTGGATCTAACGATTTGATTGACATTTTCATGCTTTTCTAGTATATACTATTTTGTAGTCCCTCACGGACGCGTTTTTCAATATTCGAATTGTAAATATTTTTTTGCGCGATTTAAATCCGAAAATGTTTCAAATGTTAAAATCGACAACTTGAAATTTGAGCGGCCACCATTTTCTTCAGGATCGAAAAATTGATACACTAATCCGAGAAAGACTACAAAATATCGTAAATTTTAAGTTTTTTTTTTGGTTACAGATAAGCAGACTCCGCGATTCATCTGGTACCGGAAAACGCTTCAATTTTTGCACACACCCCTATATCAAAGGCCGCCAGAGGAACATTTTTCAACCACTTTCCAAATAAAAAATTGTTTTTAAAACTTCAAGATATGCTCTTTCATTTGCAAGAAAAAACAACAACATTATTAGTACTGTATAATCGGGCTAAAAAAAATCCCAATGGAGAAATTTTATAAATTTTAGAATGGAGAATTTTTTTTTTTTTTTTTTTTTTTTTTTTGAGTTAAGTAACATGCCTTAAGCGATCGCTTTCACAAAATGATAAAGTAGCTATGAGTGGTCTATACATTTTTATAACAATGCTTTGATCGCTCTCTGAAAAAAAAATCCAATTATTCTGTCACAAAAAATAAAAAAATAAATAAAGAATTACTTATTTAATATAAAAAAATAATAATATCATCAAGTATGCCCAATAAATGAAAAAGAAAATCTCTAATTAACCAATAATAACTAGTCGGAAGTGCGAATCCCAAAACTTTTTTCTATCTCATGCATGGTAATACTTCAAAATTCGTCCAATTGATGCCAAACTGTTTAATCACAACGCGAATAAAATCAATATTTTTCGTTGTTATGTTGTACGTCAGCTGCTTGCGAAGCGCCGGGTACCTTCGCTGCATGAGCAGCGGATGTACAATAGAACACGAAAAATCGAGAAAATTGCACAAAAATCAGAGCACCCCTTCCGCCGGAATAGAGTCAAATTCAATTGGGATCTGCAGGCAATAATCAAAAACATATACATAAAAATTGGTTCAATTATATGCATAACTTTATACATTTTTTTTTATGATACTATAATGAAAATGGCACAAAAATCACTATTACAGTGCCCCCTTCTACGGAATATCTCCAAATTCAAGTATGACCTGCGCGTCATAGCCCAAACCTATATAAATGAAATTAGGTTCAATTCTATGCATAACTTCATACACTTACCGATGGTACAATAATGAAAATGGCTATCTAAAATATTTAAAATATTGATGTTGTGGTAATGACATTATTAATTTTTTGAACGATTAATTATTCTCATAAATATTTTGTTGATTATTGATAAACCTAATTGTTTAATGAATCTGTAAATGACTGCTTTAGCCCCTCGAATAGTTTCTGAATTGCCACCGCAGCTGCATGAAGGGGAAAATGTGTTGTAAAGAAATACTTCGCATAATTTGTAATTTACATATTACATACAAGAAATATGTGTACATTTTGCCATACAAAATATTCAATAAAGTACTTACAGTGGCAAGAAGAGCATTTTCAAGTAAGTTTTGCTGAATAAATTTTCATTCTAAATGCACGCGTACTCTCCCCTAATCCCTTACAGATGTTGCTTCTGACATACTGGAACTTTAGCTCAAACTTCCAAAACAGCTGTTTGAAACAAACAGCAGTCGAATGTTAAGGTTCGAAAATCAGCGGTATGTTACTTAGAATGCAGTCTACAACCTTTGGTAGTGAACGTGACTGGCATATCAGAACCGAACAATGGTCTCGAAATTTTAGTCAATGATGTAGTCTGTGGATGCCGCTTCATTCATTTTAGATTTCTGTGTAGAATTAAATGATATTATTAAGCGTACATTCATTTAACACATTGAAACTATTGTTTTTATGGGCTAAAATTTATGTTTCTCCACAATTTATAACTAAATATGCATATTCAGTAAGTTTTCCACAAATCACACATTTCTTCGAGTTTATGTATTCTATCAAAATCTGATTGTATGTGTCTGTATTTTACATCTACTCTTCACAGATACGAATTCCTTACTGAAAAGAACCTCGATTGTTCGTCAGGATCTGAAAATTTTATAATATTTTTCGAAATATAGAAATTTAAATTGTTTTCTAAGATGCTAATTTATTTATAACTGTTCAGGAAATTTTTATAATCAATTAAAATTGTAATAATTGCAATATTCTGTTGTTGTCAAAAAAAAGAGAGAGAGAGAGAGAGAAAGAAACAGAGAGAGAGGGGAAAATAATTGGGTTTATTATGTCTTTATTGATGTCGTTTTTGTGATAAAATTTAAATGGTAAAGTACTTTTTTGCGTCAATAGATGAAGTTTAAGACTGTTCTCGTAGGCCTTAAACGTGGAAGGCATTCGTGAGTAAAAAAGGACGTTATTTTAATTCACAAAACTAAAATATTTTTCTATAATTAATCTAAAATGACATAATTTTTAGCGACTTTTAATTCCACCAGGTCTGGAGTCAAATATGCAAAAGACGAAATGCTTTCTCCTGTAAAAATGGCGTAATTATATAGATACATTTTCTTTGCGAAAATTGGAACGTTTTACTATAACTGCATCAAAATCAAGCATCTTTCATTTTAATTATCCTTGTAAATGTGATTTCCAGTTTATTATAGTAAAAATAATCTCATCAAAAAGTCACCTGTAAAAAATGCAGCCAAGTCTCGTAACTCATTTACCGTAAAAAGTACTGAGATCGTATAAAGCCAAGTTTAACTATCTTATTAACTCTGAAATTTTCATTCACAAAATCACTCCTAGTCTCTACTTCTTTAGTTAATTATTATTTTGTGACTTGGCAATTACGCAGCACGAGAATGTGATGTATATAGTTAGTCTTAATCAAATAATACTATAACATATGAAGGTGTAATAACTTCCCTGTGCGTATATAATTTGCTTTAGTTAAATTATCCCATCCCATCCCATAACATAGTAAGGTGTAATAACTTCCCTGTGCTGCGTAATTGCCAAGTCACAAAATAATAATTAACTAAAGATGTAGAGACTAGGAGTGATTTTGTGAATGAAAATTTCAGAGTTAATAAGATAGTTAAACTTGGCTTTATACGATCTCAGTACTTTTTACGGTAAATGAGTTACGAGACTTGGCTGCATTTTTTACAGGTGACTTTTTGATGAGATTTCACTTCTTTTTGTAAGTAACCCTCCTTTTCTTGATTTTGGGTTCTTTTTGGAGATCATCCACTGATTTTCGCTAAGCCCACACTCTGTCCCTATTATTTACAGGTATAAAAAAACTAAAGCTTTAGTTTCGTTTGCAAAGTACTGTAGATAAAAAGAGATTTCAGGTTCCTAGGCAAGCACTAAATTATGGGAGGGGGAGTGTCAAAAGTACTCTCAATTGCTTCCAGGATAGGCGCTATGCATCTGAGATATAACTCGCAGCCCTAGATACTTGATATTTAACATAAAAGAACTTTTTAGTATAAAAAGAAAGCCAAAATTAAAATTTCCGGAAATTTCCAATAAATCAAACTATATTCCTTTTTTCGATGGTTTTTTTTCGTTTTTTTTAGACTTTTTATTATTATTTACGGATTTTTTAATTTTTCCTTACTTTGTGTACAAAACCCTGCATTTCTGCCAAATGTCAATCTTCTAGGACTACAAAATCGAATTATTTTCAATTTTTCGACTTTTTATAAATTTATTGATTTTCCGATTTTAATTCTAAGTTACCTGATTGTCATGCCAATATAGTAATTACTTAATCCGTCTTCTTAGGATCATTTAGGTTCAATTTAGAGATAAATCAAGTGAATCTTAGAGTCACCATGATTTTATTTAGAAAGGACTATTAAGCCATAACCAGCCAGTAATGTCGGGAGGGTAGGGGGAGCTGTGAAAATTTTTGTGGGGCTAACATCATTTAACAATCCATATTTCATATGTGAAGTAAATAGAGTACAACATGTGAAAGATAACAAACCTGTCTATAAAGAAATCGCCTATATCGTAGCCAGTGTATAGCGGAACTTTTCTATAACGAAATTCGTAAACGAAAGAAAAGAAAACCATAATCCGGGGGAAATAACATAAAACAATTAGGGGCGTTGTACTAGCTAATAGGACAATTATCTTATAACTAAGCAGTACAAAATCAAGCAGTACAAAATCAAATTGTTTTCGAATTTTCGATTTCTTAAACATATTTCGATTTTTCGATTTTATTTTCGAATTTTTTAATTGTTCCTTTTATTGAATAGTAAATACTACCTTTACACCAAGTTTTAAGTTTCTAAGACTACAAGATAAAAATATTTCTTTTGATTTTTTCGCATTTTTTTTTTTATAATTTTCTGGATTTTATAATTTTTTCTTATTTTGTATCCTTTATTACAAATTTTAAGTTTCTAGAGCTACAAAATCGAATTATTTTAAAATTTCTGATCTTTTTCGAGTTTTTTATTCTATTTTCTATTTTATTGTGTTTTAATTTTTCCTTTTTCTGTATCTTAAACAATAAGTTTACGCCGAATTTTAAGTTCTAAAGCTACAAAATCAAATTTTTTTCAATTTTCAAATTTTCGAATTTTTTTTCGAATTTTACGGATTTTTTATTTATTTCTTTTTTTGTATCCTAAATACTAACTTTATTCCAAATTTTAAGTTTCTAGCTTTACAAAATCGAATTATTTTCAAATTTTTGTTTTTTTTTTTCTTTTTTTTTATTTTATTTTCAATTTTTGTTGTGTTTTTAATTTTTCTTTTTCTGAATCCTAAACACTACCTTTACACCAAATATTCAGTTTCTAAGACTACGAGATCGTGTTATTTTCAATTTCTCTCTTTTTCTTTCTTTCTTTCTATTTTGTTTTTTTAAATTTTCGATTTTTTTTTTTAATTATCCATATTTTTTAATGTTTCCTTATTTGGTATCTTAAATATTACCTTTATTCCAAATTTCAAGTTTCTAGCGCTATGAAATCAAATTATTTTCAAAATCTCCTTATTTTTCGATTTCTTTCGATTTTTTTAATTTTATTTTCGAATTTTATTGCGTTTTTATTTTAACTTATTCTGAATCCTAAACACTATCTTTACCGCGAATTTTAAGTTTCTAAGGCCAAAAGATCAAATTATTTAAATTTTTTTCGAATTTTTCGATTTTTTGATTTTTTTCGAGTTTTTTGGATTTTTTAATTTTTCCTTATTTTGCATCCTAAATACTACCTTTATTCCGAATTCCAAGTTTCTAGCGCAACAAAATTGGATTATTTGAAATTTTTCGATTTTTTTCGATTTTTCGATTTTATTTTCAATTTTTTTTGTGTGTTTTTGATGTTTTCTTTTTCGGAATTCTAAACACTACCTTCACACCAAATTTTAAGTTTTTAAGACTACAAGATCGTGTTATTTTCAAATTTCAATTTTGTTCGATTTTTTTGAATTTTCAAATGTTTTTTTTTTTTTTTTTTTTTTTAATTTTCCGGATTTTATATTTTTTCCTTTCTTTGTATCCGAAATGCTAGCTTTATTACAAATTTTCAGTTTCTGTGGCTGTGGGATATACCCAATCTTTTTGATGACGCGAGAGTGAGTGAGTGTGTGAGTGATAAAAAATCGAAACTTTGAGTTCATATATCGTCTGCACTAATTTATGGGTATTTTTGAATTATCCATATTTTTGAATTTTTCCTTATTTAGTATCTTAAATATTACCTTTATTCCAAATTTCAAGTTTCTAGCGCTATGAAATCGAATTATTTTCAAATTTTCCTTATTTTTCGATTTTTCCGATTTTTTCGATTTTTTTGTTTTATTTTCGAATTTTATTTGGTTTTTTATTTTAACTTATTCTGAATCCTAAACACTATCTTTACTGCGAATTTTAAGTTTCTAAGGCTAAAAGATCAAATTATTTTAATTTTTTCAATTTTTTTCGAATTTTTCGAATTTTTGAATTTTTTTTTCGAATTTTCCGGAATTTTTAATTTTTCCTTATTTTGCATCCTAAATACTACCTTTATTCCGAATTCCAAGTTTCTAGCGCAACAAAATCGGATTATTTGAAATTTTTCGATTTTTTTTTATTTTCGATTTTTTCAATTTTGCTTTCGATTTTTTTGGTGTTTTTGATGTTTTCTTTTCTGGATGATAAACACTACCTTCACACCGAATCTTAAGTTCCTAAGACTACAAGATCGTATTATTTTCAATTTTCAATTTTGATGGAATTTGTTGAATTTTCGAATGTTTTTTTTTTTTTTCGAATTTTCCGGATTTTATAATTTTTCTTTTCTTTGTATCCCAGACACTACCTCTTTTCCAAATGTCAAGTTTCTAGGGCTACGGGATCTACCTAATCTTTTTGATGACGCGTGAACGAGTGAGTGAGTGAGTGACAAAAAATCGAATGTTTGAGTTCATATATCGTCTGAACTAGAACAGATAGAAAGTTTTAATTTTAAATTTTGGTCCTGTGTGCCAAATACTCTAGAAAAACGAAGTTTCAAATTTTTGGGATACTCCAGCGCGGAGATATGTGGGGGTCAAAAGTGCCCTGAGTTGCTTCCAGAAAAGTATGCTTACGGCTGTCCTCTCTCGACTTGGCGGAGGCACTGCCGTGCCTCCAGATCTAAAACAAACTATCCCCATCCTGTGGGATTTGTTTTTCAATGTTTTACTTTATTTAATGCAAAACATAGATTGCATCCGACAACTCATAAAAAAATCCCTGACGGCTCGGCCTACAGGCACAGGTAGATTTCGAAGACGCAGACCGTGGGGCGCCTGTTTGTCGGGAATTGCGGAAGAAATGACCTTTTTACGATGATGCGGCAGTTGGAACCGCATACTTCGAAACCAAACTTGTTTGTAGGCGGAGTCGGCAGGGATTTTTTTGTTTTTAATTTTTTTTTTGCTATAACGGTTGGTCCTATAAAAAACTTGTCAATATAAAAGTTTTAAATAATATTAAGAGGATTAATAATAAATTTAAGCGGATTTGAAATCTTGAGAATTGGCGAAGTTATGAATTTTTTTCTTCTAAACCCCCCTTCCCCCCCCTAAGGCAATTTTTAATTATATCAAAAATCAGTCATACATAAATTTTCGGCCCTTTTCCTAGAAGTAATAATAACTTCAAACGGATTCGATACGTATCATAAGTAAGAAATTATGAGTTTTTTTCTGTTTTCACAAAAAGCCCCCCCCCCCCCACCTTGGTTCGATTTTGTCCATTAACGAACTTGACCGAGACTGTATGCCCCTTGATTTTATGTATCAGTTTCGAAAATATGCGGAAGTTGGAACCGCCTACTTCGAAAAATAACTTGTTTGCAGGCGGAGCCGGCAGGGATTTTTTTTGTTTTTAATTTGTTTTGCTATAACGGTTGGTCCTATAAAAAACTTGTCAATATAAAAGTTTTAGATAATATTAAGAGGATTAATAATAAATTTACGCGAATTTGATATCTTGTGAATTGACGAAGCTATGATTTTTTTCTTCTAAAACCCCCCTTTTTTCCCCCCCTTGGGGCCATTTTTAATTATATCAAAAATCTGTCATACATACATTTTCGGCCCTTCTCCTAGAAGTAATAATAACTTTAAACGGATTCGATATGTATCATAATTAAGAAATTATGGGTTTTTTTCTGTTTTCACAAAAAGCCCCCCCCACCCTCCCCCCCTTGGTTCGATTTTGCCCATTAACGAACTTGACCGAGATTTTATGCCCCTTGATTTTATGTATCAGTTTGTAAAAGATTAATGCAGAATTTTTCCAGTTATCGTGGTCAGAAAAAAGTGACATAGATAGATAGATAGATAGATAAAGTTTTGAACTGGGGGTGGTTTTGGGTTCTGGGAGTCATGATCGGCGTAGATCTGCAAAAATTTTTCAAAATTTCCAACTTAGGTGAGAATGTAATAGGTAGTATTTCTTACGAAATCTACCTAAAAGTCCTCCGGCCTGTACCGGCAGGAAAAGGTAGCTTTCCTATATCTTCGTTTTAAAATTTTAGCTAATGTTACTCGAAAACAGCAAGTTAAAATGCAAAGAAACCGTTTACAAAAGATTCGTTTACACTGAATTTGAATAAGAAATTAGCCAAATTATTGAGCTATAGCCAAGTTGGCTTCATTTATGAAGACTTATTTTTGTCGCCAAATTTGGCGAGATTTCGCCAATTGTCGCCAAGTTTGGCGAGAATTTGGCGCTAATGGATATGAATATATAGTTTTATGCGTATGATTGGGAAAATGATTACAACAATGAAAGAAAATAATTTGCGAGAAATCGCGTTCACTAAAACTTATAAATTTATATTAAAATCATTAAAATTACAGACATTAGAATACACTTTCATAAAACATCAAAAACATATTAAAATTGGACGTTTCGGATTTACATGGAAAATCCCTCTTCAACAACAACATTTCACTTAGCGTAAATCATAGTTCAAAAATATCAACAAATAGAAAATGCAACGTATCAAAATTTCGAAGTCAAAGTTACAGTTATAATAACACGGAGTATTCATTCGGGATTGCACCTGCTTGACTATTATTGACCATAAATTTATCGTTGGTTTTTTGTAATGTGCTGTTTTGTTTCAAAATGTCAGCCACCCTAGAATTTCAAACTGCTCTATCTCAGCCAATTTTTAAGATAGAGGTAAAACAAAAAATGCTCTGGAATCCTTGTATCAAGTCCTAACACCTAATTAAAAAAATAAACTTGATTTTTTAACTTTTTTGTATATTTATTTTAGTTTTAAAATTTTCCGTGTCCGCCATCTTGAAACAAGATGGCGGACCAAGCTGGCCAACGAACTCGGTCGAGGCATTGGTGAGCTTAATACACACAATTAGTTTCATCCAAATTAATTTATAAATACGAGCGTTATCGTATCAAATTATTTTCATTTTTTCAATTTTTTTCGAATTATTTTATTTTTTTTTTTCGAATTTTCTGGATTTTTTTAATTTTCCTTTTTCTGTATCCTAAATACTACCTTTATTCCTAATTTGAATTTTCTAGCGCAACAAAATCGGATTGTCTTCAAATTTTCGGTTTTTTTCAATTTCTTCGATTTTTTCAATTTTGCTTTCGATTTTTTTGGTGTTTTTGATGTTTTCTTTTTCTGGATGCTAACCACTACCTTCACACCAAATCTTAAGTTTCTAAGACTACAAGATCGTCTTATTTTCAATTCTAAATTTTGATGGAATTTGTTGAATTTTCGAATGTTTTTTTTTTCGAATTTTCTGGATTTTATAATTTTTCCTTTCTTTGTATCCTAAACACTACCTTTTTTCCAAATGTCAAGTTTCTGGGGCTACGGGATCTACCCAATCTTTTTGATGACGCGTGAACGAGTGAGTAAGAAGTGACAAAAAATCGAATGTTTCAGTTCATATATTGCCTGAACTAGAAAAGACAGAAAGTTGTAATTTTAAATTTTGGTCCTGTGGGCCAAATACTCTCTATAATTGAAGTTTAAAATTTTTGGGATACTCCAGCGCGGAGATATGGGGGGGTCAAAAGTGCCCTGAGTTGCTTCCAGAAAAGTATGCTTACGGCTGTCCTCTGTCGACTTGGCGGAGGCACTGCCGTGCCTCCAGATAAAATTAACATTATAAATCTTATTTAAATAATATAGAATATAATTAGATACCTTTTCACCCCCCATCTCTATTTAAAAAAATAAAAGAAAAAAAGAAAGTAAAGAAAGTTTTCATGCAATGCAAGTCAATGCAACACATTGTGTTGCACACTATATGCACACAAGCCAATGCAACCACTCAGTTAGTTTTTGTTTTATTTCTGTGATCCGGACAAAATAAAATAAATATGAAAATAAATATGGAACGCTGTTCTACTATATTTTACTTATATGCTTCTAAAATAGACATATGCCGATAATGAAAACATAAAGTATACATTTTTTGTTGTTGTTGTTGTAAATTAATCAACGCTTTAACTAGATACCTCATCGTGACGGAATTTTATTAAAATAGCATCATTTCCTGAATAAAATTTCTCGTAACCTGTGAACGTAACAAAAGGTATAAGTATAAATCAATGACCATATTTCATACGTACACAGATTAAATGTGAGTAACTCTAAAATAATAATTTTCTTAAAATGTGCTCAAGGATGTTTTCTTCAAATAATGAAACGGAAAAGTTATTCCAAAGTATACTTTCTCAAAGAAGGTATTCTACGTATGTATCTTTAGATTATTATTTGATTTTCTTTTTTTGTACGTTTGTGCGTTTGTTTGCAAAGGGTAATTGCTGGAACTACCAAGCCTGGGAAATCCAAGCATATTTACGAAAGATAGGATACTGACGAACAGACAGACGAGACAAACAAGCAGACGGACATGCGATCCGAAGTCATAAATATTTCTCAAAACTACTATTAGAAAGAGTTAATAAAAAATAACGGTTTTTGGCTCAGTTCCAGCTTTTATACCATCATTTTTTTTCCTCCTCGTTTGCTGACTAGGTTCATTTTTGGCAGTTTAATTAATTTCAATATACATAATCTCTAATTTAACTTTTGACATACCTTATATCGAAAAGTTAAATATCAGAAGCTCAGTTACAGAACTAAATAATAATAATAATAATAATAATAACAATAGATCCAGTTGCAGTTTTTGTTCAATAAGAAATAGCTGTTTTCCTGTTTTCGGTTTTGAATTTGCTTACGGTTCGGAACCTTTATTTAAAAAAAGAAAATAATATCGACCGTAACGCAAGATTTAGTTTTCTAAAAAAAATGTACAATAAACTACTTATTCGACAGTTCTATTTTCCCTATTGTATTTATCTTGTGTTGTTCTTTCAGTAAAACATACTATATATTCAGTTTCATAAAATAAATTTGTAAATTCCTAACTTTATAACAACTAAAAAATTTTCATATGAGCCTTTTTTTTTTCAATACATTTAAATGGCTATGACTTATTTAGTTTTAATGTAAAATTTCAAAATTGAATTTTAAAAAAAGAATGAATAAATAACTTAGGAAAGTGTGTTTGAAAATATTTGCATTCTGAAATGCTTTCTGAAGGTCAAATGAATAAAAGTAAAGAGACGTTATAGGAAATGTATTAAGATGTATATTTTTAAAGGTAAGAGCCTTATATATTAAAAAAAAAGTCACTTTGTATTACCATAATCCTTTAAATAGACAGAAAAAAATTACTTTTCAAAAATATATGAAACAATCACTGATATTCAAAATAGTTTTGTATAATTTAAATTGACTTTTCTTTCTTTATTTTTCATTTTTGTTGTATATACATTTTCAATTTTAATCTTTTATACATTTCTTTCCATACACGTCTTTCCCTATTGTAACAGTATTCAAGCAAGCAAAAATAAATAATTAATTAATTAAAAATAGAGAGAAAGAGACACAGACAGACAGTATAGGTGCAGATTCACGGTCGCCAATCGCCACGTGGCGACTAAATTTTTTGCTGTGGCCACTAACTTTCGGTGTTTAAGTCGCCATGTGATTTAAAAGCTATCAATTTCTGGTATTCCCAGTCCCCATCGTGAAATGTTGATTTTTTTTTTTTTTTTTTTTTTTTTTTTAAGATTAAGACCAAAACACATAATAAACATTATTATTATCTTTTAATAACATCTCAGAATGATCTGTTTAACACAGCAAACTATTAAATATATTCGAATAGCAATGTTATTCGTTACAGTTTGAATCTGATAATTTTATTTTACATTGACTGTGATTTATATATATATATATATATATATATATAAACAAATGTTTGAAGTGTGTTTTGATTTTTATAGTGCAAAATAATCTCACAAATTCAAATTTTCTTTCATATGTACTTTTGTCTGGCAAAATCAAAATAAAAAATATTGTTTTTCTGATATTCCCCGCTATCATGATTGCTTAGCTTATACATATTTTTTTTAAACCGTATCTTGCCCAACTTTATCTTCTGACTGTACATGATTTAAGATTTAATTAATATTCAAATTTTTTTGTACATGTGTTTATATTAAATAAATTACAAATAAATTAAAAGAGTTTTTTTTGTATTTTACCCCATATAAACACCATTGTTTTTATGCGTTTGTTTTACAATTGTGGCCACTGGATTTTTTGGGTTTAGGAGCCAGTGACTCCTTCCAAATTTTGGGAATCTGCACCTATAAGACAGAGAGGGAACAAGGTTATATATTTTTCTTCTTTTGAAGATAAAATAACATATTTTAATCCGCGATTCATCTATTGAATTGCCAATATTAATAAGTAATTAATGTCACTTAACAAAAAGTATATTTTTAAAAAAAATGTTTTTTTTTTCAGTGTTTCATAATAAAAGAGAATACTCCCAAATCGGTGTTTATCGTTACTGTCATATTTTATAACGTCAAAGACCACTTTCAAATAATGAAATTTGGAAAAACATTTGCTTAAAATTAATTAAATTTTTTATTTCCTAACCTTTTTACATGGTGGTAAAGGTGTGACATGAAATGACACATATATATATAGATATACATTTTACAATATTTAATTAGAATACAACTGCCTATACTTTTAAAGAAATCGGCACAAATGAATTTGAATCATACTAAAACGCATTATTCATCCTTTATTTTTCAGAGATAGGGTGTTGTTACTTGCCAATTGTCCTGACGTTTTTGCCAAAAATATAAATCACTCGTATTAAGCCTACGTTTCCATTTTTCGATTCATTATAGAGGTTTCGGGCGCTTTTTTTTCTGCAGTTTTCTAATAAAAACATTAAAAATCTTATCACAAATTTTATTTATGAATTTGAGTGCGTAAAACATATGTTTAAAAATTTATTAAGTAATCTTAGTCGTTCGAACGTGGAAAAATAAATTAATAAAGCAGGGTTTTTGTTGTTGTTGTTGTTGTTGTTTAGATAAAGTTGAAAAAATCAACCTGCATCTGGATATCATTTGGAATCCACTTAGAATTAATCTAAATTTTGTAGATAAAATACACTATTTTTTTTTTTTTTTTACGTAGCACTTTAATTAAGGGGCTATATCATAAAAGACATATCAAGAAAATTAAAATGCTAAGTTTAACGATTTCGAATCATACTAAAATATTTTTCAGCAATCTCCATTATTTTAAGTTTAAATTTTATTCATAAAATATCAAAACTAAAAAAAAAAAAAAGATTACTCGCAACTATTTGAAATTACAGTACTCAAAGATTACGTATATGACTGTAATATATCTCAGAATATTAATAAACTATAAATTATGCTGTAATTTAACATGAAAAAAAAAAAAAAAAAAAAAAAAAAAAAACTCTGTTAGAATGAATGAACAGAATAATTAAGTGAGGATTTCACACATGTGCTAGACAAATTAACTGGACTTTTTTTCTTTTTAATAAAGTAATTTATATTGCTGACAAATTGTCTAAAGAGAATTTTAGTGTAATTCAAGGGCATTTAATACTTTAATATCTTTCATAATTTCCATTAAATACGAAATATGAGAAAATGAAAAGTGAACAACTAATTGATTTCAAATCTATGTCCGAAACCTAAATAAGAAAAATTCGATTTTTTTCAACTATGCTTTATAAATTTACTTTAAACATCTATGTTTTTCATATGCATAATAAATGATAGTTTTTGTCTGTTATTATTTTTAATGTATGCTTTGCATAACTAAAAGAAATTTCAGATTACATAACATTTCTTTTGAAAATAAATTTCTTGTCATAATTATTAGTATTATTTTCCAATCTTGCATTCATATGGAATTTTTCTAGAAGTTACCGCATATTTTGTTCGTTATACATCAACATCTAACATGTCATCATATGTCCAGACAACTAAGAAAAAAATACGGACCTTAACCAATAGTTATGATAGTTTTTCAAGAATAACATTTCAAAAGCAAGTATGAATTCTAAAGACAAAAAAATGTACGACGTTTCTATTTAAAAATCGATCAGTCATTGTAATTCTGGGGCAAATTATTACATACTACGCGTTATTATCTCTATTTCGGCAAGGTGAATTAACGTAGAAAGGTTCATCTGAGTAGATAATATTCGATTAACCCCTTGAGGGTGAAGTTTTTTGATCCATTACTTCAAAATATGTTTAATATTTAATGAACTTTTATTTAGCTTACAGCATTTTATATATTTTTTCCCAATAGGTAAATGGCCTATTAAAATTAAATTATACATAATTATATTTAATTATATAGTGAGACTGATTAATTACATAGTGAGACTGATTAATTATATAGTGAGACTGACTAATATATTAAGATTGCCCGATGGGTTATATTTTTTAGATGTTTGGTATATATATAATGTTAAAACTTGAAAAGTTAAAACATGAATCTAAGAATAATATTAATCGTAAGTAAAAAATAAATTAAATTAAAAATCTGTTTAATATGAATAAAATTAAAATCCCGACAGTTAATTTTTTTCAAAATTTTGAACAATTATATCTAATTTGGCATGCTTTTTACAGGCATTCTAAAAGAAAAATTGAATAAAATATTTTTACACGGTAATTCGAAAGAAAAAAAATGATGGCGCAAACTTTAAGAGATACACCAATTTCATTTCATTTGATAGCCTCAAAAATTTCCCCTTTTTTAAAGCAAATACGGCTGTTATCTTGTCTCTTAATTCGGGGACATTTTTTAATTTGTGCAAATTTTGACTCTAAAAGATCTGGCCTCCTCATACTACAAATTTATCATAATCTGTTCAGTTCATCTAGTTTTAAACAATGTGATTTAAGAGTTTTTGAATATTGTTATAGCAATTTTTTGGAAATTATTTTTTTATAATCATGAGAGAAATTCAATACCTAAAATACACCGCTGTCTAATGGTAAATGGGAGAAATCTAAAAAGAAAAAGAAAATAAATTATTCGTATTCCCTTTCTCCCCAAGCAAAGAATGTGATACAAAATTTTTTTACATTCATTGACAATGGTAATGAGATTTGTTTACTTGGAAATTTATCAATTGTATACGAATGCACAAACATTTTGTTTTATCAATTAGGACATTGCATGCAAATAATTAAAGGAAAAGGTTTCTATACTGTCTAAAAAAAACAACAACAAAAATAAAGAAAATAAAGAAAAATGCGAAGAAAAAATAAAAATGTTTTACTCTCTACATCTAAGCATTAATGAATATACAATTACCTTAAAAATTTCACTTATAGCCAAACTGGTAATAACCTGATGTAATTAAGAAACACATATTTTTAACCTGTCCATTTCCAAGTTCCATTAATCAATCTACCATCCATTGTAACTCTTTCTGATGTGTAAATCCTATTCCTTTATTCTATTCTTCCAACATGAGTTCTGCATTCTGTGATTAACGGCAACCGTGAAAACATGTCAAAACGTGCGCACCAAATTCTTCTGAATTCGTGAACATCACGCCGAACGAACAACTAAAAACTCTATTCACAATGGCTAAATATGAAGCAACCATTCATCAGCTTCATCATTCACAGCATATACACTATATTAGACCTGATTGATGCGTTCGAAACAGGATTTAAAATGGTCTTAGACATATACGTTTGGCCATACGCTAAATACCATTCTTAATCGTAATCTCCATGCATACATTACTAGTAAATCTACAGATCAGAGGCCTCAACGTCAGCTCGCTCTAATCATTGTTCATTAATCTCACTCATTTTTTAACATTATCTGCATAATATTTGATACCCTAAAATTCAATCTTTTAAAGTTATTTATACATTTATAAGAATATAAAATTTATCGAAAGTTCCAGAAATTTTAGAAATATCGCATTAAACACAATGTTATGCAATGATAGGATAAACTACATATTACTGTATTTTTTCAGAATATCAATACATTACTTCAGGGGAGCTCCGCCCCCCTGAACCGCCCCGTTGTCGCTTTAATATTCTATTCTTAATTTCCAGTAATTGCGCTATTTCATTTCTTGAGTATATATGTCTGTATGTATTTATTATTTTAATTTCATTAGAATAACCATCTCTTTGTACAAGAGGTTTTATCCTATCTTTAAAAGAATACTTATATTTCAACTACTAAACATCATATATTGCTGAAATTGAATAAAATTTCGTGTATAAAATATACTTATACAAATGTTAATTCCTCTTATCTGACCTTATATTCAATTTACGCATTCAGCGTTTTTATTATTTTCATTTGGAAAACCGATTTGGTACTCATTTTTTAGTAGTTAAAATAAATTATCATCTATTTCATTAAAAAAAGCATATTAAAAACTTATATAACCCGAAAATTAGCTATTTTTAATAAAATTTCGGGTTAAAATAATGCGATTCACTTGAATTTTCCTTTGTTGATATTCTTTGAAATATCGTTGCTTAGCAACCATTTAATGAAAAAGAGAAAAAAAATGCATTGGAAATTTTTGTAAATAAAATGTTTCATATATTTCAAATTAATGCATAAAATTTCCCAATAATTTGTGCAATTAATTTCAAAATTCTAATAAATATGTTGGCAAATTTTCAAAGGGATAGAATTAAATTAAGATCTCCATTTTGTAAATTTAGAATCCATAATTTAGCATTTACAATTATCCCAATGCGACATTTTCTTTTTGGTGAATGTTAAAATTAAAAAAAAAAATCGTCTGACTTGAAAAGCATTATGATCTAAAAATAAATGTTCTATATTTTTCGAACAAATGTAACTAAAAACTATACAGCTAATTAGGGGTACCTCGCCAACATACTCACCAAAAATCAACCTAATCGAACGTTTTTTACGGCAGTTATCGTGGAACAGACAGACAGACAGAAACCAAAAACTTTTCGCGTCTACACAGTGAGCCTTCACTGACATTTCGGCAACTAGAATTATTGGTGTTAAAATTAAAATGGTGAGAAATTTAGTTAACAACTGTTTACTACTCAACATTAGTTTTCGTAATATAGTTTTAATTTAAAAATATCAGAGACATATAGTGAAAACGCAGTGTATAGGCTATAGTGGTGAAGTAATCGTTTCGGACAATGTCAGACCTTTTGACAATAAATGAAATAACCCTATAAGGTAATTAATAAGGCTACACTGTAAAAAAAAAAAAAAAAAAAAAAAATGTTTCTTAATCTACGATATATACAATAACATCTACCGAGTTATCAATGATCCGGAAAGCATTCTTTATCTTTAGATACTCCAGAGACCAATATATTTTCAAAATACGCTTTTCGGAATCGTGGGTAACTAGAAAGAGGTTACTATATATTTTCGTTCGTGGTTATGTTATGGTTTCCTAGATTAAGAAAGATTTGCTTTTTTTTTTTTTACAGTGTACCAAAGGGAGTTTGATTTTCTAGAAAAACAAAACGATCGAAATATAGCTAATTAAAATAATAAAATAAATAAATTATTGCAGTCTCATCAATAATTCCAGAGAAATACGTACATTAATATCAGCTGTTTTCCATAGAATTATGTAACTTTTGTTTCCTCTGAAAAAAAAAAAAAAAAAAAAAAAAAAAAACGTAGTTTTTTTTATATTAAATTTTCTTTTTAAAATTTTAAATCCAAACAATTTCAGTGAAGTTTATAAAAAAATACACAAATATGCAAACCTTTTAGAATGATAGTGACATGAAAGTAATGCAGTTAAAAAGTCAGATATATATATATATTTTTAATTATGCGTCAGAAACAATTAAAAATGTTTAATCCCCACTGTCTACACACTCACGAATGAGTAATTAATATATATTTTTATCTTTTAAGTTTTGTTTATGACCAAATTTGTAATAAATGCTATAATTAAAGAATACAAATTTTTAACCTGTCTATTTCTAAGTTCCATTAGTCAGTCTAGCATCTATAGTAGTGCATTTTGTGCAAATCTCATTCCTTTCATTCTATTCAAACTCAGCAGGGATTCCTACTGCACATGATTAACGGCAACAGCGCAAATATGCGAAAACGTGCCAACCAAATTCTTATGAATTCGTGAATATAACACTGAATGAACAACCTAAAACTCTATTCCCCAATGAATAACTATAAAGAATCAACCATTCATCAGCTTCATTATTCATAACATACACACCGTATTAAGACTGACTGACACGTTTAAAATTGGATTTAAAATATGCTTAGAGATAGAGATATACTTTTGTCCATCGGTTAAACACCTTTCTTATGTTAGTACCCAAGTGACTAGATATTCAGCAAATAATTGTTTAGCACTTGATATTTGTTTTAGGAACAGAGTTTTAATTTAAGGATGTCAATGACACAATGAAGATGACAGTATAAAGATTAGTGATGAATAGTCTGTTTTCAAATACTCTTTTATGTAAAAATTTTAGTATGGTCTCCAAACTTCCATTAAGCAGGGGCGCACCTCGATTGGTAACAAACAATGAAGGACGCCATTATTCGTGTGACTCCAAACATGCAACAATATTATCACACCGTAGTGGCAGCAACAAACACACACCATATGCGATGCATAAAAAAAAAGTTTTTCTATATTTTATAGAATAACAGAAAGTAGTTTTTTAGTATATATTTCACAGTGGTTTTTATAGGGCCCTTGCGATTTAAAAACTCCATGTAAAAATAATTTGCAGAAAAATCATTATCATAGTAAATTTAGAATTACATTTTTTTGAGAGAGGGCCTATCTAAAATTTTTTTGCAGAGGAAAAGACCAGTTACTTTAATCCTGCCTGTAATAATAAAAAATAAAGCCATGCAAATATAATTGATTTAAAATGGATTTTTATTTTTTAAAGCTAATAGCAGGAAAACTTTGAAAGGGAGCCTTCAAAGAAGGCCATAGTGCCCGCAGGCGCCACGTTAGACAGCCCTAAATAATATACTCTATTCGGAATTATATTTCAAAACTATAGTTTTTTACATATATATACATATATATTACAGTAATGTATGTGTAATATTAAAAGTTATGCCTGATGGAAAACATATGTAATTCTTATGAATCTAAGAAGGTAGAAATCGCCTTGTTTCTGATAAAGAACTTTCTATACCCTAATTTTTGTAGTGACCACCTGAGGATCATAAAATATAAAACACATCTTAAAACCTTTCTCTCTTTGTTCGAATTGGAGTTAATTTAAAGTGTACACTTCTCGTTTCTAGTACCACCTGCCAAAAGGTTCCACTTGTCCCTAATTCCGAATAGAATATATTCTTTTAGAAATATTAGATCATAAACTTAGTTTGATGTTACTTTTAACCAATTGAGTTAAACCATATTGAGATAACCCACGTACAAAATAATAATAATACAATCAATGCATATTATACTATCTAAAATTTAAGAAAACTTCGAATTCTTTCCTAAAATGCTATGTATTTATTTTAATTTTCTAAATTTTTTGTTATATTGGTAGTAAATATTGTTACTAAAGTTTCAAGTAAATAATGCTGCATATATTATATGATATTAGAGACTTAAATTTCAGAAAACTATTGCATATTGATTTATTAAAACTTAAAATCTATTATTAAATATCTTCAATTTAAAAAGAATTGAGCGTTACTGAACATTAATATTTTTTTTTCTAAAACTAAATAATCACAAAACTTCTAAAATTCCTTCGCATCTTAAAAATCAATACAATACATTCATAAACACAATATATTATTGTTAAAATTTTTCTTGGAATTATCGAGAAATATTTATTAATTTAAACATTAATAAATTCTATTTAAAAAAAAAAAAAATTTAAAAAGATATGGCTGCTGCAATTATTACATTAATTCTACCCCTTGTCTTTATCAATAAATTTATAAATAATAATCAATTATATCAAATGCATCAGATATAATCCATTACCCATAAATCTAATAAAAACATATTCCGTTACTTCTTATATGTTTTTGTAACAAATTTACGAGAAAAATGAATTACGATCTTTGAGTATCCGTTTTTAAATCAATAACCTATTTCCTTCAGAGGCAATTCTCCATCATTCCAGCCACAAACTTCAGCGGAAATTGATTTTGTTTTGAATGGTTATCACGCGACTCAGCCATTTAAAGAAATTTATAGGCAGTTTTTAAAAGATGGATTTTAATGTAGTGGCGAATGATTTTCTTAAACAAACACGATGCGTGATCACTCAGCTTTCAGAGCTAAACACATTTTTTTTTCAACTTTTAAATGAGTAAAACTTTTATGATGCAGAAGGAAGTCTTGAATATATTTATATTTATTTATGTTTCAGGAATACGTTGAAAATAACAAAATCGAGTTTGGCGAACGAATAAAACTAGTCTGTTGTGGCCATCCCAAAACTTTCTTCTATATAAATCAAAATCAATTAAATTATTTAAATAGTACAAGAAATAACATCTATTTAGCAAATAGCAGTGTTGAATTCAGACACTTTTTTCAGAGAGGGATTTCTGTGACTCCGCGGGGGACATTGCCCAATTCCGGGGGGTGTGGGGGGGATTGCATTTTTTAACCATTAAAAGCATAAAATCTCAAATCTTCCTGGGGGGGGGGGGGGCATTTCAATGCTTCGGGGGAGGGAATGCCCCCCCCCCCGGCCCACCCCCTGAATTCAACACTGACAAATAGATTTTATATATGTAACGAACCCTTTGACATCCCCTGTGGGGTTTGCTACTATTTGAAGTCGGGGTTCGAATACGATACCGTAAGGTTTCTAAGATAAGTGAAATATAGCAGGGCTACACTAGATCTAGTGTTGCCCTGAATGTAGTCGAGGCTGAATAAAAACACTACTTTGCTCGGCATCTGACTTTATTCCTTTTCACATACATGTTGATCCTTTTGAAGTCCTACTCAGGGTCTGAGAGCCTGTATTAAAGTCCCATGCTTTGAAAATCACTCTCTTCTGAGCGACGACGGTGACTATTTCTTGAATTCATTGCCAGGAAAAACCCTTACGGGCGTAAGTAATTTAACGAGTTATTGACAGGAAAAGGCCATGATTTTTTCGTTGCCTCACATTAAATATGAAATAATTTCCATTATTCCCATCAGAGGGCGGAAGTGTTATTGTGGGAGGGCAAAATTATTTTATTGGTTACTTAGCTCTTACATGATATCTGGGATCGTATGATGACATGAGGCCTGTTCGACAAGGGTGCAACATTAACCATAAATGACTGCAAAAAGCATTTACTCAGCAATTTTAATCGTAAAGATGGTTCCATTCTGAAGTATCGAAATGATAAATGTTAGGCTGGAAAACAAAGTTTACTGGGGCAAGATAGCTTTAAGTATTGGATTTACAGTTTAAACAAGTGGGTAAGTGTGATCCAAGTTCGCACAAAGGGTTTCGTTTAATATTCCTTTCAAAACCTTTCTTTAAAAAATCCAAATAAATTTCATTTTCTAAAAAAAGAAACTGTCTATTTTTCTCGGTTTTTCGAATATCTGAACCGGTCCGATTGCGGGTGAAGCCCACTATTATATTCTGTCATAATAATATCTGTCATGCGGACTAAATGCGATATTTAAAAAAAATTAATTTCAAAATTAAACATGTTGTACACCTTCAAAATGTTAAAATATGCGAATATTTCCATAATCGGGTTTTTATCATGATTCAATACGTTCCTCAAATTTACTGAAAGGTGTATACAAACGTTTTGTATACACCATTCAGTAAATTTGTGAAGTTTTATACTCACGTCTTTAATGTAGTGATGTTTCATGGTGTAATCGTCTAGCATTTATATCATAATATTTACTATTCTCTATTACTCATATATTCATACTCGCTTTGTATTAAACTGAAACATTTGAAAAATCCGTTAAACTTGCGATATGACGTCAGATTTTCTTTTTAATTCGAAATCTTTCTGTTTTATTACCACTATGACGTCAATCATTTTTATTTCATATTAATCTTTTTATTCAATTGGTGAAACTTTTTATTTCATTTTTATTTTTCACGTGGAAATCGTCTAATAGAAAATTAATTATTGTAGATAGAATTTCATCATGAATTTTTAATTTTTGGCATCTGCTATAAGGAAAAATGTTCAAATTTAATAAGAAAAGGCTGTTAGAATTTTAGTTTTTTATCTCTAATTATTAAAATAATACGAATTTTTCGAATTTTAATATTTTCAGCTCTTCACAGCTGATATTCTGATTTATACACAAAGTTTCAACTCAGTAAGTTACACAGTTTTCGAGAACGGCTCTGTGACAGACAGACAACGGAGCGGGAGCAATAGGGTTTCGTGAGATGAACGAAACCCTAAAAATGGAGCTGGTAATTTTAAATTTTAAATTTTGAACATTTAATTTAAATTAAAAAAATTAAAAATGTTTAACTTTACCTTTATATATATATATATATATATATATACATATATGTGTTACAATATCCGCTTGGAGTCATGACTGTGCGTTTTATTAATTAAATGAATATCACTTTTAGTACTTAAGCAGTTTATTTAAATTAAGGAGACATCACAATGGTGATAAATATTAGAAAAAACTAGATTAATTTCATTTCCCGACACCCAGAGTGCTTCTGCATCAAGAACACATGACTTTGAGTACTCATCCAATATAATCACGTCAATCAATTCATATTTTAGAAAATCACCTACAACAACATTAATCAATGTTAACGATGTTTACGATGGGTAATTTCTTTTCTTATCATTTTATATATATAAACGCATAATATTGTTATAGAATCAGGACAATAAAGACATGCTAAGTATAAAGTTTCGTGAAATTCTGTGCATTTAAACTTCTGTTATAAGCATCGCATATTTCGAATAAACCATTGAATTTCGGCACCCCTTCTTAGATGAGCACAACTTTAATTGAATTACAATCTATTCCTATCGAAGATTCTAAATTTGATATTTCGCTGAATTCTGCGCTCATAAATTGAAGATATAAGCATAACATAAATCGAACAAATCATCGGTTTCCGCTCCCCCCCCCCTCCCCTTGGGCGATTTTCCCAAGAAATTAATCAGTACCAGTTTACATAAGGATAAAATTTCATAGGAAATTTCATCCTATTCTGCGCAGTAGTTCTTGAGATAGAGCACCCGCAAAATTTGTGTCACATATAGACAGACAGACACAGACTCACGGGCAGACATTTTCTAAAAACAGCCAAATTGCGTTCAAATCCTTCTAAAACGTATAAATCCGTCACAAATTTTCACGAAACCAATATTTTTTCGTAAAGAAAATAAAAAGGGACAAATATTGTTAAAATGTCTTCATCCTTATTAAAGTTATAAGCAAAAATCTAAATTCGGATTGTAGTGAGACGCCCTGTATTTTGGACTGAATAAATGGATTATGATCCTAGTTTCCTATGAAAAATAACTTCTTGCAGATAGCTCTACCCCCCCTTTAAAGTTAGTTTGTACATGGAATTTTGAATCACCCTGCATATTTGAACTTCGAACTTCGAACATCGACTATCACGCTATTATCCATGATCGGATTTATGTATTTTCCTACATATGATTAAACACGAAATCTTTTAGACTTTTGTTTTATCCATCAACATGCAATTTTTTGAATTGCAAATTATTAAGATACACTGACCTATACTCACTGTATCATTGTAGTAGATACATACTATTAGAATTATTCTCGCTATAGATGCTAACATATATATTTGAACATTTCATGAACCAATAATTTATGATTTAAAAAAATCAAGAAAAAATATACTGGAAAGTTGTTGTCTATTTTATCCTGTTGTTATTTTATCCCTATTTTATCCGACATTTTTCAAATGTTTTCAAAATTTCTATCATAGCCTATTGTCAAATGAAGTACGCAAAATAATTATGCTCGTTAGATTTTAGTAAATGACATATTTATCAGATCTCAGTAAACCTTAATTTTTGTTATTTGGATAGCTACTTTTAATTTTGTTAAAACTAAAAATAGCCTCCCCGTTTTAAAAAAAAAAAATCGGACACAAAAGCGAAAATATAGGAAATTGTATTTTCTTTTGATTTCGTTGAGTACTAATCACGTAGGAATTTAAAAATTCATCCGCAACAAAGGCCTTTCCACTGTGGTTATTTTAATTTCCTCCAGAAAATGTTACAAATTACATACCCAAATTGTAAAAAAAAAAAAGTAATAATAATCAAAATCGATTAAAAATATCCATTTTTTTTCACTTTAAATCAAATGATCCTTGAGCTCTTAATAGCTCAATGAAACAATTTTCTCAGATAAACATCTTGTAATTTCATTTTGTTGTTCTGAAGAATTTTAATTGGCCCGCGATCGTAATGGGTCCAATCGAATTATAACAGTGGGGAACCCAAGATTTGCATTCACGAATGGGGCTGTTTTCAAAAGCAGCGTAAAATAAAACACGAAAAATTTACATCCCTCTGCTTAATGAGCAATGTTTCGGAAAATAGCACAGTTGGTTGCATATCAGGGGGCCTAATTCGGAAAGAAATGAAGATGAATAAAAACGCTGAAGCGATGTAATTAAAATTAACTGAAGAAGCAGCTTTGTTCCTTTCATAGTGAAGCCGCAACATTGTGCTTCGCGAATGAAAATACTTTTAGTCTTTGTAGTTTTTTGTTAATGACAAAATACAGGGAAAAAAAAATTACATTTTTTTTCTTTTTTCAACATAACAATTTTGGAAAAGAAAACTGCTAACCTGAACATTGATGATTTTAAAGCTCCTTGAAATTTCGTGAAAGGCATTTTTTCTCCCCTCAGAGCTTTCTGAATAAAGGTAAATTAGTTATATATATATAAAGAAATAAGCAGTGTTCTCTAACTCTAAAATTTAATAATTTATTGACTCAATCACTATCATAAATGAAAAATGAAATAACTATCATGTTTCTCAGGTAGTTCATAAATGTTGTAAAGAGTAATCTTATGAATAATTCAAATTTTCTTCAATAGATGGCCCTGCACTGTCTCAAACTACTATAGTAATATCCTCTGGATAAATATATCATTTATTTTATCTTTACGTTTATTTCAGTTAATGAATTGTTGAATTTTAGAGTTAGGTAAGTCCCTTGTGAAACGTACTTCAATTAGGCTTGACGTAATGTTATGTTAGTTAAATAATGTTGAACGAGTCTTATACAATCAAGGTCTGATAAAGACAGAGAGTGGCCCAGGTATCCATTCTCCCTTTCTATGATGTCACAATAGAATAACATCTTCAAAGTCTTAAAACATGTATTTAGATAAACATATCTTTGGATTTTAATCTTATCTTACACTAAAAGTATTGATTATAAATAATACAAAGTCAAAAATGACGGAGAAACCTTTTTTATGCAGTGAATAATCTCCACGTGCAGCGAACGATTGAAATAAGAACATGTTAAAAACCAGACCCCAATTACCAATAAGTACTTCAAGTGCCGCAGCTGAAAAACATAGTGAACAAAACCAGAGACTGTCGAAACTAACTAATTGGAGAAACTCTGCAGACCTCCCTCCTTCAAAACTACAGCTGTCTTATCCCGCGCGTGTGCACAGAACTTAAAAACATTCCCTTCAGTTTCCAAAATGTTTCTGAGCAGTTAAGACGCTCTTGTATATATATGATGTAAATATATTTAATATAATGTAAAATTGGAGCACTTATACGCAGCCTCCAAACGCGACTTAAAACATGTACATCTAGCCAAGAATTATATTATATTCAAAGGAAAATGAATCTTCTGTTTATTTTACAACTATTTATTATTCTTCCAATATAAGTGAATCAATGGATCAGATAAATATCGCTACAACACTTTGGATTACTACTGTGGGTATATTCAGCGCAAAAAGGAAAATCTCAGGTAAGCTGAACAAACTTCTTTAACATATCAAAAGATGAAAATGTATACTAAATTTTGAAGACTGATTCAACTATTTATAAAAATAAGAAAATTTATTACGCTACCGACGGTTCCCCTAACAAAGATTATGAGACTGATTCTGAAAAAAGAATATTATCCCAGTATCAAAAACGATAATTTAACAAATTTCTAAAAATATAATAATAAATAAAAGAACACTAAAAAAAAAAGAAAAAAATGAATGCGATAAAAGAAAATACTCAATTTATTGAAAAACTCAATTCTACAAATTATAGTACATGGAAGTTCAAGATGCAGATGTTCCTGATTAAAGAGGAACTCGACGATATTATAGTACAAGATCCACCAGCTCCACCCGATCCCGCATGACACAAAAAAGATCGCAAGACTAGAGCTTTAATTAACCTAAGCATCGATGATTCTCAAATCGTAAATGTAAAAAACTTAGAAACTGCAAAATTAACATGGGAAGCTCTGAAAAATATACATGAGAGAAGCAATTTATCTAGTAAGCTTTACCTGTTACGAAAATTATACAGTACTAAATTAGCGGAGGGCGGAAACATGATCTCACATATCACTAATATCTTGCAAATTATAGATAAACTTAATGCCATTGGAGAAAATATTAGCGATTCACATATTTCCGCGCTATTTCTGTGTTCTCTTCCCCCCAGTTACAATACTTTGATAACTGCGTTGGAGGCGAGACCAGAAAATGAGCTCACCCCTGATTTTATCAAAAACAAATTAACTGATGAATATAATCGTAGACATGAAATGTCAGAACAATCACATAGCGGATATAACAACAATGAGAGAGCATTTAAAACAAATAGGAGATATACACACACTGAAAATAGAAGAGAACAAAAATATTGTAACAACTGTAAAATGAAAAATCATTCGACTTACGAATGCTGGCACTACAAGAGCAGAAACACGGTACAATCCGGAAATCCTCGTAACAATCAATTCAAAAATAAAAAGAATTTCTCATCTTCATTATGTTATGAAAAAAACGAAACTCATAGGGAAAACAAAGTTCCAAACGAAAGAAAATACGCAAATGATCAGACGCAAAATAAAGCATTAATCACTCAAAAAGTAGGCAAAAATAACTGGATTCTCGATTCAGGATCTACCTCGCACATTTGTAATGATAAAAGCCTATTTAGTAAATTTATTGATTATAATAAAACTTCAGTAACGATCGCGAATGGTAATAAACTGACAGCGTTAGGTTCAGGAGAAGTTTTTATAAAAACATTAACCCCCGAAGGAAAAGAAAAACTAACGAAATTACGCGAAGTGCTTTATGTCCCAGACTTAGAGTCGAACCTAATTTCGGTTAGTAAAGCCGCTAAAAACGGGTGTAAACTAATCTTCGACGATAATAAATGCGATTTGATCTTTGATGAAGAAATATATATTAGGGCGAAAAATGAGAAAAACTTATACATTATTGAGGAAATAGACGATGTGGAAGAACCACAAAATTATGTAAACATAACGTATAACTGTGACAGCAAACAATGCATAGATCTCTGGCATCGCAGACTAGGTCACAGAGATTATGACGCGATTAAATCAATGATAACAAATCAAATTGCGGACGGAATAAAGATAGGAAAATGTAAACATCAAAATAAAACATGCGTAACTTGTATCGAAACTAAATTAACTAACATGCCGTATCCTAAATCAGCAACAAATCGAGCTACTAATATTGCGGATTTGATCCACAGTGACGTGTGTGGACCTCTAGATACACCGACTTTAGGCGGAAAAATTTATTTTATGACTCTTATTGATGACTATTCCCGATATACTACGATATATTTATTATCTAAAAAGAGCGAAGTTGCTGAAAAGATAAAAGAGTACGTAACGATGATATACAATCAGTTCGGTAAAAAACCTAAGGAAATTAGATCGGATAACGGTCGTGAGTATGTAAATCAAGAGATCGATGAATACCTAAAACAGAACGGAATTTTACACCAATTGACTGTCCCGCATAATCCGAGCCAGAATGGAGTTGCGGAGAGAAAAAATAAAAGTTTATTAGATATGACTAGAAGTATGCTATCACAAGCAAAATTAAGCAAACATTTTTGGGGTGAAGCCATAAACACCGCAACATATTTACAAAACCGACTCCCAACTAAAGCAAACAACAACAGAACACCTTACGAATTATGGAAAGGAATTAAACCGAATTTAAAACACTTAAGAACATTCGGTTGTAAAGCGCTATTTTACGTCGATAAAGTAAATAGAGGAAAACTCGATAACAGGGCTCAAACCGGAACGTTTGTAGGTTATGATACACGATCGACTGGTTATAGAATTCACACACAAGGAAAACAAATTATAATAGCGAGAACGGTGAAATTTCTTGAGAATGAAAATGTACACTCAGATAACATTGAGGAGATACAAATCACCACAAAAACATCCGATGACAATACACAATTACCGGATAGACATGAAAATCACTTAGAAATAAAACTTGACAGTGAAGAGACACCATCCGTGCCCAAACAGCAACCAATTGAACCAAGAAGGTCTAATAGGACAAATAGAGGCGTTCCTCCTGACAGATATGTTTGTCTCATAAATAGTTCATCTGAAAACATTCCCGAAAATTGGGAAGATATCGAAAAAATGAAAAATCCTAATGATAAACAAAATTGGATAAAAGCAACACAAAATGAAATCCTATGCCTAAGAAAAAATAACACTTGGACTGTAACAGATCCACCACCCGGAACAAAAATTATCGGCTCAAAATGGACTTTTAAACTAAAAAAGGACAATTTAGGAAATATTCAAAGCTATAAAGCGCGTCTAGTAGCACAAGGGTATAGTCAAAGATTCGGGATTGACTATGATCAAACCTTCGCACCTGTAGTTTCGCACGCTACAATACGTGCATTTCTCATCTCTGCATTGCACAAAAATTTGAACGTGAAACATATTGACGTTACCACAGCATTCTTGCACGGTGAATTAACTGAAACTGTTTATATGAGTCAACCAGACGGGTATATTAAACCCGGCGATGAAAGAAAAGTTTGTAAACTTCAAAAAGCCATCTACGGTCTTAAGCAAGCCGCAAAGGCCTGGTACACCAAAATATCGGAAACACTCACAAACAATAATTTCATACAGAGCAAAAATGATCCATGTCTGTACTTTAAATCAAATCAAGAAAATCCGATATACATCATCATTTATGTAGATGATATCCTGATAGCAGGAAAGGACAGTGACATCGAAGAAACAATAAACCAACTTAAGAAAGAATATGAACTAAAAAACTTAGGAGAAGTGAATAATTACCTAGGAATAAACATTAATAGAATCAATGATACATATTACCTAAATCAAAACAATAAAATACAGGAACTAGTGAAAAAACTGAATTTAAACGACATGAAACCTCATTACACACCAATGATTGCTGGATTCAACAGACTTGAAGACGATGATAATCTTTTACCTAATAACACGAAATATCGACAAGCCACAGGCACATTACTTTACATATCAACAATCACGCGTCCTGACATATCCGCAGCAGTCAACATATTATGTCGTAGAAATGAAACACCACGCCAAAAGGACTGGACAGCAGTGAAAAGAATCATTTCATACCTTAAAACTACAGAAAATTTGAATTTAACTCTTAGCGCAAACAGCAAGCCCATCCTAACAGCATACGCCGGTGCAGACTGGGCAGGTGACTTGAAAACACGTAAATCAACATCAGGAAATCTATTCATGCTAGGAAAATCGCCGATTTACTGGATTACAAAAAGGCAAAATTGCATTGCACTTTCGTCAGCCGAAGCTGAATACGTTTCAGCTAGCAACGCAGCACAAGAATTAACTTGGATAACAAACTTGCTTAACGATCTCAACATTCCACAAAAATTACCCATCACGATTTTTGAGGATAATATGTCCTGTATAAAAATGACTGAAAACGATAAAGATACTAAGCGATCCAAACACATCGACATACGTTTCCACAACATCAAACTGATGAAAGAAGAAGGAAAAATCGATTTACAATACTGCCCCACTGAAGAAATGACAGCCGACACTCTCACGAAGCCCACTCCCAAACCTGTGTACGAGAAACACCGTAAGAAACTGAATCTTCAACCATTCCCCACACAGGAGATTACGGGGGAGTGACGGAGAAACCTTTTTTATGCAGTGAATAATCTCCACGTGCAGCGAACGATTGAAATAAGAACATGTTAAAAACCAGACCCCAATTACCAATAAGTACTTCAAGTGCCGCAGCTGAAAAACATAGTGAACAAAACCAGAGACTGTCGAAACTAACTAATTGGAGAAACTCTGCAGACCTCCCTCCTTCAAAACTACAGCTGTCTTATCCCGCGCGTGTGCACAGAACTTAAAAACATTCCCTTCAGTTTCCAAAATGTTTCTGAGCAGTTAAGACGCTCTTGTATATATATGATGTAAATATATTTAATATAATGTAAAATTGGAGCACTTATACGCAGCCTCCAAACGCGACTTAAAACATGTACATCTAGCCAAGAATTATATTATATTCAAAGGAAAATGAATCTTCTGTTTATTTTACAACTATTTATTATTCTTCCAATATAAGTGAATCAATGGATCAGATAAATATCGCTACAACACTTTGGATTACTACTGTGGGTATATTCAGCGCAAAAAGGAAAATCTCAGGTAAGCTGAACAAACTTCTTTAACATATCAAAAGATGAAAATGTATACTAAATTTGAAGACTGATTCAACTATTTATAAAAATAAGAAAATTTATTACGCTACCGACGGTTCCCCTAACAAAAAAAAAGGTAAAAAATATTCGCCTTTAAAAATATAATATACAAAATTTGGACTGAGGAAACCCAAGGCCCTGTTGACAATATGCATCCATAATTCAGCAAATTAATAGCGTGCGTTTATTCAGAATGAAATAACTGAAAATGAATGAAATGGCAGAATTAAATGCAATACAAAATTAAATTGAAATATAATCTAACAAGTAAAGGTACTATAGTCTGTGGGGGCGAATTTCGATTTTTATAGCTCATTCGATTCGTCTCATCGAGCTAAGCAATTTGCTACCTCGCATATCGGCTATTGAGTTTTGGTAATGACAGGGGGCCGGGTCAAAGTTCAAAATTTGGTTCATTGAAAACCAGTTCCCATCAAAGAAATAAGTAAGATTTAAATTTATTTATGGTTCTTACACTGACATGCATTGATGATAGTAAATTTTTGACACATTGTTCATTCCGAAGAAGTGAGTAAAACAAAAATATTTCTCACAGTGCGCACAACGAGCAAAGGTTTCTTCTGCTGATTCGACGACGCATTTTAAACTTTGACCCGGCCCCCTTTCATTATCAAAACTCAATAGCCGATATGTGAGATAGCAAATTACTTAACTCAATGAGACGAATCGAATGAGCTATAAAAATCGAAATTCGCCGCCACAGACTATAGTACCTTTACTTGTAAGTGACACTTTATTCAATTCCAAGGTGTAAAACATTTAACGTATAATTCAATATGTAAAAATATTCAGAGTGATATGCAATAAAAAAACAGATAATATTTTAATTAAAATGGCATTTAGTTTCAGTGTGGAAAGAATATGTGATTCAATGTGAAAAAATATTTGAAGATTTGGTGTTCAAATACTGTACAAAATTAAATAACTTTATAATCAAAATGACATTTAGCTTCAGTGTATCAACTACTTTCAGGTAAAATAAGGTATTAAAAAAAAACCGCACCCCACCTGCCAGTAAAACAGAAACCACGGCACGCACGTGCGCCTTGTTAATACTGACTTATCAATTACGGTAACTAAATGAAAGGGACAGCTGGCAAGCAGCCATCGTTCAGCTTGTTGCTCTTTTATTTTTAGGCAATGATTTGTAACAATTTTATTCGCCTACATTGAACTAAGAGGGAAATTTAATAACGAAAGACTAACTTTCTGCCATCAGCTCGTAAAAGTTCGTTAATCCTGGGAGGGTAAAAAAAAAGATAAATTTAAAAAAATAAATAAATAAATAAAATGCTTTACTGGTAGATTTTATTTCAGTCCCAGAGTAGGTAAGATTAAAAAAATTATGTTTCTCAAATTTTATTTTAAAAGATTTAAACATTTAATAATATGGCAGCATATTCATCATACTGAAATACAATTTTCACAAATGCATATATATATTTTTTTTCTTTTACAAGAGATTTGGACACCTATATATATATGTGTGTGTACTTTTTGTTTTCGAAATTTATAACGATACTGTTTGCGAAGAAACTGGAAAAGGGGTATTTTACAATCTTATATATATGTTATTGATTTTTTCTTTGAAAAGGAATATCAACTTTGTTTTCTTCTAATTTGCAGTTTATGTAAATGTATGAATTCGTGAAATTGAATAAGTTTTCCTTTTACGGATGCTCTTACGAAATATTGTTGTTAGACTTAGTCATAAATGCAAACAATTAAATGTAAAAAATCCATTAAAGTTTTCCATAAATAAAGAAAAAATCGCTTTCACCTATATTCTGTAACTCGAGAAGCCCGGTTTGGATTTCCTAGTAATAAAAATAAAACTAAAACTCGCACAGAACAGTTTTTACAAAATTCAAAATTTAAAAAGGTGCAGAAGCAAAAAATTGTTCTAAAATTTCGATTTTGGTGATGCTGCTGGTCTAGAATCTTGAAATTTGGCATAGTGGCGATTTTTAAGATTTCAGAGCTCGCTAAGAACGGTTTCTAAAAAAATTCGAAGTTTAAAAAGGCGAAATGAGCGGGAAATATTCTAAAAATTTTCTACACTATGAATTGTTTAATATGAATTCTAAACTTATCTGAAATTGTTAACGATAGAAACTTGAATTTTTACATGGCTTCTACGTAAGAGACATAAATTTATCCCCCGAACAGTTTTTAATAATTTAGAAATTTTAATGCGTGCTGGGAACAAAAATATTCTAAAAATTGCGATTTCTGTTATATAATTGTAATAGCAGTTTACTTAACTAGAAGTTTCGAATTTGGAATGGTGCTGACTTTTAAAATGTAAATATTTGCTTAGTACAGTTTCTAATAATTTCAAATTTTCAAATGAAAAATGAAATGACAGCAAAACGTTCAAAATACATTCTAAATTACCATTTATGCGGAATTATTTGTAGCAGTATAATCTTCTCTAATAAAAATAGACCCACGAATACCACTTGGTTTATTTCACCAATTACGCGAGCAAAGCCGCGGGTTTTGTAAGTTTCCAATATTTTCTTAGTGTCGCCTTTCAAATTAGGATTTAAAAAAAAAAAAAAAAAAAAAAAAAAAACGTGAAAAATCGATGGAAAATTTCCGTATATTCTCTTCCCCCTATTATTTTATTTTTATTTTTTTAATTCACCAAGTTTTCGAAACACCTTATGCAAAATTCTATAACAAATCTACTTTTATCAGTTTTAAAACTTATTAAATATCACAAATGTATAATTAGTAAAGTAAAATTATGTTTGTTGTTCTTAATCTGGAGGCACGGCAGTGCCTCCGCCAAGTCGAGAGAGGACAGCCGTAAGCATACTTTTCTGGAAGCAACTCAGGGCACTTTTGACCCCCCCATATCTCCGCGCTGGAGTATCCCAAAAATTTTAAACTTCAATTATAGAGAGTATTTGGCCCACAGGACCAAAATTTAAAATTACAACTTTCTGTCTTATCTAGTTCAGGCGATATATGAACTCAAACATTCGATTTTTTTGTCACTTCTTACTCACTCGTTCACGCGTCATCAAAAAGATTGGGTAGATCCCGTAGCCCCAGAAACTTGACATTTGGAAAAAAAGGTAGTGTTTAGGATACAAAGAAAGAAAAAATTATAAAATCCAGAAAATTCGAAAAAAAAAACATTCGAAAATTCAACAAATTCCATCAAAATTGAAAATTGAAAATAATACGATCTTGTAGTCTTGGAAACTTAAGATTTGGTGTGAAGGTAGTGTTTAACATCCAGAAAAAGAAAACATCAAAAACACCAAAAAAATCGAAAGCAAAATTGAAAAAATCGAAGAAATTGAAAAAAACCGAAAATTTGAAGACAATCCGATTTTGTTGCGCTAGAAAATTCAAATTAGGAATAAAGGTAGTATTTAGGATACAGAAAAAGGAAAATTACAAAAAATCCAGAAAATTCGAAAAAAAAATAAAAAATTCGAAAAAATTTGAAAAAATGAAAATAATTTGATACGATAACGCTCGTATTTATAAATTAATTTGGATGAAACTAATTGTGTGTATTAAGCTCACCAATGCCTCGACCGAGTTCGTTGGCCAGCTTGGTCCGCCATCTTGTTTCAAGATGGCGGCCACGGGAAATTTTAAAACTAAAATAAATATACAAAAAAGTTAAAAAATCAAGTTTATTTTTTAATTAGGTGTTAGGACTTGATACAAGGATTCCAGAGCATTTTTTGTTTTACCTCTATCTTAAAAATTGGCTGAGATAGAGCAGTTTGAAATTCTAGGGTGGCTGACATTTTGAAACAAAACAGCACATTACAAAAAACCAAGGATAAATTTATGGTCAATAATGGTCAAGCAGGTGCAATCCCGAATGAATACTCCGTGTTATTATAACTGTAACTTTGACTTCGAAATTTTGATACGTTGCATTTTCTATTTGTTGATATTTTTGAACTATGATTTACGCTAAGTGAAATATTGTTGTTGAAGAGGGATTTTCCATGTAAATCCGAAACGTCCAATTTTAATATGTTTTTAATGTTTTATGAAAGTGTATTGTAATGTCTGTAATTTTAATGATTTTAATATAAATTTATAAGTTTTAGTGAACGCGATTTCTCTCAAATTATTTTCTTTCATTGTTGTAATCATTTTCCCAATCATACGCATAAAACTGTATATTCATATCCATTAGCGCCAAATTCTCGCCAAACTTGGCGACAATTGGCGAAATCTCGCCAAATTTGGCGACAAAAATAAGTCTTCATAAATGAAGCCAACTTGGCTATAGCTCAATAATTTGGCGAATTTCTTATTCAAATTCAGTGTAAACGAATCTTTTGTAAACGGTTTCTTTGCATTTTAACTTGCTGTTTTCGAGTAACATTAGCTAAAATTTTAAAACGAAGATATAGGAAAGCTACCTTTTCCTGCCGGTACAGGCCGGAGGACTTTTTTATGAGTTGTCGGATGCAATCTATGTTTTGCATTAAATAAAGTAAAACATTGAAAAACAAATCCCACAGGATGGGGATAGTTTGTTTTAGATCTGGAGGCACGGCAGTGCCTCCGCCAAGTCGAGAGAGGACAGCCGTATTTCTGGAAGCACCTCAGGGCACTTTTGACCCCCTCATATCTCCGCGCTGGAGTATCCCAAAAATTTGAAACTTCGTTTTTCTAGAGTATTTGGCACACAGGACCAAAATTTAAAATTAAAACTTTCTATCTTTTCTAGTTCAGACGATATATGAACTCAAACATTCGATTTTTTGTCACTCACTCACTCGTTCACGCGTCATCAAAAAGATTAGGTAGATCCCGTAGCCCTAGAAACTTGACATTTGGAAAAAAGGTAGTGTCTAGGATACAAAGAAAGGAAAAATTATAAAATCCGGAAAATTCGAAAAAAAACACTCGAAAATTCAACAAATTCCATCAAAATTGAAAATTGAAAATAATACGATCTTGTAGTCTTAGGAACTTAAGATTCGGTGTGAAGGTAGTGTTTATCATCCAGAAAAAGAAAACATCAAAAACACCAAAAAAAATCGAAAGCAAAATTGAAAAAATCGAAAATCGAAAAAAATCGAAAAATTTCAAATAATCCGATTTTGTTGCGCTAGAAACTTGGAATTCGGAATAAAGGTAGTATTTAGGATGCAAAATAAGGAAAATTTAAAAATTCCGGAAAATTCGAAAAAAAAAATTCAAAAATTCGAAAAATTCGAAAAAAATTGAAAAAATTAAAATAATTTGATCTTTTAGCCTTAGAAACTTAAAATTCGCAGTAAAGATAGTGTTTAGGATTCAGAATAAGTTAAAATAAAAAACCAAATAAAATTCGAAAATAAAACAAAAAAATCGAAAAAATCGGAAAAATCGAAAAATAAGGAAAATTTGAAAAAAATTCGATTTCATAGCGCTAGTAACTTGAAATTTGGAATAAAGGTAATATTTAAGATACTAAATAAGGAAAAATTCAAAAATATGGATAGTTCAAAAATACCCATAAATTAGTGCAGACGATATATGAACTCAAAGTTTCGATTTTTTGTCACTCACACACTCACTCACTCTCGCGTCATCAAAAAGATTGGGTATATCCCACAGCCACAGAAACTGAAAATTTGGAATAAAGCTAGCATTTAGGATACAAAGAAAGGAAAAAATATAAAATCCGGAAAATTAAAAAAAAAAAAAAAAAACATTCGAAAAAAAAAAAAAATCGAACAAAATTGAAATTTGAAAATAACACGATCTTGTAGTCTTAAAAACTTAAAATTTGGTGTGAAGGTAGTGTTTAGAATTCAGAAAAAGAAAACATCAAAAACACACAAAAAAAATTGAAAATAAAATCGAAAAATTTCAAATAATCCAGTTTTGTTGCGCTAGAAACTTGGAATTCGGAATAAAGGTAGTATTTAGGATGCAAAATAAGGAACAATTAAAAAATCCAGAAAACTAAAAAAAAAAAAATCAAAAATTCGAAAAATTCGAAAAAATTTGAAAAAAATTTAAATAATTTGATCTTTTGGCCTTAGAAACTTAAAATTCGCGGTAAAGATAGTGTTTGGGATTCAGAATAAGTTAAAATAAAAACGCAATAAAATTCGAAAATAAAATAAAAAAATCGAAAAAGATCGGAAAATTTAAAATAATTCGATTTTGTAGGTCTAGAAATTTAAAATTTGTAATAAAGGATACAAAATAAGAAAAAATTATAAAAGCCAGAAAATTATAAAAAAAAAAAAAAAAAAAAAAAAAATGCGAAAAAATCAAAAATTGAAAATATTTTTATCTTGTAGTCTTAGAAACTTAAAACTTGGTGTAAAGGTAGTATTTACTATTCAATAAAAGAAACAATTAAAAAATTCGAAAATAAAATCGAAAAATCGAAATATGTTTAAGAAATCGAAAATTCGAAAACAATTTGATTTTGTACTGCTAGAAACATTAGTTATAAGATAATTGTCCTATTAGCTAGTACAACGCCCCTAATTGTTTTATGTTATTTCCCCCGGATTATGGTTTTCTTTTCTTTCGTTTACGAATTGCGTTATAGAAAAGTTCCGCTATAGACTGGCTACGATATAGGCGATTTCTTTATAGACAGGTTTGTTTTCTTTCACATGTTGTACTCTATTTACTTCACATATGAAATATGGATTGTTAAATGATGTTAGCCCCACAAAAATTTTCACAGCTCCCCCTACCCTCCCGACATTACTGGCTGGTTATGGCTTGATAGTCCTTTCTAAATAAAATCATGGTGACTCTAAGATTCACTTGATTTATCTCTAAATTGAACCTAAATGATCCTAAGAAGACGGATCAAATAATTACTATATTAGCATGACAATCAGGTAACTTAGAATTAAAATCGAAAAATCAATAAATTCATAAAAAGTTGAAAATTTGAAAATAATTCGATTTTGTAGTCCTAGAAGATTGACATTTGGCAGAAAGGCAGGGTTTTGTACACAAAGTAAGAAAAAATTAAAAAATCCGTAAATAATAAAAAAAAGTCTAAAAAAAAAACGAAAAAAAAAACCATCGAAAAAAGGAATATAGTTTGATTTATTGGAAATTTCCGGAAATTTTAATTTTGGCTTTCTTTTTATACTAAAAAGTTCTTTTATGTTAAATATCAAGTATCTAGGGCTGCGAGTTATATCTCAGATGCATAGCGCCTATCCTGGAAGCAATTGAGAGTACTTTTGACACTCCCCCTCCCATAATATAGTGCTTGCCTAGGAACCTGAAATCTCTTTTTATCTACAGTACTTTGCAAACGAAACTAAAGCTTCAATTTTTTGATACCTGTAAATAATAGGGACAGAGTGTGGGCTTAGCGAAAATCAGTGGATGATCTCCAAAAAGAACCCAAAATCAAGAAAAGGAGGGTTACTTACAAAAAGAAGTGAAATCTCATCAAAAAGTCACCTGTAAAAAATGCAGCCAAGTCTCGTAACTCATTTACCGTAAAAAGTACTGAGATCGTATAAAGCCAAGTTTAACTATCTTATTAACTCTGAAATTTTCATTCACAAAATCACTCCTAGTCTCTACATCTTTAGTTAATTATTATTTTGTGACTTGGCAATTACGCAGCACAGGGAAGTTATTACACCTTACTATGTTATGGGATGGGATGGGATAATTTAACTAAAGCAAATTATATACGCACAGGGAAGTTATTACACCTTAATATGTTATAGTATTATTTGATTAAGACTAACTATATACATCACATTCTCGTGCTAAGTAATTGCCAAGTCACAAAATAATAATTAACTAAAGATGTAGAGACTAGGAGTGATTTTGTGAATGAAAATTTCAGAGTTAATAAGATAGTTAAACTTGGCTTTATACGATCTCAGTACTTTTTACGGTAAATGAGTTACGAGACTTGGCTGCATTTTTTACAGGTGACTTTTTGATGAGATTCTTAGATATTCTTCCTTAACCTTACCGGTTAGCGGTTAGTATGTAATATTTACACTTGTTACAATGTTACAAACACGTTACAGTTATCGCAAACGTTTTCAATAAGGAGAAGCTATTATTGTGTAGTATAACAAAAACGAAATGTGAGATGCTTTTATTATATTTTGCAAGAATCAACAGTAAACAAAGAGAGGATGCCCTCCCTTATACATTAGAACAGCAGCATAAAACAGCAAGAACTTTCTGAAGTACCTAAGTATTGATGATCAAAATGTGTATATAAATAAAGCAGCTTGAATATAAATAGCTCTTCGCCTGGAAAAGTAACAATTGAGTATAATATTAATATGAAATTCATGCCAAAATATATGAAAAGTGAATTCGGGAGAATAATGATGACGAGATTTTGGAAGTTTGCCATGAAAAAGCTGTTGAAGAAGTGAGAAAACATCCGGATTGAATGAAGAAAAAAGATTATTATTTCTTTACTTAATTTGTTTATTTTACAGCATGAAAATATCATTCATTTTCAAGTTTTTACACAAGATAACGTTTCTGTAAAATAAAATAGTCACAATCGCCAATAATATTTCTTAGTGCACTTAGGCCAATTAAATCACCGAAATTATTTGCTGTACCAAATACAATTGCAACATTTCAAACTACGTGCTTAAATATCTTTAAAATTTTTGTTAAAGCATTGAAGTGATTTGAAAGAATAAATATTTTCATACTTAACATACATTCTTTAAACATATTTCGAAATTAACGTCCTATTTGCCGGTTCACACAATTTTCTAGTGCGAAAATCGCAATTACATTCTACGAAACATTTATTTTAATGGAGAAAGTGAGCATGTATCACAATAATAATAATAATAATAATAATCGTAATAATAATAATAATAATAAATTGCCTTCCCTTTAAAATCCGTTTCACCACTTTGTGTACTAATTAGAGCGCTGCCTACTAGTGAAAGTATTCTGGATTTGAAACGCAGTTCTTTACTGGCGAGCAGTATCCACTTTAAAGTGGAGATCTCGCTTTGTTTAAGCTTGCAAAAATTAACTGTGGTGCACAAAACCCCACTACCAATTTTTCGGGTGTAGGAAATTCATTTTATTGACTACACGGATTATTAATTCATACATTCTTTCAACATATTGGACGTTTAATTTCGAAATTAACGTCATAGTGTCTGGTTCACATAATCTTGTAGTTCGAAAACCGCAGTTACTTTCTATGAAGTTTTAATTTTAATAAAGGAAGCAAGCAGGTACTCTAATAATAATAATAATCAATTTTGTCTCCTTTAAATACCTGTTCAACCGTCTTCAGTAGTACACTGCAAAAAAAAAAAAAATATATTGTTGATTTTACGGTACGTAAAATCCACATTTTTTTTTCTTTTGCGATGTAAATAAGCAGTAATACGCTGCCGTGCATGCGCGGTAGCGTATTACTGCTTATTTTACTGTTTATTACTGTTAATTTTACGGTATAATACTGGCAGCTGGGGTGCCAGTATTATACTGTAAAATCTACACTTTTTTTTTTGCAGTGTAGCCTTCATTCTGCTCTAGAACAACAATATGAAATAGCAGTGAGATATCTTCCATTCTGCTCTAGAACAACAGCATAAAATAGTAAAGAACTTTCTGAAGAACCTAATAAACACGATCAAAATATGTCTAAAATAAAACAAGTTCAATATAAATAGCTCCTAGCCTTCAAATGTAACAACTGAGTACAATATGAATATGCAATTTGTGTCAAAATACGTGAAAAGTGAATTCGGAAGAATAATGATGCAAGGATTTTGGACATTTGCCATTCAAGCTGGTAAAAAAAATCAGAAAACATTCAGATTAAATGAATAGAGGGAAATTTTACTTCTTTATTTAATTTATTTACTTTACAACATCCAACTATCTTTCGTTTTCAGTTTACACAAGATAAAATATCGATAAGATAAAACATTCGCAATCGTTAGTGATTATTTTTTAGCGCACTTTAAACAATTAATTCACCGAAATTACTAGCTACACGAAATATTATTGCAAAATTCAGACTACGTGCTTAAATATCTTTAAAATATTTATTAAAGCAATAAAATAATTTAAAAATATACAAATTTTAATGCTTAAAGGCGTCCGAGGGTCAAAAATTTATTTTCTTTATTTATAGTCATTTTCTAAGGAGTTGTATGCCTGAAATGTATATTTCTATAACGATTACTTTTCAGGTAAAACATTTTTTGAGAACTTTGAAATTCCGTTTAAAAATGTTTTTAAATTAAAATTTTTAATTTAATTTTTGATACAACTCATGAATTATATGACCAATTTCAATACTTTTTTTCACTATTATGTGCAGAAAAGGTTGTTCGTTAATTTGTATTCAGGTTTCATAAAAATAATACTTACAAAATTTATAATAAATTTTAAAGTAAAGAAAAAAAGAGGATTTTTTAGAGCGATTTTTGTTTTAAGGAATATATTTTCAAAATTTTCATATAAATTAATATTTTGAAGACAATTTATTAAAAACATAACATAAAAACTCTGTAAAAAATTTCCATATATATCTAGCAAGAAAGTTTAGATATATCCTTGTAAACATGACAAATTATAAAATAAATCTATTCTGAGATAAATGGATTTAAAGATTTAATTACTGGCAGGGCAGAACTGATAGCATATACCACAAAAAAAAAATTATATCTGCTCGTGTAATCATCGCAGAAACACGCGGTTTGCTTTATTTAATTTATTTAACTTTGTAGTGTTTTATTAGCAAGAAAAATAAAAAAAATGCAATTTTTTTTTTCAAAATTTTGAGCCTCTGACCCACTTAACATACATTCTTTCAACATATGTGAAAGTTAATCTAGAAATTAACATCATATTTGCTGGTTCACATAATTTTCTAGTGCAAATCCGCAGTTGCATTCTAAGAAACTTTAATTTTAATGGAGAAAGCGAGCATGTGCTACAAAAGACAACAATGATAGTACTACTACTAATAATAATAAATTGTATTACCTTTAACACCCGTTTCACCACCTGTGTACTAATTAGAGTGCTGCCTACTAGTCAAAGTATTCTAAATTCGAAACACAATTCTTTACTGGTGAGCGGTATTCACTTTAAAGTGGAGATCTCGCTTTGTTTAAGCTTCATTTGCAAAAATTAACAGTAATGCACGAAACCAAATTTTCCGAGAGTCGGAAATTGATTTTATTGAAACCAAACTTAAGAAATTTCCACTTTTTCTCGCTCTGGCAAAATTGTAAAAAAAAAAATTTTCAAAAGAAAAAGGGAGATATTTTCCTCAGTTTTTTTTAAGCAATTTTCGTAAAATTAAAGCAAATATTTTCATAATTTAATAAAATCCTATTCATTTTACTAAGTTTTGAGACTCTCTTGATTATCTTAATGGCTTCTTATGATAAATATTTATATGCTGCACACAAGTCTACAATCATCACAGATCTTTTAATAGAAATCAGTTTTATTGTATTTTATACAAATATAAAATGTGAGACACTTTCATTAAGTAGATACTTATTGCAATGTGTCAGCGCCAAGCAGAAAGAAGGTATCCTTCATTCTGCTCTAGAATAACAGCATTAAAATGGCAAGACCTTTCCGAAGTACCTAGTAATGAGAATCAAAATATGTATAAAAAAAAAAAAGCAACGTGAATATAAATAGCTCTTCGCCTGAAAAAGTAACAATTGAGCACAATATGAATATGCAATACGCGTCAAAATATGTGAAAAGTGAAGTCGGAAGAATAATGATGACGAGATTTTGGAAGTTTGCCACCCAAGCTGGTGAAAAAGTAAGTAAGCATTCCGAATGCAAAAAGAAAATTAATTTTCAGTTGTTTTCTTGTTTTACAGCGTCAAAAATAACATGTTTCCCAGTTCTTGTATATTTTTAAAAAAAGTTTTTTGTAAAACGAAGATATTCACAACTAACTCTGTATCTTTTTTGTTTGTTTCTTTTTCTTGCATATCCCAAACAGTTATAGGAGGAGGTCTAAATTTCTCGTGTTTTCCGCTTTACAACATAAATCTTTCTGGCATAACAACGAAATAATTTTTATTTACGGCAAATTTTCAGTGTTCACATTTACGCCCCACAAAATCGAACGTTATATTTTTATTTTCCTGTAAATGAGATATATCTACCTGATGACTACTTCTTCGTACACGTAAATTCAGGGGTCGCAGCATCTTATATTATCTCCTACTATTATTTTCAAATAACAATCTTCGCGGTAAATTCCTATTGCAGATGTTAAAGAAATTTGCCGCAAAGGTTATTGTTCGGAAATAACGGCAGAGAAAGTATAGAAGACTGCGAACCCTATGAATACTATTTAATGTAAAATAAGATTAAACACAGCAATTTCATAGCTGTCAAACCTCCGTATTTTTCTGAAGTCAAATAAACATATTTTGAATCAGAAATTTCATTTAATAAAAGAAATAATAATAATAAAAAAAACAGACAAGACATATTTTATTTAATCAAATTTTTGGAAAAATCCTGGGAAAAAAAATATGGGTATTTGGCAGATATGCAACTTTGAAAATAGTTTCTGGGGGATGCTTTACTTTTATAAGAAAATAAAAACGTTGTTCAAATTTTGTATAATTGAATAAGAATATCTAAATGTTTTGTATATTTACGGATGAAAATTATTTTGTAATTGTGTCAGAAAAGAAAATGAATTTCGGAACAGCGTTAAGTTTACAAAATTTATTTTCAATCCGAATTATTTTCACATCACATTTTAATAAAGTGTTTTTCATCGAAAAACATTCCAACAATAACTTTAACTTTTTTATTAAGAAACTTATTAGTTTTGTCTTTAACAAATATTAAAAAACAAATAAACTGGATGACTATTTTTACACTAGTTAAGATTTATAGTTTTTGTAGCAATACTATTTTGTTTTAAAATGATAAAGATGGACTAATTTGTATGCCAGTTAAATAATCCCTACAAAACTTAGCAGGAATATACTGATAATTGTTTATTAAAATAAAATTGAGTAGATTCTGTTAATGGGATGCCAATTGCACATTCAATGTTTATGATGTATTACTGAATTTAACACTAAATGATGTATTTGCACATTAAAAATTATAAAATCATGGAAGTTAAATTGCTAATTTCTTACTTAATTATGTTGTAAGAAAATTGCGCATAACGAAGTCCACGTAAAACGAATAATTTAAACGGTACCTGTAGTTCTGTTGTATTCAGTTTCCGCCATATATGCATAAAAATGTTTAAATATAATGAGAAAATAATTTTACTTTCCTACCTGCTTTTTTTTTTTTTTTTTTTTTTTTTTTTACAGTGGGAATAGTCTTTTGAAAAATCAGACATGATCTCTTTGGAACTGTGACATCCGAACTTCATAGCTCTTGAAAAGGCAAATACAACACATTCATTCGAACTTGTCTCCAGTTTCAGTAATAAATCAATCAAAAGCTGACATTCCTTTTAATTGACTGAAACTTTTTCTGAAAGGTAATAAATAAGAAAAAAAAATGTTTAGACACTTTTATTTTTCGATAGAAGAAAGGGTGTACATTGCCTATACGAAACTTAATTTTGCGATGTATAAATCTTTCGAAATCTCACCCACGCATTTTCGTTATTTACTCAACATGACATATGAGAAATATTATGAAAATATATATACACAATATCACTCACCATCATCTTACCATCCGAAATCCTAAAACCCTATTTAGATTTCTGAATGGTGAAAATGTTGAACCAAGAATTGGTAAAACGTTGAAGAATAAATTTGTAAAATATTGAACCATAAAGTATCTTTTTAATTTTAATTATTTATTTTTCTATTTATAGTACCAATTTATTATCAGACATTATTTCATATGTTTTTTTAGGGGGGGGGGAGGGGCGATGACTACGGGTATGATTTCCATTATTATGTCATTAGAAAAGGGTCAAGTAATATGTTATAATTCACAATAATATATCACAACGACAAATCTATTTTTTATTCTATCAATACACATATAGCCTCTTTTAATCTATACTATACTTTAATCTATACTTTAAAAAAATACTAGATGAAACCCGTCAAAACTTGACGGAAAAAAATTACTATAACAATATCAATAAAATAAGCTTCTTTATTACATAAGAATAGGTGCGTTTGAAACAGTCTTTCAAATATTTTATTTTAAAAGTTTTTCCCCCAGTGAAATACAGTACAATTTCCGATCCAAACTCCAAAAAAAAAAAACAATCCGTAAAAAACTGTGCAAAGCAAATCGGTTTGACATTACCGCCATATTCCCCACCGCAAGAAAGAAAATTTCATGGACCTATGAAGTATCAAACAAACAGTATATCCCTACTTTCATCTCATATTCAGTAAATAAAACAACATAGTAAATAAAGAACACAATGCCTCCCCCCCCCCTGTGATAATGCAATCGAATGAGCTCCTATGCGCATATGTATTGCATCTGCCCAAAGGCACCGTTGAAATTCGACGTTAAAAAAGGTTTTAAAATGTTTAAATTAAAAGTTTTAAAATGTCCTCTTTAATCATTATTAGTTTCAAATCCATATCTTTTAAAACGCATCTATTGTTTTAAGCTAATCAATTTTTATGTAAAGATGAAGATTTTTTGTTTTACAATAATAAATCAATCTGCAGATGAGGGAGATTTTTTATGTTTTCAAGTGTAATTTATTTGTATGTTTTCTTTGGTTCCTTTACATAATAAGGATGATTATTCCTTTTCCATCACAGCCGAGGGTCTTTTCCTTCTTATACAGTTAAATATCCAATGGATCTTTAAAAAAATGATAAAATACAGTTCCTAGCATATTCTGATGCAACATATACATCAACGAATTCAACATATCAATGTTGTGTTAGTCATAAACTGATTAATTAATTTATTTTTGACAGATTTTAGTTTAGCGCCAAAATGCTCTATCTGATCTTATGATTTATCAGGATTTATTTATTTATTTATTTTCACTTTTTATGATGGATAGGGAAATCTATTTTCAATTATGAAAGTAGCAACTTTCACAGGGGCTATTTTACATTATTAAAGCAAACTGGTGGTCATTGTTAAGATAGAATTGAAAAATATTTCATGCTTGAAAATTATTTAAAAAATCGTTAAATTAAGCGGCAGTTTTCAAATAAATTTCAATCGAAAACTAACTTTTTTTTCTAATTGATGATGTAAGAATTGAAATTATAAAATGTAGTACAAAATTGAAATTTGTAGTATTTAGAAGTGATGTAAGCGCGATGAAAGCTAAAGCGGTAGCGCCGTTTGTTGTCACAACCGTTATACATTTCTAAAAATTGCCACTGTGTTTTAGCTGGCGTCCAAAAGTAGACAACCATTTTTTGACATCGAAAGAGAAATTCACAGTGAAAGAAATAGGACTTTGCCGCTAAAATAAGGAACTGTTAAATGAACTTATAACAAACCTACCAAAATAATTCCGATAAAATATCAGCCTTACATTGTTTATTCTAGCTAAAAATACAATTATTATTTCAAAGTTTTTTTTTTTAACCATACCACTATGTTTAATAATTTTAATTTTCCTGAAATTCTTTACTTTTGTGAATTTTTTTTCTTAAAAAATGAAATCTTCTAACCTATAATTTAAAAAAAAAAAGTAATTGGTAACATGTAATCAAGGTAGGCAATCAAGATGAAATAATCAATAAAGGCTCCAATTCTAATCTCTATAATTAAGAATGGAAAAATCAGTTAAAATTAAGTCATGTTGACAAAATCATATAAATTTTTCTCTTTAGTTTTATCAATGCTAAAATGCATTTCAAGCTAAGCATAACGTCATTTTCACCGGCGCAAACTTTTCACACGTACTTAATACACGTTACTTTTTTGCTTAAACACCATGTATACAAATAAAAATATATTTTACATTTAATTGTAATGAAAAAATGGCACCAACAAAGTTATAGTGCATAATGATAAAATAAACCCATTGGACAATATTCCCGTGACGTCATAATAAATATGAATTTTTATTCGGTTATAAATATTTTTACCGAAATTTAACTTGCAAATTAAAAAATTCGCCCTATAATCCACGTGCCTTTAATATGTATTATTTATCTTTTATCCTCGCAACCACAGAGTTCCTCGCTACTCTGTGCCTCGCAACAGTGGGAGTTAACCGATGGCCGACTTTATGACGTCGTACGCAGAAGTAAAATTTTAATTTAAAATTACCGCTAATTAAAAAAATTTTTGAACAAACGAATGTATGATAACAAATCTGTGTCCAAATATCTTTCATTTAAAAAAAGAAGTATGTAATTTGATGCAGTAGTTTGTTCTAACGGATTGTCGAAAGAAAACGCTTAGCGTTTTAAATATATAGATAGGCATGCACTTTAATATTAGTAGACTTTCGTTAAAATGGCTGTGCTGAATCTCTCTACTGGGCAGTTAGCTTTCTGTATTAATAAATGAAGATCTTTAAAAAGACAATCAATCAGTTTTTTTTCAAAACCAAATTTTAAAATCTTCTACTATCGGTCGGATTATAGTTGGTCAGTATTTTAAAATACTTTTTTTTTCATAAAAATAGTTCAAGTACGATGGATATATCGTCTTAGAAATATGCCTTGCAGTTCTTTCGTCATTACAATATCATAGAATATTACTTATGTTACTTTCAGTTGTACTTATTTATGTTAGTTTTTATACATCACGTAAAACCAATTTTGTAATCTATCATATTGCTGCCTGTCTGATGATCTGAACCACTTACGAGATTTTTCTCTCAACGTGTTACAAAATTCAAAATTATCAAATAATTTTTGAAACCATGGCAGTATAAGCGTAAGAAATATCGTTAACTGAGCTCTATTGCCTTCCAAATTCCGCACAAACAGAACTGAAACTTGATTCCATTGTTAATCAATACGTTCGCTGATACCTTGTGCGTGATGAATTACGAATTTTATAGACTGCGGGTTGCGGGGAATATTAATAAGCAACACGTGGATTGTTCGCTCGAGTTACACGCTTTAAGAAGCTTTAATAATCAGTCTGCAAATATAATTTACTGCCAAAAAATTTGTTTATCCATTTTCACAAATATATGGAATTGTTGTCTTTATTATCTACCGAATATACCTGCCGAGGAATGCATTTTAAAACTGCTCTTTAATCAAAACATTTTCTTTCATGAAGAAATGATTAATAGATAAAAATTAGTTATTTTGAATTATATTAGTAAGTAATCGTTACTTATTTATAATAGAAACACTGCTTTAAGTTCATAAAACAAGGTGCTACCATAATTTTAGAATAGACATATTGATTTGCAGAAATATATTACAAATTCAGCGATTAATCGCAACAAGGAATTTAGTTTTAAGAAAAAATATTAGGCAAAGCTTTGTAACCCGAAATAGGGGTATTATACTCCTTGAAAATTTTAAAGAGTATACGCATCTTGCAAATTTTAATTTAAAAAGATATTATTTTGGGTTATCAAACCTACAAACTATAACAATTGACGCCAATCAACTACTAACTCGCTTATATCATCCCTCTGTATCTAGGTAAAATTGATAGGTTGGCCATTCGCTATTTGGCGACCAGATGTAAAAAGTAATCAATAAAGTTCTTCTTAAGGTCGCCAGTTTTCTTTTCTTCATTTCTACAGTAATTTTCTTATGTACACAAACAGTTAAACAGCATCTGTTTTAAACATATTTTTTTCGAGCAGTATATAGTAAACGTATCGGCTTTAAAAAATTGTAAAGAAACAAAAACCTTATACGTAGTGTTTTTAAATAAAAGCTTCATCTTTTGCATACATAAGTGTATCCATGAAACGTTTCTATATAATAAAGTATAATTTGTTTGTCAATAACGTTAAGTTCAAATGTAGATATAGAAACCGCGATATACGCTATCGCTTTCGTTTTAATTGCATACATGTCCGCTTTTAAATATTGCATAATTTAAACCTTTACATAATCGAATAAAGCAAAAAATTTACTTTAAAAAAAAAGTTTGTTTTAAAACTGTAACTAAGAGTAACTAAACTGTAACTTTTTCAATCTCGTTATGCATTCGATATCATATGTGACGTCAACTTGACATGACGTAGTTTTGGAGAAAAACGAAAACTCATTTTGCACTTGTTTCGTTACGTTATTTTGACTTTGCATACGATACCAAAAGCATAACGAGGTGTAAAAGATAAGCCCATTAATTTACCGCTTTTGTGTAAATTTTTAAACTAATTTTTAAGCATGTGATTTTTAAATCTATCGATATGTGGTACAACATTAAACATTTCTCTTTACTATAATATAATGCAACAATATTAAATAAATATAGAATTCCAATAAAATATGTAAAACAAAAAAGAAAGCGGCAGGGTTACCACAAGTGGCACGGATAAATAGAAAAGCAAATAAATAATTTTCTGAATCTAATTTTTCACGCTACAAAAAGCGAAAACATGTCCTTACAAACAAAAATAAAAAATAAAATGAAACACATACCAAGAATCTAATCAGTATATTAAATAAAAGTTATCTGTGAACAAAGTTTAAAATATATACATCGACAAATTTAGTAATTTACTTTATTTTCAGTTTGTTAAAAATGACTGTATGCGTAATCGTATGAATAATCGTTACGATTATATGCTAATTTTGAAAGCGAAAATTAGAGCGCATGATAATAATTGCATCATTATCTTAATTAAAAATATTGACTAAAACACTTTATTTTGAAAGTTAAAAATTGTTTGATAGAAAATTACCTATAAACACTAAAATTAATGTGTTGTAAACAATAAAAATAAATCTCCAAACAGAAGGGCTTCATTTTACATTAAAATTACACACTTATTTGAACCAGTATTCAGATAGATAATACGTAAATTCGTCCATTATACCAAGAGGATAAATCGCTTTATGCAAAATGAGCTCCATCATCGATAAGTATATCAATTAGTCAAAAACATATCTAAATTAGCATATTAAGCGTGTATTGAAAATAATTCGATCGAAACCACAATAGCTAAACATACCAAGAGCATAATCACTAATTAGTGATAAATCGACTGAGAAAATTAACAGAAGAATTTAAGAGAAAAAGCAGGGAAAGGAGCAAATTAAAAGCTTATAATATTTTAAGATCCTCTGGCGACCCTGGTGGTGAAAACAGTAAACAGTATTGTTTAATAGCTTTAATCAGCTATAATAAGAAAAAGTTATGAAAAACATGTTTTATACGAATATATATAGGATTTAACAGCATATAAAGATAGAGATTTAGCACTTTATTATATCGCTGGTACTATTGATAAATATCGTTTATATCAGTTTGCTGTTCAAAGTGTAAATGCATAAAATAGTAAATAAATTTAATTAGTTAGTATAAATGTTTTTTGTATATATTACTTATTTTATTACTTCGATTCAATTTTAAATGAATTTAGTCTTTTTTAACACTTTCCAACAAAGTTGAAAAATGTTTATGAATTCGTGCTTTAACTCGCGTAAATATAGTCAGATTGCCCTGTAATAGATATATGTTATTAAGGTTTACCATGGATTGTTCAGTATTGATAAGGGGTTGTATAGCATTTACAGTTCATTTTCAGGGACACTCAAAAGAAGGTCGTTACATTATGGTCTATGGGGGAAAATCTTTTGCAGTGTAATTTAATGATGTTATACTATTTCAAACATAATGAAATTTATATACATCAATGAGGTGAACTACATAATGATTACTATAGAATATGATGTGCATATCACTTATTGTTCATATACAGGGACACACAAAAGAATTCGGTTACAGTTCTGTCTATGAGCAATAATTGCTGGAAAAGCGTTTTCAATTGTGGTATGCGTTTTTAAATTTATCTAGTTGTATGCTTATTACTTGCTATGTATAAATTATATAGATCCTATACAGGGATGCACAAAAGAATTCGAATACATTCTCTCTTATTGACGAAAATTGCTGAAGTTGAATTTTCAACTCTGTTATACGTTTACAAACGGAACTAAATTTTGACATACTATACAGTATACATACAAATCTATAGCATAAATCGAATACTTTGTGCGAATTTTAATGCGTAAACCAAAACCAATTACAACGTTATAACGCACAAATATGAAAAATGGCACAAAGTAATTGGAAGCCAGTACTCGGGGCTATAACCGAGGGGTTCTTTAAACCCATTTTTATCTTTTTTTTTTTTCTCGCACTGAGGAAGGGGATCGATGCATCCTTGAAACGGCCGTATGCGTTTTTTTGTGCCATTTTTCATATTTGTGCGTTATAACGTTGTAATTGGTTTTGGTTTATGCATACAAATCTATAGATCATATACAGGGCTACACAAAAGAATTCGGATATTTTTCTGACTACAGACGGTAATTTCTCAAATTAGGTTTTCAAGTGCTTGACGCATGAGTTTTTTTTTTCTTGTTTTTTAGTACATTTGTTAATTTTTTTAATTTAGTGTGGTTATTATTGCCTAAAATTTTTACTGTGAAAATTAAAGTGCATAACCACTATACTATATCGATAGTCCTAGAAATTTTCTCATTGTTCTGCTTTGGAAGTTAAAATGTTGTTCCTTTGCTTCCAATAAACATTTAAATTAGCTCATTAAAACAAAAACAACAACAAAAATTTTTTCAAGGAGATGGTACTGGATATGTTTTACACATTTGTTTGCTAGAATAATCATATGGTAGATACAGAGATACTGGAGATACAGAGATTCATCCATTAACGAAAGATCGTTGCTGTAAAGTAAGCCCCTACATCAATGAATATAGTAATTAGTCAAAAACATTTTCTAAATTAGTATGCATTGCAAATTATGGGTGCATTACAAATTATGGATGCATTACAAACTATGCATTTCAAATTATGCACAATTACTTAAAATGTAAAAAGCGTAATTAACTAATAATGATAAATCAATTGAGAGAATTATTCCGACGAATTTAAGGGAAAAGGTTAGAAAGAAAGAAACAGTTTTGTATACTTCAAAATTCTTGGACGATCCAAATGGTAGAAGTAGTAAAATGTAGACAACCAGTAAGTTTTAATAATTTTAATCGGTATAATAAAAAATTGGTGAAACGCGTTTTGTACAAAGAAAAAAGATTTAAAAGCATTTGAAAAAAGTATATATTTAATAATATTTAAAATAAAAATTTAGCATTTTATTTATGTCATTATTGATAATATTGATAATAATAAATATCACTTGCCTTGGTTTACTACTCATAATAAACACCACAAAGTATACTACTCAATGATAATCCCCAGATATTTAATTAATTTAAGTAATTATTATTTCATAAATTCAATCCAAATTTTAAAGATAAAACTGGATTTTAGAGTACATTTCTAAAATTATAAAATTTTTAAAACTAAATTATGTCAAACTAAATTATGACCCCCCCCCCCTAAAATATTGTTAATTTTTTGAAAACTTGATAGATATTTTAATCACTCAAGTTTTAATACCTACATTTAAAATACATACAAAACAAACATTTTTAGAACACAATTATGGTGAAAAAAGATGAAGGTCTTAAAACTGTACTCACTGCCTTCAAAGTATTAATAAGAAGAAAAGTTATGTACAAAACGTAGTGGAGATCAAGAACTAGTATTAAATGCTTTTTCCAATTATCAGAATGAGATTTAAAATGTTACATTACCACGTATATCATTGTTCAAAGAAATGTTCAGTTTTTGTTGTTGCTGTTGTTTTAATTAAAGAATTGTTTCATAAGAAATTTAACAACAAACGTGGGAATTAACACAGAAAAATAATTTTATGAGCAGATGGGTTTGATTTTCTATTGTTCATTTATATTGCATTATGGTAACTATTCAAAAGCATATTCTAAATTAGTATCATAAGTGTATGCTGTAAATAATTCAAACGAGCCTACAATAACTTCAGATGCAAATAATCATTAATTAGTGATGAATCAACTGAGAGGATTTTGACGAAGCATTGAAAAGGAGAAAATATAGAGAAGAAGAAATTAAGCAGTTTTCTAATATATTATGAAACCCTTTGGCGATCCTAATGGTCAAAATAATAAACTGTCCATAATCAACAAGGTTTAAAAAGTTTAATCTGCTTCTATACGTGATGAAACATTTTTCATCTGCAGATAAAAGATTTAAGAATTATTGCGTGAGAATAAAGATTTAGTCCTTTTTGTCATCGTTGATGCTATTAGTACCACTTATTTCAGTTTATTGCTCAAAATTGGTGTGCGCTAAACATTTAATAAACTTAAATGGTAAGTATTAATGTTTATTTGAACGTAATATGTCACTAATACAATCGAATTTTAAATTATCAAATTGAATTTTTAAATGTAATTTTAAAACTGTAAAAAGTTTAAATATTAAAATATATCAAACACACACACATACACACATCGTCTCCTGTAATGCCCCTACCCACCCACTCCCCAACCTTCTGAAATATTGCCATTTTAAAATCTAAAAGCATTTATTAAAATGTCAATTTGTATTACCTAAATTTAAAATTTTAAATGGACACTTTTATCATCTGACAGTGACACTGACTTGAGGGGAGGTGGAATATTTGAAACTGTACTAATTTTTTATGCGATTAATAAATAAATATTTTTTCTTAATGTGACAGACTTTAAAAAACATTTCAAATACGCTAATTATCAATGTAAGGATTAAAACGCATAATAATAATATCATTATTCTAAGAAATTCTCTGAAAGCTTTTGCTTTGGCAATTAAAAAAAAAAAATGTTGCATAAGAAATTATCAATAAACAGCAGAAGTACCGTTAGAATCAATAATAATAAAAAAACTCCAACCAGATGGTTTTATTAAACATTAGATTACACATTTGTTTGCTCTAGTATCTAGTTGGACAATACGTGTATTATTCGTCCATTAACGAAATGATTAACAGTGTATGTAAAATGAGTCTCATCATCGATAAGTATAGTAATTAGCCGAAAGCATATTCTAAATTAGCATATTAAGAAATTACTGTAAATAATTCGAGCGGGGATAGTTCTACAACGACTTAAAATACAAAGAGCCTAATCATTAAATAATTTTAAATCAACTGAAAAAAAAATTATACCGGAGATTATAAGGAGAAAATTAGGGAAATGGAAAATAAAATAAACAGTTTTTAATAGTTTTAAAATCCTTTGGCGATTACCAAGATCCTCCGATCACCAAGACGGATCCATTCGACCCGAAAACAATGTTTGTTCATTTTATGTCATGTACACAGTAATTAAAGATAATACAAATAAGTTTCTAACCGTTACAATATAATTTTTCTTTCTATTTTGTGTAGATTATATTGCAACAGAGAGTTGTATGAATGAAATCAAGCATTCTTTCACCGTCTGCATACCTCACGTATATCTCGCCATAAAATTGTACGAATATGGAAGTAATATGTAAAGAAATAATTGCACTGTTATGTGCATAGTTTCTGCATTATGAGTGAATACCAACTTGTTCTTCCTTTTACTGCTTAACGCTATGAAAGTGGATTGAAATAATTTTCAGATAACATGTGACAATTCTATTTCAAATAAAATTTACATATATATATATATATATATATGTGTTTGTATGTGTTTAAACGGACTTTTTAATGAAAGAAACGTACACAAGCTGAATTTTAGGCTATGTTAATGAAGAGGCGTAATTTATGTAAGCAAGTTCGGTAATTTTGGTAAGATATTTTTTATCTGACAGGATTTTTGCAGGATTTTTATATTCAATTTCTCGTATTTTATACCGTTAAATTAGTATGCCGAATCTTATGTATTACAGGGTGTCCCAGAAAGATTTAAACTATCTTTAATTTTTTTACCTCTTGGAGATACTCAGACAATTGGACTTGCAAAAGTTGTCCAAAATAAGGTAGTAATTACGATTGTGTTGATGAAACAGGCTTCTCATTAATTTTTAAAAAGTTACACTTTTTTATATTTTTACACGGTTTCTGGATCCTATCAGTTACATTTAGAAACATTTTCTCCGTGCTCCGACAGGTAAAACAGTAAAAAATTCATTTTTCAACAACCAAATGTAAAAGAGTACTTTGAATTTTATAAAATGTCGCAGCTTTCCAGAACTAAATATGTACATATGATTTTTTAATGAAGTGATTCTTGAAGCACTCCGGCATTGAAAAATCATCTGCACGTTTTTAATGCAAGAAAGCTGCGAAATTTCATAAAATTCAACGTATTATAACTCCATGAGTGTTAGCCGTAGGAGACTAGAATTTTTACCGTTTTACTCGTAAGAGCATGTAGAAATTTTTTCTAAATATTACTTATCGGACCCAGGTATCTTATAAAAATTAAAGAACGTATCTTTTAAAATATTAATAGCTGGACTGTGTCAGCATAATCTTAATCCTTACCTTACTTTGAACACTTTTGCAATTTACATTGCGTACGTATCTCCATCAGGTTAAAAAAAATATTAAACAGCGTTTCAATCTTTTTGGGACACCCTGTGTATAACTTTTAGTTTTCTGATATGAAAAACCAGATACGCATTATACACGCATGAATATTGGGTATGCATAAATATTATAATAGTGTAAATTAACAAAATACGTTTTATGCTACTGTAACAGATTTAACACCGCATTTAAAATAAAAATTTAACATTTTATCATGCCAGTTCTGATACTGTTGAGTTAACAAATACCACTTATTTACTTAGTAACAAAAATTAGGTTAAAAGTAAAAAAATAATTAATTTAACCAATTAGTAATAATTTTTATGTTATATCATTAATTCATTCTAAACATTAAAGATAAAATTTATATTTTTAAGCACGTTTTTTAAATAGTCAAATTTTTAAAACTTATGTCTGATATTGATGCGTTTCCTAAAAATAAAGAAACAAATATAACCCAAACTATTGAAATTTTATAAAAACCTAAAAGATAGTTTAAAATGTCAATTTTTCATCATCTAAATTTGTGTCATCATATATTTTAGAGTACGTCTAACAGTGTGTCTGGGAGATTCGAAGCTGTACCCACTGGTCTCAGTAATAATAATAATAATAGTAACAACAAACTGATTTATTTCTTAAGTGCAGCGAAGTTCTGAAATTGGTTAAATAGTTATGCTATCAGAATGTGAAAAAAAATAATAATAAGGATTATTCAAAGGAATTACTATAACATCATTCAAAGGAATTACTATAACATTATTGAAAACAATTCCTTAAAAGTTTCTGATTTGGAAATGTAAAAAAAATGTTGCATTGATAATTGTCAAAAAACACCGGAATTATTCTTTTTAATTAATATAAGTAAATATCACGGCAGATGGCTTTAATTTTGATCACATGCAGTTGTTTCAACTATTTAGTTAAAACGAAGTTATAAGCTATTGTTTTTCTATGAATTTGTTAGCCATATTATTACAAAACTTATAAAAGTATATAACTTAATTAACAAATCACATTTAAAATCATTAATATTGATATTTTTTTTTATACAAAGGAATGCATCTTATCAAAAACCAAATACAACTCTTAGTAATTAAGTAATTAAACAGTACATTGGTTATTTTCTACACAGCTTTTTTAATATAATTTTTAAACGAAAAAATAATGCGTTGCAATTTATCCTTTTTTCTAGTTTTTCATGATAATCACTGCCACTATTACTGTTATTTATATATTTATATATTAATTTATCTTGTTTTAATGAAAATGAAATATAAAAGTTGTAGCTGACACTATTTATCCATCAGAATCTGGTTTAACAAATAACGCAGATAAATAAAGTTATATATATCTAACTTATTTAGCTCTTAGAATGATTTATGTTGTTTTGAAATATAAGGAGAAAACATCAACGTTAAGATAAAGTAACTGGGTTTAAATTATAAGATTAAAACTAAAACATGTTTTGCTGTCACTTTTGTACAGTAGCAGTAAAAGTACTTTTACTGGGGTAATTTTAATCGCTTGAAATCTACGCATGGTACTTTGTAATAACGTTTTCTTCGAAAAGGCTTTTTTAAGAACGAAAACTAATAATCTACAAAAACGGTTAAGTGAAAACAGTCTTACAAAAGTCTAGTTAATAGTTATTTTTTATAATAATGAAGCAAAATATCATAAAAATAAGAGCGAAACACAAATTGAAAATATATGTTCTTTATTAATATTTTGTTCACCTGGCAATTTAATATGAAATAGTTTTTTTTTTTTTTTTTTTTTTTTTTTTTTAAAGTTTTTTTAAAATAATTGTCTTCCTTTTACTAGTGGCACATTTCTGTTAATAAAGAAGACGAAGATTATTATTTTTAAAAAAGCTGCAACAAAGAAACATAAAAGTTGGCAGCTATGCGGACACGAGTATATTCGTGATCGTGCAACAATGTGTTAAAGCATGTTTTGCTGCCATTTTTGTACAGTAGCAGTAAAAGTACTTTTACAGGGGTAATTTTAATCGTTTAAATCAACGTATGGTACTTTGAAATAGCGTTTTGTTCGAAAAGGATTTTTTAAGAACGAAAACTAATACTATACAAAAACGGAAAAGTGAAAACACAGTTTAAAAAAATCTATTAATAGTTACATTTTTTATAGTAATGAAGTAAAATATCATGGGAACAAGAGCAAAACACAAATTAAAAAGATATGTTCTTTATTAAAACTTTGTTCGCTTTAGATTTTTTAATATGAAAAAGTTTTTTTTATTTTTTTATTACGCTTTTTTTATAATTGTCTTCGTCTTCTTTAGTCGCAAACTTCTGCTATTAAAGGAGATGAATATTGTTATTTTAAAAAAAAAGACAAAAGGAAATGTAAAAGTTGACAGCTATACAAATAGGAGTATATTCGTGATCGGGCAACAATGTATTAAAGCATGTTTCGCTGTTACTTCCATACAGTAGCAGTAGAAGTATTTTTACAGGGGTACTTTTCATCGCTTGAAATCAACATATGGTAGTTTGAATCCATGTTTTGTCCGAAAAGGTTTTTGTAAGAACAAATACTAATAATATATTAAAACGGTAAACTGGAAGCATTTTTTGTAAAATATTTCTACTAATGTTAACATTTTTAATAAAATTTATATTAAAGAAGCAAAATATTTTAAAAACAAGATTAAAAAAATGTTCTTTTCTAAATATGATCATCACAGCAACATTTTTTATGAGACAGGAGGTTAATGTATTTCATCTTAATTTAATTGTCTTATGTTCTGGCTTCTCGTCTGTGAGTAATTTGTTGTCCAAAAAATAATTTGCCTTTAAAATAAATTTCAATAACTTTAACATTTCCAAAATAGTTTCCCATATAATATGACAGATTACAAAAATCTTTTATAGAAATAAATCCATTCAAAATTGAATAGTTTTAGTTTCGAAATAATTTCGTTTCGAGTTGGAAACCTGAAATATATTAGTTCTAAGAGCAATTATTTTTCAAATTTCTAACAGCATCGTTATGTTGCTATATTAATGTGATTTTAATATAATATTACTATTGAAAATATCAAATTAAATATAATCTCTTCATTTATGATATTTCCAGAATTCTTATTGGTCCTGAATTTGTTTTATTTATTTATTCTTGATGTGACCATAAAAAATAAATTTATGTTTTTTCTGATGTAATAGCACGTATACAATTTTTATTAGCCCATCAACATAACTCATATTTTCATTCAATGAAAGTAACGCATAATTGATTCCTGATTGTATTAAATCATATAATTGAAACAGCTGTCTTTCGCATATACCCGATAATGATTTTAAATTGTTTTATGACGCATTCATAGAAACATAAATGTAACAATTCAGACCTTAGATTAAAGTATGCTTTTGTTTCTAAGAACAGATTCCGAAAGAGACAATGGTATTTTAAAATTATCTTGATCTTGATAAAACAAACTCTTAACTTCAGCATGTGATAAAATCTTGGAAATCAAGCAGAACTTAATTTCGTGATTTGTAAATGTGTAAGTTTTAATTTGACGGTTTATCTTGATGATTTTTTTTTTATTATTGTAACAACAAACTTTTCCTTTAAGTTGTTTATCATTGCTCAAATCCCCATCCCCCAAATTTGTTGTTGTTGTGTGTTTGTTTTGTATTTTATGATAAATTCTTTATTCGTGAAACTTTTTTTTTTTTTTTTTTTTTTTTTTTTTACTTAAAAATAAAAACATTATATTTGGAGTGGACCTGAAAATAAGGAGTCGAAAAAAATTCTTTTTTAATTGTAGCGAACTACAACTACAACTACTTTATCGAAAATGAAATTAAGTACAACTACAACTACTTTATCGAAAATGAAATTAACTACACCTGTTTGTTGCTACTTGTTTAAAAAGTAGCAACTGCAAACTACTTTTCAAAAGTAGTCACACTTTGTGACTTTCAGATTTTGTCAAAAGATTCAATTTACACAAGAAATTGAAGACAGTGATAAAATAATAAAGCAACCCATCGTTATATCGCGTCTGCTAAGAAATAATTAAACAAATACGACATAACCGAGAACATTAAAAAATTAAGAAAGATAAGATAGAAGAAAATGTTTTGTGTTTGTCTCCAAAATGTTTGTTTATACACACATTACAAATTTCGTAGTAAAATTAAGAGAGATATTATAATCTAGAAAATTACAAAAAAAAAAAAAAAACAATTCTAAATACAAACAATAAATAAATCTGTAAATTATAGAAATTTTGAATAATAAGGAAATCTGCGTTAAAACATGAAGACCTAATAACGAGTAAATGGACAAATGTTGCCAACATTAAAATTAATTCCTTTGGTGAGTTAGTACTTGATTTTAGCAGCAAGTGACAATGGGAAAAATCTATGACTTCGTGCGATGCGTTGCTAATACACTGCAGCTGAGATTTGTCGCTTGGATTAGCAAATTGTTGAGCAGAACAAATTTTAGTCTAAAGAAAGAGGTTTTGGCCACGTGATTTGCAGATTGACACTTTTTTTTTTCTTTCTGAAGAAGCGTCGGTTTTCGCTACAAACTACTTATTTTTTGTATCGCACTATTCGCTACACTATATTGTTCAAAATGCAGCGCGCTACATTACAAACTACTGTAAAAAATAGCGGCTACTGTAGTTTCGCTACTTGTAGTGTGCTACTTCCGACCCCTGCCGGAAATCGTATAGCATGTATCAGACCCGTTAATATAAAAAAAGGTTATTAAATATAGCATTCTAGAGTTAAGCTGGAGGTATCTGTCAGTTTTGTCCCCGACTCAAAAAGATGACGTTACCGTAATAAAACCAAAAGTTATAATTAAAAGATAATATATCTAAATAATTACATTTACTTATCTTCTCATTCAAAATTGATGTAACATTATATTCCAACTTTCCTTACTTTATATAATTCAAATTTGCATTAAAGCTATTATTTGTTGTCAAAATAAGTAAAATATGATTACATTTTAATAATTAGAAGACTCCTTACTAAAAAGTAAATTATGTAAATTAATTAAAAACTTTCGTCGGGTGTTGCACTACTTTGCTTGCTGCGAATAAACTAAAAAAACTTTAAAAGTACATATATTTTATTTCGCAATATATGCCGTTAGTTTAAGAAAATAAATTAAGTAGTTCAAACTTAAATGTTTTTTTTTTTTTTTTTTTTTTAGAATTTATACACGAAAAATAGTCTTTTAAAATTGATAGCTCAATTTGCAACAGATGTTGAAGAAAATAATTACTTTTCTCAGCTAAAACTTCATCATTATTCGCATACTTTTATCTAAATATTCATCACCAATAAATGCTCCATTATGTTTCGAGTTAATTTTTTATTCACTGATAATTAGGGTTTTACGGAGGAAAAATTCAGTCTGGAAGCACGTGCCGAAATGTCAGCTGATTTCGGTGACTGCTATCCGTGATCGATTTTGAAAAGATTTTATAAACAGTTACATCGTTTATTTTCAAAACCACTCAAATTAGCTCATGAATGAGTAGTTCTTACAAATTATTTTACGTTCACAAATGTATTAAAATTCGGGGACGAAGATTTTATTCATGTAATATTTCCTGTCGAATTTCGAGCATTTGAATATTTTCAAGGTCTTTCTTTAATTACTCACCATTATGGTAATGAAATATTCTTTATCCTCGCATGCATAAAAACTTTTAATTATTCTAACTCAAGTTCCAAAAATGTAAGCTGCAAATAAATATAATTTTTATATAAATGAGAGAATGTAATGCTAATGGTACAAATGCGGCAGAAAGGTTTATGCTAAGGAATCAACTGGTTTGGAAAATACTTTTACAATTAAATCTGATAATAAAATTTTAGTAAATGTATTATTTTATAAAAAACCTATAAAGTAAAGGTAAAAGATGATTGGGAAAGAATATACAATGTTTGTAAAGAAGTATAGTTGTATAGTAATACTAAAACAAGTTGACAATTTGACAATTATTGCTTTACAGAGATTAATGAAAATAAAACAAACTAATAATATGAACTGATAAATATGTATAAAATTTACAATGGGAAAATGCCGGAATTTACCAGCGATGATAGAACAATACAAATTGAAACAGTTGAAGAGCTCCTGTTCGGGTGAGTGAAAGGTGACTGCTGGGCGGAAGCTAAAAAGGCAGAGGATTTGAGAAAAGGAAGTCATTGGTTTCTATAAATTTCATACAATCTAATATTTTATGCAAAAGAACCGGCCGGCAGAGCAGGTAGATCAGCCAATCACGTGAATTCATGTTTTTTTTTTTTTTTTTTTTTTTTTTTAACGTGGTAATGTGAAGTTAGTATACAATTTAGAATGTAGTGTAAAGATGTGAATTGTGATCCACGGATATTACAAAGTGGCGAGTCACGTTGGCTAAGTAAACAATTTGGAATACGTATAACTCATTTGAAAACCCAATGCCAGCAATTACTGTCAATAGTCGGAAAAGTATCCAAATTCTTTGCTGCAGCCCTGTATGGGTTCTGTAGATTTGTATGTATACTACATGGTATTCTAAAATTTACTTCAGTTAGGAAACGCATTGCACAGTTGAAAATTCCCCTACAGCAAATTCCGCCAATAAACGGATATGTATTCGAGATCTTTTGTGCCGCCCTGTATAGGATCTACAGAATTTATATACACCAAGTAATATGAAAAAAATGAGTTAAATTTAAAAACGCGTACCATAATTGAAAACGCACTTCCAAAAAATGTTATTCAATTATTATTGATAGCCAGTATTTTAACCGAATTCTTTTGTGTGTCTCTGTAAATGAACGATGAATGTTATGTACACCTTATTCTATAGTAAGCCTCTTGTAGCGCACCTTAGTGATATATGTCAATTTCAATATGTTTGATATAGTGTAAAATTATTAAAATACACCGTAAACGATTTTTTCCCATAAATCATAATGTAACGGATTTCTTTTGAGTGTGTCTGTAAATAAACTATAAATGCTACACACTCAATTTTCAATACCAAACAAGCCATAGCACACTTCAATAACATATATCAATTGAATGACAATCCGAGCATATTTGCGTGAGTTAGATTAGAGCACAGACAAATCGAATTCATAAACACTTTTCAACTATGTTGGAAAGTGTTAAAAAGCAGATTAAACATAAAATACAGCACTTTGACGCTAAATCGAAATCTATCAACGAAGTGACACATTTTCATTTTGTATTGAACATAAAATTATTATCAAGTTAATTTAAACTGGTTAAAAGATCAGAATATGTTCGCAAATGCATTTTGTTTTTAAAAAAAATCTAATGAAAGCGATTTTGTAATAGGTACTTCATTGCTACTACAACGCAACTCATAAAACAAAAAATGTTAACTTGGCTCATATGAATATAAATATTCTTTTTTACCTAAATTTAATATAATAATAATAATAATAATAATAATAATAACAATAATAATAATAAATTTCTCCTCCATTTTACATAGAAAATAATCTTTTTTCAGGTTTAAAAATGTATTTCATCTTTTATGAACAAATTTCTCTTTGATATGGGCCATTTTACGAATAAGCCCGAGATGTGAAAAAAAGTCTATGACAGTTAATTAATACGATAACAATTCACAAAATGACTTAAGTATCACATCACAAAACAGAAACAACTGTCAGATACTTGACCAGTAAGGTTAAAAAAAAAATATCGAAATCAAACCTATTATAAAAGTCACTGTAGATAATTACGACATTGATTCTGCCATAAATCCTAATTAGAGTCCCCCAAAATAACTTCCTGCCGTAACCACTCAAAAACTCGTGTTTGCATAACCAATACAAATGAAGCTCGAACACAGAGAACTTTTTAATAGACAAGAGTGAAACAAACCGATTTCTATGTAATCATTCACATGTTTCGAAAATCACAAACTGGCGTATGAATAATGGTTGCATTATAAATTATCGAAAGTTAATTATATTCAAGAGCACAGCCGACGGTTGCGTGCAGTAAATAGTTCGTGTTGAGAGAAACTCAAAACACGACAGGGAAGGGGGAAGGTGTGAGGGTCCGAAAAACAACTTGCTTCTGGTCTATCGTATGACTTCCGCAGGCGAATGAAAGGCGTTTTTTCTCTCACGTATTAATGAGAACAACATTTCTCAGGGCTATGGAGAGAAGTATTTTTTTTTTCTCTGGAGAAAAAGCAAACGTGGATGTTCACTTATACGTGCTTCTATGGATGATAAAAAAATAATAAATAAAATTTTAAAAGCTATGTTCTGAGAAAAGATAAGAAAGAGGTTGTAATGGTGGATATCACAAAATTCAAAATTCAGTGTGAATTGGTGAAGTTATTTTTGTCAACGAAACGTTTGGAAATGAACGGGTGTGTATATATATATATATTACCGATACTTTAACTTTCGGTAGATGTGAATCGGATAGAAAGAACAACACTTTAATAGAAATTATGCAATTTTAGAGCAGTGTGGTTGAACAATGTATATATGTATAGAGATGCTTCGGCGTGTTCAAGGACATAGCCTGGAATATATGTAGTACATATATATATATATATACAGGGTTGGTGCTATTTTACAAGAAAGGGAATAAGGAAAACACTAAAAACTACCGTCCGATCAGCTTACTGTCAGTGATTTATAAAATTCTCACCAAAGTTTTAACTGCAAGTCATGAATCATTTCTAGACTCAGCTCAACCCAGAGAACAAGCAGGATTTCGAAATGGATTTAGAACAATGAATCATATTCAAACAGTAAGGGAACTCATGGAGAAATATAAGGAATACACTTTACCTTTCTGCCTCGCTTTTGTTGATTATGGTAAAACATTTCATTCTATCTAGTAGCAATATAATCTTTGTAGGACATCGGTATAGACAAATCTTTCATCAATATTATAAAAAAGATTTACAAGAAAGCAACAGCAACCATCCATTTGAACAGAGGAAAAGCAAAGATCAAGCTTGGAAGAAAGCTAGACAAGGAGATGCCATTTCGCTTAGGCTTTTTACTGCTTAGAAAATATTAAGCTGGATTTGGAAAATTATGTATTAGTATACATATGTCATACCGATTTGCTGACGCCATTTTATTTTCAGTAACAGCCCTGAAGAATTGGAAGATATGTTAAAAAAATTGGCAGAAACTAGCATTAACTTGGGATTAAAAAATAAATTTGGAAAAGACTATGATGTTCAATTGTTTTGCGCCAAAAAAGAAGATCATTAAGGAATTGCAAAGTTATGTGGACCTTGGGCAGGAAATAACATCGGACAACAGCATCGTGAATGAAATCAACAGATGAATAAGAAATGGACTGAGTGCTTTTGGGAAGAACAATAATATTCTGAAGAGTAAAATCCTTTTTTGCTAGAAAAGAAAAGTGTTTTACCAATGTGTTTTGCCTGCACTAACTTATAGAGCGGAAACATGGACGCTAACAAAACGAATAGTACAAAGATTAAAAACAACATAGCGAAGTATGGAAAGATGTATACTAGCCATAACCAGAAGAGACGGTAAAAGAATAACATGGATAAGAAAACAGACGAAAGATTTTGACATCATCGAGAGAATTGTACGGTTAAAATTGACATAAGCTGGGCACATTGCAAGAAGACAAGACAATAGTTCTGCGCATGCCCGAATGATTCATTCGAATAATCAATATAATAGTTATGCCCATCACTATATATTACCAATTTTTATTAGCAGGCATTATATAGAAAGTCAATAAAAACACGAGTCATTAAAAATGGCCAACGATTTTTATAAAAACCATCACTATACAACGTTTTCGTCTCCGTCTCTGTGCTGCACAGAGGAAAATAAATAAATAAAGCTTAGAAATTTAAAAATTTAAAAATTGTGTAAGGTTTAGAAAAGTCCCGTTATAAAATTTAGCACCCCTATGTTATGAATATTGAAACTTTGAAACGTAGTGACTGTGCTTAGATAAATTTTAGTTGCTATAACACATTCTTTGTTATTCTTTTCTAGACTTCTCAGAATTTTCCATGTGTAAATGTGAACGGACAATATATTTTGGGGTTTTAAGGAAATTTTAGTAGACGTTTCGAGTGAGTTTGTGGGATAAAAGCGCTGACGTGTTTGATTTCTGTCTTGAGCAGGATTCCAACTCCTTTTGGTTCCACCTCGTTTGCTTATACTATTACATATCGAATTACTTTTAGAATGTTAATCTAATTTTAATGGAATATTATAGTGCTGAAGATAGTTTACGGTGGTTTTCTTTTTTAATGAAACAGCAGCTATGAGATTTAAGTAGAGTTTTTTTTCAAATTTGCGTTCAAAACAAGATTGCATTGCCCGTAAATTTAAAATATCCCCTTTTTTTTCGTAAAAACCTTTGTTCATTATGCCTGAAATTCACACTAATGAAGCAAGAACCTCCTTACAGTGTTTATGATAACCTGAAGGAGTACTAGGTTATTTTTAAGCACAAAACAATTGTTCTTAGTTTTTTTCTTTGTTTCTTTTTTTTTTTTTTTTTTTTTTTTTTTTTATGAGGCCCTAACAAAAGTCTTTTTACTTATTTTTACTTATCGGTGCTTTTCTTTTTTGGTTGTTTTATTTTTGTCCATCGTAATTTTCACATGTTCTTAATAAAAAATAAAACATTAAAAAAAAAGTTCATGGCAGTAACTGTATTACAAAATACGTTAAAAGTATTCCCAAATTTACTTATTTAAAAATATTTTTATCGGATATACATGACAGAAAGTCATGCATTGATTTGGTTAAAAAGGTCATCATTTTTTAACAAATCTGAAAAAAAAAAATTGAAATTTTAAATGAAATGTGAAAGACGAAAAGGTGAAGAAAAAAAAAAGATTCATTTTCAAAAATTGAAGCCTTAATTTCGAGACCTCGGGTATCGAAAATTTTGAACGCGTTAAATGAGGAAATCCTTTGATATATATTTTTTAAATAAATATAACGTTTCAAAAGGAAAATGTGGAAAAATATTTTGTTTTTTAAGTTTCACAAAAATGTTTCTTTTGGCACATAAATGGTACTTTATTCAATATTTATTATGCATTTATTAATTACAATAGTTAAATAGAGTAGTTCATGTATTTCGCATTTCACATTTTTCTTTTGTTTTTTCTTTTGTAGTAGAAGGCGTTTTCTTTGCCATCTCTTTGAAAATAGAAAAAAGCATCTTTTCCGCTCAGCAACGTTCTATTTTAAGTAATAGCTTCTCTTTTGTGTAAACTATCTAATTTACCCATTTTTACCATTCTCTTCAAGATCATGATGTTTCTTTCTTTCTTTCAGATGTGACATAATCATTTACAATGACGATTGTTTCAAAAACTGCCTGTTGTGCATTATTTCATGCCCGGATTTAAAGAGAAATACACCTTTTTTTTACCGACCTGCATAAAATGTGCTGACGCAAACTCTAAAAGCCTTTTGCGCCCATGCACGATTTTGTTCTCTGTACTATTTAAAGGTGCAGAGGGGCTACAGTCACAAAATTTCTATTTATATAAGTATAGGATGGAAAACTTTTTTAAGTATAGGGAGGGATCGGTCTATTATTTCTTATATTCGAAGAGAAATAATTAATACAAATTTAGGGAATAAAAATGACCCACTTTGCTGGATTAGAATTAATTTATTAGCATTCAGAACTATTTTCACGTAATTAGTCGAAGTTACTTAAAATATCGTAAGACTGTTTTCTAATCCAAATTCGCTACTTTCTGGCACATTCGAAATCATTTTTATTCGTAAACGCACAAAGTTTAGAAATACAATTTACACAGAATCTCAAGAATCGAGAAACTTTTTATTATTTATATCTATATAAACTTGGTTTATGGCGTCAGGTGCCGCCATCCGAAAAATCTACAAGAGACCACTCCATTTCTTCCAGTCAAGGGTCCATTCTTCCTCCAGACCTCTATCCCTCATGGCTTTTTTTATATCATCCATCCAGGTCTTCCGTGGTCTTCCTCCTTTCCTCTTCTGGTTTATTCTGTAATTAGATGCGATTTTGGGTAGTTTCTCGTCACTCATTCTTTTAACATGACCATACCAGATCATTTGTTTCTTTTGGAGATCGTCTAATATGGTTCCCTTTATTTTCATCATTTCTTTTATTCTTTCATTTCTTATTCTTAGAAAAAATATTTATTTAATTTTTTTTTTTTCAAATTCAATATTTTAAGCCAATTTTTGGATCACAGAAACCAGGCAAAGATGTAATAAAAGGTCTACCACATATATCTAAAAATTAGAAAACGTTGTTTGATTTCTCAGCATCTGAATGAAATACCTGAATTTTTTTAATTTTATTTATTTATTTATTTATTTTGTATATAAGAATGAAAAAGGAGTTTGTGAAAGTGATAGAAGTGTATTAGCATTGCCAAGCGAAAAAAAAAAACTTGAACAACATTGATCTTTTTTTGTAGCATTCCGTCTTATCAGGTAATCTGCGCGCTTGCTCTTAGTTATAAGGTGCCGCACTCGTACGCCGATTCCGGACTAAGTGTTCGCAGCTTTTTTAGAATTCACTTTAAGCTGTAGAAGCTGGTCTGATTAGCCAAAGATTCTGAAATTTGAAAGGTGATATCTGTGTTCTTCTGTTCCAAGACAAAATTTAAGAGCAAACCATGTAAGTTCTTATTTATGTCATTTTGTAATAAGAGAGACACGTAAAAGTTTTTAACACAGAAAAGCAATGTTACGGTTGGTTTCAACCAATTTTTTTTTAATCTACATTAATTATTTAAATCACTTTCTCTACATTTATTTAAAAGCACTCTTTTTTCTTCTGTTTCTAATAAAAATTTAAATAAATAAAAGTAATTGTAATAATAATAATAAAATCAGTTTTTATTTTTTCTTTTTCTTTTTGCAAAGTAAATTCAACGTTTATAGTCTAGCTTTGCTTCCTGTTTTCAAATACGAAAGATAAATAGCAGGGAGGGAGGTTTCTCAGTAAAAGACCACACATAGTGTATTGGGCAGTCGTGTACGTTTTCTCCCATACCCTTGAATCATGTGTTGTAGTCACCTAGTCTAGTTTTGGTTAAAAGAAAGACCGTCCGCCCTGTATAGGAATTACGTTATCTTATGAGTGTACTATATACGCAATTAGGCTTTGTAAGCTTACGACAGGCTTCAATGGGCTCTGCTATCAGGCGGATAGCTGGCGCCCAGGTCAACAGAGGCTCACAGGACCCCCTTCAGCACACGCCATGGGGGTGAAACATGGCTGCCTTCCCCCATGAAGCGGCTGGCAGGGTGGAACGACAGGCTGGTGCCTTCAAGGAGAGTCCATTTTCCCTATTGTTTCCATTCCCGTACCCCCTTTGACAGAGTGGTTCCGGCCAGTTTTTGTGAGCAGCGCGGGAGAGAGAATGTTTACGAATTATCACTTGGCTCGTAAACGGACTTGCTGCTTGGTGCTTCGTTGAGACACTCATTACTTGGTTCGTAAATTTAGTAGGTGTTGCATAGCGGCGCTCGAAATGATGTATTCTGTGTTACTGAGTTGAAGTAACATTAGCAGAGACATGGTAAAGGTCTAGAGCCATGAATACTCGAGTTTGTGATCGGCATTTTGCTTAAATAGAATGATCGTTGTCTTAGAATAGAGATGAGTCTCTTACCAGGACCACTGCTAATACCCTATAGTCTCCAGTGTGAAGGGCGAAGGAAATATTGTTAAAAGTTGAGAAAATTAATAGTCCTGCTCCAAAAATCAGACTTCAAAAGTCCTCATCATGAGACTATTCTGTCCTTATTAAGACGAGGGATTCCAAGTATTGTCCGTTATTAGAAGGCAACTAAATGTACGGAGGCTACCCAACCCGTTGAAATTAGGTGACTTATCATCTCCTATTATAGAGTAAGCCAAGACCGAAAAGAAACCTGTCAGCTCGCCTGCTGGTATATAGCAATAGTTTTTCTCTCAAAACAAAGTGGAAAGAAAAGTATGTTGTGCAATCGGCTGCAACATTAAAAGAGGAAAGGGGAGTGTAAAAAAACCTGCCCACTGATTCAACCATTGAATTCTTCATTCTATGTAAGTAGAATTTACATAGTTTTTATTTACATGTCTCCCTGAGGAGGGAATATATATTTGTGTGACTCAGAATTGGAGAGTAAGATGCAAAATAAACAAAAATAACTTGTAAATTCATATATATATTTATATTATGATATGTTAAGCATTACAATGCGTATTTGAAAGGTAATTAATGACTTATCTCAGAAAAGTTGATCATCCTTTAATTTATGATGTTATGTTAGTTTTGAGATCCTTAATATTTGATTTAAAGATATTTAATAATCAATATTAATCAACTTTTATTTGGTGTTATTATAGTAAATTTTTTGGGGAATTACATTGTTCTTATAAATTTTAATTATTCAAATAAAGATTGTTTTTTGTTCATTCTCAAATTTGGTATGTTCTTCTTTATATGATCTTTAATTAGTATTCTTATATCTACAGCAATCCTATAAGAAAGGCTTAACCTCTCAATTACTGTGAGTAAGGTTATGAAAGCTATGATCTTACTAAATTAATATTTTTTTTAATTTCTTAAATTTTTAATTCATGGTAATAATTTATTTGAAAATTAATTGAGATTTACGTAAGGTTATTAGATGTAATTATTGTTCCTATCTCAGAAATGGATATACTGATAATTGATGCTAAAGTAAAATTAAGTCTAATTTCATAATTGATTAATTTAATTTTTAATTATCCTTTCTTTGAAGTATTATTCAAGGCAAACAACAAAATGGTTGTTTTTTAACAAAGTAAAAAAAAAAAAAAAAAAAAAAAAAAAAAAAAATATCCAGTCATTATACACCACTATACGATTCTTGGTTAACCGATCGGATCTTGTTCAGAATCTCTATGGTTGTTCTAAAATTTTAGTACATCATCATATCCCTATTCTATTAACGGATTTAACTCCTTCCCTTTTTGGTCCTCATATTGGAGGAATTTCAGGTTGTCTGCATTTTTCCAAATTATATGATGATTACACTTTTGTTAATTTAATGTGTATGGAGATTTGAGCTTGATCGGGTTGGAGTGGAGTTGGGTGTTCTTTATGCAATCCAGTATGCTACTTGATTTAGAAATCTGTTGCCCCTTACTACATTTAATATTGTCTTAAAGTGATGAGTCCAAAATTATCATTGTTGTATTAACCTATTCGGATTCTTAAGTTTTGATATTTTGATTAGTTTAATATAATTTGCTACCTTTTCCATGGCAACAGATTTCAGTGGAGCTAATCAGGGTATACTTATTTTTTTCTAAATATTTAATTGTCAAGTGAAGATTGAGTAATAAATGAGCTTTTTAAGTTTAAGTAAGTTGTGTTTTAGAAAGAACCCCAAAACACCACAACAAATGGAGCCGTAACAATTCGGTCTCTGGGTTATTGATTTTTTTTACTTGTATGTATTTATGTATCAAAGAGCAACTGGGTGTTTTTGCAATTAAAATTTTATTTATATGTTCAAGTGTAAAAAGAGGTCTAGGCTCTCTCTCTGTGCTAGTAAGCGACAATTCCCAGTCAAAATTATGTCTTGTGAGCATAACCTTTTCTTATTTACAAAAAGCATAGTCCTGTACTTAAGTTTTATGTATTTATAAGGTTTTCCTTTCCCCTCTCTTTTTCTCATTTTTAAGTTGTTCCCCCCCCCTTTTTTCATTTTTTTTTGGTTTGTTTGTCATTTTCTAACTCTAACTATGGCTGATAAGCACTCGGAAGCAATTGCCACTATTCAGCGAAAAAATGCTTTAGTGGATAATTTGTCTAATATTCCCCCATTCAATGGAGAGGCCAGCTCAGTCTGCTTCTCAGATTTTTCTGAGAAATTTGAGAGTTTTTCAAAATTATTCGACTGGACTGAGGAGGAAAAGAAGTTTGTTTTACTTGCTAGACTTTCAGGAGCTGCTTCTAGGCGAATAAAAATTCACAAAGCAAAAACATCTGATGAGCTATTAAAAATCTTAAAAGAGAGTTATACTTCACAGACCACACCAGATGTTGCACTCAGTCACTTTCTAAATTTTAAACAGCCACCCAATATGAGTGTTCAGGAGTTTTATGACAAGGCATATGATATGTCATTAAGAGCCCTTGTAATTGAAGGTATCCAGGGTGAAGTAGTCGATAAAAGCCGAACGGCTCTACTACACTCCATGCTGTTGAGCAATCTTACACCAGAAGTGCGAAAGGGAGTAATTGCGAGAAATCCACAATCCCCAGAAGAAGTTCTCAAAATTTCACTTCTGGAAGAAAAAGCTTATAGAAGCATTAACCCTTTTTACAACCACCGCGAGGAAATTCTCAACCCAAATTTAACCCAAAACCTACCCTGTGCTGCAGTTTTTCAGCAAGATAGCTCACAAAAGAAGGAGATAGACCAGCTGAAATCACAAATTGATGTTTTAGCAGCAAAGATAGACAGTTTAGTTGATCTTAGGGCTAGGGATGTACAGGAGAAAAACCAAGAGGTAAGACCCGTAACCTGCTATAGGTGCTCCGTACAAGGCCACTATGCCAGAGATTGTCCACTAAATTTTGTCGACTATAATTTTAGAAGGGGAGGTGGTCAAAATTTCAGGAGCCGTGGGCAAAATTATAGAAACAGAGGTGAAAATCCTAGAGGGAACCACAATCAGCGAGGCGGATATAGGGGAAGAAGAGGTGGTTATTACCAAAACAATAGGAGCACAGCTGCGAACAGAAATGAAGTGCAGGCGGTAAGTAACACCCCAGTAGCTAACAGTGAAAGTGAGGCTTTAAACTATTAGTGGCCGGATCAAATGTGGTCAACTCGATCCCCCACAGGCCCCTGGACCCCCCAACTGTGTATAGTATGTTTCAGCCCCAATCATATACATTACCAACTGCAAGAATTTACATAAATAAAGTTTGCCTAAATGCATTATGTGACACGGGTTCTGCAATTAATCTCCTGAGTGGTACTGATTGTAACTGTTTAGAGAATTTTGAAATGGAGAATTGCAATATCCCCATTATGACTGTCACCGGTGAGAAAGTTCACCTAAATAAGAAAGTATTTTTAAAATTTGTTTTTGATAATGTTCAATGTCAAGCTGAATTCTATGTAGTGGAAGGTAAATTAGCAGAGGAATTTAATATGATTTTGGGAATGCCATTTTTGAAAGAGTACCGGGCAAGTATAAATTGTGATACAAATGCTGTCGCTCTTAAAGTGCCAGTTTCAGGCCAATGTAAACAAAGCGTAGAAACCCCAAGTAATACTTCAGGGTGTAATACTTGTCTTGCTACTAATTCTGTAAATATTTCTAACTCTGTATATAGTGTAAATTCTAATAATAATTGTATAAATAATGATTGTGTTAAAAATAATTCTGTAAATATAAAATGTGTCAACAAAGTAGGGGAGAATTCAAAAAGTAGTAATGCCAATAGCCCTCCTGAAAATTGTGCATGTGAGAAAGTTCATGACTCAGTTAATATTGAAAATGGGAATCATAGTAGTGAAAATATGGTAGTTCAGGACCCGCAGTTGAGTAATATGGGAAAAGATGTTGAGATAGTCATTCAAACTGAGTCAGATAAGGAAGTTGAAAGTGTTGCGCAGAACTTTTGCATGCAAACAACATCAGGCGGTAGCTCTGAGGGTAATAATACTGAAAATTTTTCAAGTATTCAAAGTGTCGACAACATTCTTTCAGCAGCGAGTCAGGTAACTCAGGGTAATTTAGCTGAAAAGACTACTGAAATTTGTAATATTGATGAAAGTGAAGATTTGGTAAGTATAGAGGATAAGGTACCTGAAGTCGAGGAGGAGAGCAATGAAGATAGCAGTAGTGATAAAACCAATAAAAATAAAAATATAAGTTTCGCTGTGTTATGTAGCAAAATTTCAATTCCCCCGCAGTCAAAAATGTTAGCCCAGGTTAAAAGTTATAAGGAAAATTTTATTAAGGAAAATGATATTGTTATGTTAGAACCTTTGGCGAAAAATTTAAATCAAGGTCTCCTTACCTCCAGAGCCATTTGCACTAAAGAACATGGCCTATATATCTCATTTGCAAATTTTTCAGACAGTAGTATTCATTTAAATAAAGGAACCTTTGTTGCCAAAATTCAAAAATGTGTAGACCAGTCAAATATACCCGTAACTAATAATAAATTAACCTATAATATAAATTTGGCCCCTCCAATTGGTGACTTTGATCACGCTGATCTCACTTGGAGCTCTGAAATTAATTTAGATCATTTAGAACCCCCATTAAAACTTAAAATGCAAAATTTTCTAGACAAAAACAAAGATGTATTTGCAGCATCGGTCTTAGATTTACCCGGCTGTGATACAATCCCGCATGAAATTAACTTAACTTCAAATAAACCAGTTAAAGGCAAAGCTTATAGAGTCCCCTACAAATTACGTCAAGAAATGGAAGACCAACTTAATACTTTGTTACAGGCGGACATAATTTCCCCTTCCATGTCTGAATTTGCTTCTCCGGTTATTCTGGTTCGGAAATCAGACGGTTCCTATCGACTTGCTGTTGACTACAGAAGATTAAATAAAAATCTTGTTAAAGATGCTTACCCAATACCTAACATTACCGACTCTGTTGATGCTTTAAGCGGGGCTAAATTTTTTTCAACGCTAGATTTAACTAGTGGTTTTTTTCAACAGGTTATTCGCCCAGAGGATAGGCATAAAACTGCAATAATCACCCACAAGGGACTTTTTGAGTGGACCCGTAACTGTTTTGGGCTCTCAAATTCAGGTAACAGTTTCCAAAGACTTATGAATGCTATTTTCGGTGATTTAGGCAATCTTGGAATTCTTGTTTATATCGACGACATTGTAATTGCCTCCTGTGATGTTAATTCTCATTTTGAGAAGCTTAACATGGTCTTTGAAAGGTTAAGACTGCATAAACTTAAACTTAAGCCCAGTAAATGCACTTTCCTTTCGAATAAAATACAATATCTAGGTTTTGAGATTTGTAGTGGCCAAGTATCACCTATCAATAAAAATATTGCCGTAATAGAAAATTTTAAACCTCCAACTACCCGAAAGGCTGTTAGGTCATTCATTGGAACTCTATCCTTTTATAGGAGATTTATACCAGATTTTACTAAGAGAGCTAAAAATCTAATCAACTTAACGAAAGAGACAGGAAAATTTTCGTGGAATGAAGATGCACAGAAAGAATTTGAAGACCTTAAAATGGCTCTTATTTCAAAACCATGTCTTGCACTCCCTGATTTTGAGAAAGAATTCCACTTATATAGTGATGCCAGTGGCGAAGCATTAGGGGCAGTGTTATCACAATTAGATGAAAATAACATGCTCCATCCTGTTGCCTTTGCCAGCAGAAAATTGAAAGATGCTGAGACCCGCTACTCCACCACTGAAAGGGAATTACTAGCTTTAGTTTGGGGTACTGCCCACTTTAAATGTTACATTGCTAATACCCATTTTTTCATCTATACAGACCATGCACCTCTAACATTTATGTTAAAAATTCACGACCCTACATCTCGCATGGCTAAATGGATCTGCACTCTCTCAGACTTTAATTTTACAATCAAGTTTGTTAAAGGTAAGTGTAACAGTGTCGCAGACTTCCTTTCGAGGTATGTCAACAATGATAACTCCAATGATACTGTTAATTGTAATTTTTGTATACAAGTCGAAAAGGAAGTTACTTTTATGCCTCATTCCAATCTACTTGAAAAAATTGGTGAATTACAAAAATCAGACAAGAAATGCTGCGAGATTGCAAGAAAACTAGACCAAGGTGTAGAAATTGCTCCAAAATACATGAAATTTTTTTTTAGAGATGACATTTTAGTTTGTGAGGATACGAGGGAGTCCGCTATTTTGAATAAACCTGTAAAGTTAGTCGTGCCAAAAGAATTGGTTACTCAAGTTTTTGCACTAATACATGAGTCCCTAGCGGCTTGTCATCAAGCTTTTCAAAAGACCATTGATCGCATTCGTGAGCACTTCTATTGGCCAGGAATGTCGTCAGATGTCAAGCATCTAGTGGAGTCATGTATTAGTTGCCAGCAGAAGAGAGCTTATAGAGCGAACCAGCTCGCCCCTCTGCAACGTATGCCGACCCCCCAGTTTCCCATGAACAAGGTTCATTTGGATCTCATTGGACCCTTACCACAAACTTTTTCGGGAAATAAGTATATTGTCGCATATATAGATTCATTTACTAAGTGGCCAGAAGCATATGCGGTTAGTTCAACCACTTCAGATGTCATTGCGGACACTTTAGCTGACTTCATCTCACGCTACGGAGCACCCTGTTTTATTACGACGGACAATGCGAAGAATCTAATTTCAGATGCGATAGTGCACGTATATAAAATGTTTGGTATTAAACATATTAAGACCTCATCTTATCACCCGGCTGGCAACTCGCAAGTGGAGAGACAGAATCGTACTCTTAAAAATGCACTTTGTCACATAGTCAACCAAAATCAATCTGACTGGGACACTAAACTAAAATTTGCGCTACTAGCTATGCGTTCAGCTGTCCACTCATCAACTAAACTTAGCCCAGCTGCAGTTATGTATGGCAGAAATATGAATCTACCATATAATCTCTTTTCTCAACCACCTTCTTTTAATTATAATGATGCACCCTCTTTTTGTGAACTCTTAATCCCAGCTCTTCAAAAAGTATACACTGAAGTACATAGTAATTTAATTAAAGTTTCTGAGCAGCAGGAAAAATACCGTGAAAAGACAGCTGTTGATAAAAATTTTAAAATAGGAGATCTTGTGTGGTTATTTACACCCACAGTCGCCTCTGGTAATACAAAAAAATTAAGCAAGCAAAATAATGGTCCTTTTACTATAATTGAGAAGCTAAATGAAGTTAATTTTAAAATAGCGCTAGTTGCTAATCCAAAAAATTGTCAGGTTGTCCATGTTGACAGGTTGTCTTCCTTCAAAGACAGACTCCCCATCTGGTCCAGTGAACCAAAACAAACAATTGGCCTGGGATCGACTGAAAACGTGACCATCGATTCACCACACCAACCGCGCGATTCTCCTCCTGTACGCAGATGCAAGCGTAACCGATTCATTCCCTGGGCACCATATGATAGTAACCGCGCACCAGCAGTAGTGAACGTCAACAATAGCGAAACTCCGGTAGCGCCAGAAGTGGAGGAAACAGACAGCGACGCGACTGAAATCATAAATCCCTCTCCCCCACCTCCCATTTCTCCGGAGGTTGCAGCGGCAGAGAATAACGAGATGTGCGTAAATAAAAATTTAGCAACAGCAGAAGGCAGCGAGATGCGCGTAGGTAAAAATTCAGCCACGGCAGTAAGCAGTTCAGCTGCTGCGCACAGCGATTCGCGCAGGTCTCGTTCATCGATTCGTCCAGCTGCTAAATCGAATAGAAGTAGTCGTTCAATATCGATTTCTAGAACCGACTATTCGCTACGGGATAGAAGAGACCGTCCGAGTTATAAATACTAACTATTTTTTTTCGTTATTCAGGCATTTTTATCAATTTTACCTTGTTTATTTGTATTTATTTATAGTTTAGTTAATGTGTATGTATATTTAATTATTTTCTTGGGCATTTTAAAACGGAACTTAGTTTTTCTAGCGTATTAAAGGTTTGTTTTGGTTGTGTTTTGATACTTTCATGTAGGCATTTTTAACCCTTTTTATGCTTATACTTAAGGTTTTTGTCTGTTTTATGGTAGATTATGTGGTATATACCCGTCCACACCCAGTTTTCGTAGATTTTGGGTGTATTTTTGCAAAAAAAAAAAAAAAAAAAAAAAAAAAAAAAAAAAAAAAACGAATGTAATTTTTGTTACTTTAAATTTTTTTTAGGAGGGTATGTTTGGTTACCCTTTTGCCAAAATTGTTCTGCGTTTTCCTTTTTTAAATGCATCTGTGTTTTGTATATAATCTTTTAAGTGTGGGTTTACTTTAATTAATGCACTTTAATCAGATGGATTTATTATTTACTATGCAATTTGTGGGTTTATTTGAACTTTTAACTTTAAGGAGTGTGGACCCTTTTTCTTTTTCTTGTACATACTGTCTCATGTACATGCCTATATGTTGTTGTGTGTGGCTAAAAGTGCTAAAATTAACTATTTTCTTTATTCTACTTCCTATTTTGTGGAATGTGTGTTCTCCTTCCTGGTGATATATGTCACCACCCCTGTTTTTTATTTTATTTTGTGGAATGTTTTCCCTGTAGTGCCCAAAAGGCCCGAAACTGCTTTTGCTATAAGTAGCACAGAGGCAGAGATACTCTTTCCCATGCACATTACTTGTAAGTGCATTTGTAAAATCTACATAATATCCCGAATCATTAGACTGTGTTCGAAAACAAACATGTGTTCTCATATAAAATTGTTACAATTGTGTGCGTAATTCTCTAACATGGTCTGTGATACCATAATTTGTGTCTTACAGACGTATATGTATATATTTTTTTTTGTGTGTCACCAGTTGCTCTTGTGTATTTTTGTATAATAGAATTAATATGTGTTTTACAAATTTCATTGACATTTACAGTGTTGTAACTATGATATTACTAGTACTTATTTACATTAATAGATAGTGTTGTAAGATACTGTGATGCCAATTATTGAAGTTATGTATATAAGCAGTATAATGACAATTAATCAGTGGGCACTTCTCTTCTTTTTCGGCTAATTTTTTTTTTTCTCAAAATTCAATTTATGTATTATTTACAGTTCTGTTACCAGAAATTTCAGGTAGGATGCAGTTATGCGTAGGAATGACAGTAGTAGGGAAATGAGGTTTCACAGTCAGGTGGAACATGTGTTCTTTTACAGGTGCAGAGAATATCTTGGTCATTTTAGTGGTAAAATCAGCCTTGTGGTCCCTCCTCTGGTAGTACTCTTTTATGGTCATGTTTCAGGTAATATTTTAGGTAATGGTTTCTACGGATGTGCGAGCTCTGGTTGTATATATCCGGAATATATTGTCAGGGTGGTATTTCAGCGGTGAACTCTCTGGATCCCGTCCCGGATCGATGTATGATCTGTGTTTGTGGGTCAGTTTTTTCAGTGTTGAGGTCCCAGCATGCCATGTGGTACCCAGTTACCTTTCAAAAAAAAAATAATTTGTTTTCTCAAAAAATTTTTTTTTAATTAGCCGGGGGGAGCAATCTTGTTACGGTTGGTTTCAACCAATTTTTTTTTAATCTACATTAATTATTTAAATCACTTTCTCTACATTTATTTAAAAGCACTCTTTTTTCTTCTGTTTCTAATAAAAATTTAAATAAATAAAAGTAATTGTAATAATAATAATAAAATCAGTTTTTATTTTTTCTTTTTCTTTTTGCAAAGTAAATTCAACGTTTATAGTCTAGCTTTGCTTCCTGTTTTCAAATACGAAAGATAAATAGCAGGGAGGGAGGTTTCTCAGTAAAAGACCACACATAGTGTATTGGGCAGTCGTGTACGTTTTCTCCCATACCCTTGAATCATGTGTTGTAGTCACCTAGTCTAGTTTTGGTTAAAAGAAAGACCGTCCGCCCTGTATAGGAATTACGTTATCTTATGAGTGTACTATATACGCAATTAGGCTTTGTAAGCTTACGACAGGCTTCAATGGGCTCTGCTATCAGGCGGATAGCTGGCGCCCAGGTCAACAGAGGCTCACAGGACCCCCTTCAGCACACGCCATGGGGGTGAAACATGGCTGCCTTCCCCCATGAAGCGGCTGGCAGGGTGGAACGACAGGCTGGTGCCTTCAAGGAGAGTCCATTTTCCCTATTGTTTCCATTCCCGTACCCCCTTTGACAGAGTGGTTCCGGCCAGTTTTTGTGAGCAGCGCGGGAGAGAGAATGTTTACGAATTATCACTTGGCTCGTAAACGGACTTGCTGCTTGGTGCTTCGTTGAGACACTCATTACTTGGTTCGTAAATTTAGTAGGTGTTGCATAGCGGCGCTCGAAATGATGTATTCTGTGTTACTGAGTTGAAGTAACATTAGCAGAGACATGGTAAAGGTCTAGAGCCATGAATACTCGAGTTTGTGATCGGCATTTTGCTTAAATAGAATGATCGTTGTCTTAGAATAGAGATGAGTCTCTTACCAGGACCACTGCTAATACCCTATAGTCTCCAGTGTGAAGGGCGAAGGAAATATTGTTAAAAGTTGAGAAAATTAATAGTCCTGCTCCAAAAATCAGACTTCAAAAGTCCTCATCATGAGACTATTCTGTCCTTATTAAGACGAGGGATTCCAAGTATTGTCCGTTATTAGAAGGCAACTAAATGTACGGAGGCTACCCAACCCGTTGAAATTAGGTGACTTATCATCTCCTATTATAGAGTAAGCCAAGACCGAAAAGAAACCTGTCAGCTCGCCTGCTGGTATATAGCAATAGTTTTTCTCTCAAAACAAAGTGGAAAGAAAAGTATGTTGTGCAATCGGCTGCAACATTAAAAGAGGAAAGGGGAGTGTAAAAAAACCTGCCCACTGATTCAACCATTGAATTCTTCATTCTATGTAAGTAGAATTTACATAGTTTTTATTTACATGTCTCCCTGAGGAGGGAATATATATTTGTGTGACTCAGAATTGGAGAGTAAGATGCAAAATAAACAAAAATAACTTGTAAATTCATATATATATTTATATTATGATATGTTAAGCATTACAATGCGTATTTGAAAGGTAATTAATGACTTATCTCAGAAAAGTTGATCATCCTTTAATTTATGATGTTATGTTAGTTTTGAGATCCTTAATATTTGATTTAAAGATATTTAATAATCAATATTAATCAACTTTTATTTGGTGTTATTATAGTAAATTTTTTGGGGAATTACATTGTTCTTATAAATTTTAATTATTCAAATAAAGATTGTTTTTTGTTCATTCTCAAATTTGGTATGTTCTTCTTTATATGATCTTTAATTAGTATTCTTATATCTACAGCAATCCTATAAGAAAGGCTTAACCTCTCAATTACTGTGAGTAAGGTTATGAAAGCTATGATCTTACTAAATTAATATTTTTTTTAATTTCTTAAATTTTTAATTCATGGTAATAATTTATTTGAAAATTAATTGAGATTTACGTAAGGTTATTAGATGTAATTATTGTTCCTATCTCAGAAATGGATATACTGATAATTGATGCTAAAGTAAAATTAAGTCTAATTTCATAATTGATTAATTTAATTTTTAATTATCCTTTCTTTGAAGTATTATTCAAGGCAAACAACAAAATGGTTGTTTTTTAACAAAGTAAGAAAAAAAAAAAAAAAAAAAAAAAAAAAAAAAAAAAATATCCAGTCATTATACACCACTATACGATTCTTGGTTAACCGATCGGATCTTGTTCAGAATCTCTATGGTTGTTCTAAAATTTTAGTACATCATCATATCCCTATTCTATTAACGGATTTAACTCCTTCCCTTTTTGGTCCTCATATTGGAGGAATTTCAGGTTGTCTGCATTTTTCCAAATTATATGATGATTACACTTTTGTTAATTTAATGTGTATGGAGATTTGAGCTTGATCGGGTTGGAGTGGAGTTGGGTGTTCTTTATGCAATCCAGTATGCTACTTGATTTAGAAATCTGTTGCCCCTTACTACATTTAATATTGTCTTAAAGTGATGAGTCCAAAATTATCATTGTTGTATTAACCTATTCGGATTCTTAAGTTTTGATATTTTGATTAGTTTAATATAATTTGCTACCTTTTCCATGGCAACAGATTTCAGTGGAGCTAATCAGGGTATACTTATTTTTTTCTAAATATTTAATTGTCAAGTGAAGATTGAGTAATAAATGAGCTTTTTAAGTTTAAGTAAGTTGTGTTTTAGAAAGAACCCCAAAACACCACAACAGCAATAATATTCTGAGGAAAAGGAAAGAAAAATAAAATTAATCCAACGTGATGATTTAGTGTGAGTTAATTTATTATATATATATATATATATATATATATATATATATATATATATATATATATATATATATATATGTATATATATATAGTTATATATATATAATTATATATATAATATATATATATAATATATATATATATAATATTGTAAAGAATTGGGCCTCCTCATCCAGGTGCGCGATGTGTCATTCTAGCATTTCCTGTGAGTACACTTAACTGCATACCTTCCCTCGCTATTTTTGCCTTGAAGACTAGCAGACGCCGAATTCTATTGTACTGTGAGCGGAAAGTTCGGACAGTGATGTAGTGGTAAGGCGTTACCCAAAGAGGGGTCTTATGCTTTGATCCTTGCCGAGTTCGTGGGAAAGAGTTCATCTGCGAGAGAAGCGATCTCTGCACACGATTTTTAGGTTTGCGCCCGAAACTTTGCCCTTTGTCTTAGAACGTCCAATGACGGACTTAGTGAAAACGAAACAGAGGGATCTCAAGGCTGCTAAGAGGCTGGAGAGTTTCGAGGGGCCCGCCTCGACAAAGCCCCCGCCCCTAGAAGGAGTTCTCCTGCGAGAATGAAAAAGTGAGAGAGGACAGTTTTTCGAAAAGATTGGAACGAGAGTGGTGACTCTCTGGAAAGAGTGAGGTCTGACCTCTATAGATACAGCAGGTATCAGGTGAAAATCCCAGCGAAGTGAAAAAGCACGACAAGTGCGATAGTGAGAGTTCTTTAACTCTGAAGCATCGTGATTTAGTATATTTTTCCGAAGAGAAGGAACGGACGAGCCCTGTTCCGAATGAACTTTCTTTAGAATTTACGACTGACAGTAATTTTCTGAGACTTTTGATTGATCGAGTTGCACTGAGAGTCAAGAGGACATTAATTTATAAGCGATTGACCCACGAAAAATAATTAAATGCTGTATTAACATCTTGTACATATTTTTTATTGGAATTAATATTGTTAAGCAATAAAATTCTATTTTTCTAATTTATGCGAGAAATTCTCTGTGCCAACGATCTGACCTCGCTACCACTCAACATCTTAATCAGGTCGGTATAGAGGAGTTACTACAATATATATATATAATTTATTATATATATATATATATATATATATATATATATATATATATATATATATATATATATATATATATGTATATATATATAATTTCAAAAAACATATCAAGTTCATGTATCATTCTACTTAAATATATATATAAAGATTTTTTGAGACTTTTTTTTTAATTAAAAAAAAAACCCATATCTAAACTGTTTGAGACCTATCTAAACCTATATCTAAACTGTTTGAGATCATCTCCAGAGAATGTTCCTTATAGAAATAGAATGTGTACTTCTCTAACAAATCCAAGGCTATGGATTTGTTTCTTGGAAACTTAGAACTATTAACGTTTGATTAAAATCAAACAATTTACTCTTCTAACAATAGTCACGTAATACGAGACTATGTTATTTATTTTTTGGTACCGAACATAATTTACGTTTGATTAAATTGAGATAAATAATAAACGAAATAAATAAAAACATTTATTTTGAAAATTCAACTTCCTTTTCTTGACGTTTTCCCAGAATATTTTTTCTTTCTTTTCAGTATAGAATAATCAAACACGGCAGACAATGATTTGTGAAAAAAGATTTCTGTTGAAAATTTAGAATTCATTCAACAGGATATGAAAAAGTTATTTCATTTATAGGCTGTCTGATTTTAAAACTTGTGTGAAGTTTTTGATTGCCATCACAGTAATGTCAATTGAAACACACACTTAACTGCTAGAGTCAATTAAAGTTCCAGTGAAGTAAACTTAACCTACAGTATAACCTAAACTATTTTTGATCGCTTCTAAGAAAATTTTCCATAGAACATTTACTTTTAACACAGGTCATATAATCCTAAACCCTGTAATTTGCGTTAGAGAATATAAAAACAATGATTTGTAAAGGTATTTGAATGTAAGTAGTTGTTAGTCGGTTATCTACTGTCTGACCTACGCTCAATTTACTCTGAAGGCGGAAATCATTGTTGGATATGACTGTGAACCGAAAAAAAAAAATCCATGTATGAAAATGTGTACGTTTCATTTGTTTTAAAGTACAATTTAAACTTTAAACTTTAAACTTGACATGGGAAGTATTTTACGTTGCAGTTCACCAAAAGTACTTGAGAAATATTAGCAATATTTGTTCTGCATTTCTCCCGTATTTATCTTAAGGGAAAAAAAAAATCTTGTTCACTTTTTATGATTTTTTATTTGTTACTTTTAATTTTCAATGTGCTGCCTTTACCTGTTACATTTAGAAATGTAGATGTATGAAATGGGGTAATTATCTATTAAGACAAAATCGACAGCATAGATGTCTGATAAGTTTTTTTTTTTTTTTTTTTTTTTTTTTTTTTTTTTTAAATCTATATACATACATATTAACAATAATTCCAAGAATAATTCCATAATTCCAAGATTTAATTAATCTAACATAACTTTCTTTACTTTTCAGAAATATTTTAACAGTTTATATCGTGAGGTTAATTTTTTTTTCTTTTTAATGTACGCTCAATGGACAATGACAAAATAGTTTGAACAGTAGCATGTGGAAGCATGTGCATCCTGGTTATCGGGTGCAATTCAGCAAGTTTCGCGATCCCGCAGACAGCATTTTTTATTTAAAGTACCAAAATTTTTAAATAGTAATCTTTGCATTATTTAATCACGGAATGCCTGTGATTAACCTTTTGATTACGGATCAGGACTGGCGACTATTTTTATATCCATTCGTACCACAATTTAGAAAATATTTCTTTGTGGTATATTTCTCTTAAAAATATCTTAGTACAAGTGTAAGGGAGTGATTATTTTTTAAAAAGTGGTGCGAATAATAATAAAAAAAAGTAGCTGGGACGTATAGGTCCCGACCTTGTAATCAAAGGCTTAAATAAAGAAAAAATTAATATCAGAAAATTCTGATAAAAAAACGTTTTTGATTGGCAACACAAAATTTTGCTTTATTTAATCTCATATATTCCGTAATTCAATAAAGAAAAGCCAACTTACTATTTGAAAATTCTTATAGTTTTTTAAATTAAAAAAATATATACTGGGGGGGGGATGCAATCCTAACTGTGGTCTAACTTGCATAACATCAATTCGAGATGCATTAAAGGACAATCCAAGGTAGGATATTTACTTTGTTGATTCGTGGATAAAGTTGACTTGGATAGTATCTTAATGTATCCATTGAGTTTATCTTATGCAAGTTATAAATGCCAATGTTGTACCTTGCACTTCTACACCGTTTTGGTAACACCAATACTGCAAGGCGAAACAAAGCCTTTCAAAAGAAATACTGATAAAATTGTAGAGAAAAAAAAAGGGCAAAAAATAAATAAATAAATAAAATAAAAATAAATAAATTAAATAAAAATAAATAAATAAATATCTTGAGAGTTGAAAGCTTAAAGTTACTGAAAACAATGTGCTTATAAGCGATGAGTTGTAAACATCAACACGCGATTGAATTTTTTTTAATGACCTGAACCATTACAGTATGTTTTTGCTATTTTACATTTTCAATTCTATAATTAATAGTGATAGGAACAAATAAATTAAGTGTATTGAAGTAAATAAAATATTTTTGGAGAAACGAAGATCCGACATAAGGAAAAAAAAACTAAATATAAAAATTTATACATTTTAAATACATTTTAAGATTAACTCTGTAATGCGATGTAATTTTAAAAATTAAGTGACGCATAGCAATTGTGCACCCTAAAAGGTTCTAAGATTTCAATAAACTTTTTCTTTAAAATGTGACAAAGTTTTTGAAAGAAATGTTAAATTAAGCCCATTATGAAGTTGATGAAAGTTTCCTTGCGTTAACACATGTTTCTAATGTCCTCATTTTCTGAGTAGAAATTTTATTTCCTTAATATGTAAGAAAATTCTTTGCATGTCATTTGTGAATTCGTTTATTAAAGAATACTCAGATTAGTAGTTCATAATTTATGAAGTTATAACACAGTCCTTTTGGACATCTTGGAATTACAGACCTATCCGTTAAAAAAAAGTGTTTTTAAAAATAATTTAAATAAATAAAAACAAATAAAAAGAAAGGAATTGCTTTATTTGTAGACTTTGTTCAATCATCAGAGATAAATATATACTTTTTCATTTAAATTTTAATTTGCTACATTGGCGCATAAATAAAATCTGTAGATAAAGCATTTTAATGTTTTCAATTAACCATAAAAAATCCCTATTTTAAAACAAGGAAACTATTACAAACGATTCCGTACACGATTCCAAACTTAAATTGATGACGTAAAAAAAAAGTTGAAATAAAATAATATATAATTCATATATAATTTTATAAAAATAGGCTGTCTATAATTTTTGGTAACACCACTTTGATCGTTATCTCGAAGAATAGAGGTCATTCTGTCGTTCATATATATATATATATATTATAACAATTTGTAAATTTGAACATTCGAATTTATATAAGGTATATATATATATATATACTAGGGGGCCTACCCCCTGCGAGCTACGCTCGCCAACCCCCGCTCAGACTTCGAGTCCTCTAAAAACATGACAGAGTGCTTTATTTTAAAAATATTGGTAAATCTGTAATTGGGTTGCAATGCTTTTAACATTTTAATGGGACATTTTTCGATTATCATGGCCTCATACACAGCTGTTGCGGCAACTGACGACTGTTTTCGGGATTGATAAGTAAAATCAATTACTACTTGAAAACCAGCTTGTCTAAAATGGTTAGGTTTAAATTGTGACTACCTCTCGGACTTTTATAACAACAATCTCTATTCTATTCTTTCTTTGCGTTTAAGGATGAGAAAAATTCCATCTGCTTGTGAATAACATTAAGAACCACGGTATTGAAAAGTACTATGTTATAGACATTTTCAGTAACAGGTTTTAATTTTCTCTCTATTTTAGTGCACCATCATGCATATTTTCATGTTATTTTAAATATGTAAATTATTTTTTTAATTAATATGTATATACGAATTTTCTAATAATTATTTATCATACAAAATTAATTAAATATTTTGTGCATGCATGCCTGCATTTATTCGGCATCAATTGATGAGATATTTAAACAAATTTGCTATCCGCGGTAATTTTACACCATGTTCTGTCACTTGAATATTGTCCATAAGAAAATCGGGTACTTTTCCATTATAGGATCCTTTGCTTTTAGGTTTGGCGTAATTCGAGCTTCAAAAAGGGATAGATTCGTTAATATACATAGATTTGTTGCCAAAAGTTATGAAAATAAACCCAATGAACTTTTGGTGCTTTTCTATTATAGGGGTCTTGACGCTTTTTTAAAAAGCTTGGCGGAAAAAACCAAGCAGGATATTGTATTCTTCCGTTCAGTTGGGCAATTATTATTTTATATATTAGTTTCAAATATCCGAATTAATGATTTTATAAATTCGTTTAGTTAAATTTTACAAAAAAAATAACAAAATGATATCAATAAATAATAATTATTATTAATTCCTTTTCTTCCCTTTCTTTTGCGTTTACCTAAATGACGTCATTTGGACGAATTTATTCAAAACATTTTCAGTTTATAAATTAAATTAAATGCTGACAGACGATTGAATCCTGACGATAGAAATGTGATTTTTTTTTTTTTTTTTCAAATTTTCCTGAAAAACATAATTTAATCACAATCTTGTCTTCATTATCGATTGAAATAAAAGATAAATTCAATTTCAATTTGAAAATGACGAATAAAAAGAAATCAATAATCCTTATCGGGATCCTTTTCAATTTTTTTCCCTTTTTTGTCACAAAAAAACTGAGTAATTAGTTGCCATCATTACAGAAATGTCATTAAAATTAGAAAAAAATTAATATCTCGAAAACTAATTCCAATTTCAAAATTCTATTACAAGTTTTGACATCCGCGGATTTTTATGAACAATTGGTATTAATTTCACCATCAAGCGTTTAATATTTTATTAAAAATAGCCTTCAAACATAATCAGTCGTTTAATCAGTCGTTTCATAAAATCGTTTCATAAATTCGTTTCATAAAATCGTTTCACAAATTCGTTTCATTAGGATTTTATATATATAGGGTAGATATATAATACCTTTGAAATAAAAAGACAACAAACAAGTTCGTATAACAAAATCTGACGAAATCTCTAATTTAAAGAGGGCATGTAATTTTATACATTAATTGTTATAGTAAAAAATAAATATATGGAAAACATCATAATAAAATTAACCTACCATAAAATCTCAGTATTATGATATGAATAATAATCATTTTACCAAACAAAAATTGAAGAAGGAAAATAAAAACAAAGGACCATGCATATATATATATATATATATATATATCATAAACCGTTTTTAATCCGCTGCTCGATGTAGGTCTCCTCCAGATATTTTCATTGCTTCCTGTCAGTGCGCCGCGCCACCACGCTACAGGTTCACAGTTCGATTCCGGACTGCGGACTGAGCGAGGTTCTCTCAACCTTTCAACCCTTTGGGGTCGATAAAATGAGTAACAAGCTAGGTTGGGAATTAAACACTGAGGATTCCGCGTTAGGCTGACCACCTGACCGGAATATATGTTGTGTAGCACCTCAGGGGCCAGGGTCAAGAAAACAGGACTGTACCCTGTAAGCTATGATCCTTAATGGATTTAAGCGCCGCAGGTTTAGTTTTTTTTCCTTGTCTAGAGTTTTGGTCATCCAATTAACTCCAACCACCGTTCTCCTTTTGTCTCTCTATTTTACCTGAGGTCGCCTACTCGGTCGTTTTACATCTCTAGGATACCACTGTAGGGTGTTTGTACTCAAAAGAAAAAAAAAAGTTTCTGCAGAAACTTTTTTTTTTTTTTTTTTTTTTTTTTTTTCAAAATTTCTGGTAGTAATTGAATAATTTTTTTTTTTAAGTTTGACAGATATGCTTCTGCACATGCCCGAATGATTCATTCGAATCAAAATAATCGTTATGTCCATCACTAGTAATATATACATATGTTTTTCATTTATGAATATTTCATTATTTCGTATTACGAACTTGCCACCACGTGTTTTTGTAAAGCTTATGAAAAACTAGGTAGTTTTTCAGTCCGAAACTATCGTTATTGCTTATTTATTTCCTATTTTATGTAACTTTAACGAATGTCTTTTTACTTATAAATAAATCAATTTTTTACAGACCTGAATTTTATAAGATACGGATTAACATGCATAACATTTTCCTAAATAATTTGCCAGCATCTTTCAATTTGGCAACGATTAACGACTTAAATAAAATTAATTCCACTTATTGCATTCGTATTTTTAAACTGGTAAGCAAAATTTTAAATAATACAACGTTTATTTAAGTTTTTTTTTTTTTTTTTTTTTTTTTTTTTTTACAGTCTACCATAGTAAGTGCATAATACATTATTTGCTTAGGTGCTTAGTTAACCGTAGGTAAGTGTATCAAACATATTTATGAAATTCATTTATGTGAGATTATGAAGAAAGCATTTTTCTTACTCTGATAACATACACATACAGGATACTTTTTTCAAAACACTTTCCAATATAATTGAAAAGCGTTAAAAAAATTTGAATTGTTTGAACTGAATTGTTTAAGAATCCGGTTTGTCTGTCCGTCTGTCCGTGCTCTAAATCGCGTAAATATACTCGGATTGGCATGTAAGTTTTATATGTTAATGCCATTCACTATAGAATGTTCGCCATTGAAAATGTGTAGAATTTATAGTTCGCTTACAGGGACACACAAAAAAATTCCGTTACATTATGGTCTAAAGGGAAAATCGTTTGCGGTCCATTTTATTTAAATTGCTTATTTAAATATTTCATTTCATTACATGAAAAAATGACATTTCTTACTAATATTCTATTAGTGTTGGAAAGTGTTTCATACATGCTTCTTCATTCTTGTTTTAAAATATACAACACATCTTTTTTCAATAAATAAAAGTATCAAAATAAATTTTGATCCTTCATTTTTCTAGTAAAAAAAAAAAAAAATAGTTAACTAACTATTTCGAGAGATTCCTCAGTTATCTGAGAACGTGCTCTTTTCCCTAAGGCCATATCTTAACTATTTTTAGTTAGAGAGGGAATTCGTTCTTTTTCTCACCCACGCATGCATTCATGCATGCTCTTTCATTTAGCATGAAGTAGGAATCCTTAAGGAATATCTATTCAAAGATAGAAGGAAAAATTATCGCGGATTAGTTTTAACATGAATACAGTTTGAAAAAAAAATGCATTTGAAACATTTTTATTCGAACTAATTTGCACAGTACATACAAATAAAAAATAGTTTGTTTGATCAGTAGATTACCTTTTTTTAGTTACATATTTTCTGAGTTTATTCTATAAATTGTCTTATTATATATTTCAAATAAGTAAATAAATAAAAATGTCATATTATATTTTAAAATAGACCGAGTCAATTTCTGAGCTTATATGAAGTTAAAAAAAAAAAAATACATTTAAAACATTTGCATGCGAACTAATTTGCACTGTACATGCAAATAAAAAATAGTTTGTTTCATCAGTAGATTAAATTTTTTTAGTTACCTATTTTCTTTGTTTATTTTAAAATCTGCCTTGCTGTTATATATTTCAAATAAATAAATAAATAAATAGAAATATCATCTTATATTTTAAAATAGACCGAGTCAATTTCTGAGCTTATATGAAGTTTTTATTTAAAAATATATACGTTTAAAGCATTTACATACGACTAATTTGCACAGTACATACAGATAAAAATAGTTTGTTTGATCAGTAGATTAAAATTTTTTAATTACCTCTTTTCTTAATTTATTTTAAAAATTGCCTTACTATTATATATTTCAAATAAGTAAATAAATAAAAATGTCATCTTATATTTTAAAATAGACCGAGTCAATTTCTGAGCTTATATGAAGTTAAAAAAAAATACATTTAAAACATTTGCATGCGAACTAATTTGCACTGTACATGCAAATAAAAAATAGTTTGTTTCATCAGTAGATTAAATTTTTTTAGTTACCTATTTTCTTTGTTTATTTTAAAATCTGCCTTGCTGTTATATATTTCAAATAAATAAATAAATAAATAGAAATATCATCTTATATTTTAAAATAGACCGAGTCAATTTCTGAGCTTATATGAAATTTTTATTTAAAAATATATACGTTTAAAGCATTTACATACGACTAATTTGCACAGTACATACAGATAAAAATAGTTTGTTTGATCAGTAGATTAAAATTTTTTAATTACCTCTTTTCTTAATTTATTTTAAAAATTGCCTTACTATTATATATTTCAAATAAATAAATAAATAAATAGAAATATCATCTTATATTTAAAATAGACCTAGTCCATTTCTGAGCTTATATGAAGTTTTTGTAAAAAAAAAAATATATATATATATATGCACTTGAACCATTTTCATGCGAACTAATTTCCACAGTACATACAGATAAAAAATGGTATGTTTGATTAGTAGATTCAATTTTTTTTTGTTACCACTTTTCTTAGTTTATTTTATAAATTTGCCTTACTGTTATATATTTCGAATAAATAAATAAATAAATAAATAAATAAAAATATAACCTTACATTTTAAAATCGACTGAGCCAGATTTCAGAGCTTATATGAAGTTATATATATACGTTTGAAACATCTGCATGCAAACTAATTTGCACAGTACATACAGATAAAAATAGTATGATCAGTAGATTCAATTTTTTTAGCTACTACTTTTCTTAGTTTATTTTAAAATTTGTCTTACATTATTGTATATTTCAAATAAATAAATTAATTAAAATATCATTGTATATTTTAAAATGGAACGAGTCCATTTTTGAGCTTAAATGAAGTTTTGTAGAAAGAAAAAAAACTGTGCATTTGAAACATTTTCACTCGAACTAATTTGCACAGTTACATACACAGGCCTCCCATTCTGTCCGGATTTTTGCATACCGCATTTTTATAAAAAAAAAAAAATTCTGTTTCTATTTTTCTTACAAATTTTGTAGAAACCAACGCAGACGGTAATATTTGTTGCAAATGTTGTAAAAATTTAATACGAAAATTTTTCTTCGGACATACTGGCATTTGAAAAATGGACCAGTGAAACCCTGCATACAGATTTTTAAAAAAATAGTATACGTTTGATCAATAGATTCAATTTTTTTTAGTTGGCACTTTTCTTACTTTATTTTAAAAATTTTCAAATAAATAAATAAATAAAAATAGAATATTTTATTTTAAAATATACCTAGTCAGATTTTTTGAGATTATAATGAAGTTTACGACTTACAGTATATTCATTATGTTATTCTAAAAATTATCTTTTAAGGTATTCGTATACATAAAATTGTTGACGATATAAGAAAGAAAATGTATTCCAACTATCGTTAATGTAGAACTCAACACCTCAAGCTTCAACCTTTTACGCTATGAAGTTTGTGATTTCAATATCTAACGAGCCATCAACGAATTTTTCGAAGATTCGGGAATCGGAAGTTGCTGTCAGATTTTTTTCAAGGGAGGTACTATTATACACCTATATACTGCACTTGTAAAATTTTCTATGAAAACTAAAAGATCTTTAAAAATAAGAAAATGATAGAAAGAAAAACGAAAAAAAATATACCGCAATAATTTTTACTCCGAGACCCCGCCCATGCATGTAAAGGACGGCGAAACAGAATTATTTTTAAACATTTGAAAAAAAAAAAAAAAAAAGACCGCGAAAAAGATTTTTTGCACGTGGACAAAGGGAAAACCTATCTTGATTAATCGAGAATTACAAAATGAATAAATAAATAAATGTGGAACTTTTGTAAAATTGATTCGCTCAATACATTAAAATTCTGGAAAATACAAGTAACTAATAAGTATAATAATAATTCCCAGACATTGGGACCCCAGACATTCCAGACATTTATGTTTTTAATTGCTGGACTACTGGTTTGAATTGCTAACTTACTTGTCTGACTCATTTATCTCTTGTTCAGTTCTACTCAACAAACAATTTAATTTTAGAGAAAAGTTATATTTAATTATAAATAAATTGGTTTAACTTAATTTCTCCTAATTTCAGTTTTTCATGACGTATATAATAACCCAGGTAATAACAGTAGTCCAATCTCTAAAAGTAAATAAGAAAACAACTCAAAATAATAACAACTTAAGTTAATTTAAAGATACATTTAATAAAAGGTCTCAGATTAGGATTACAGGTGTCACATAATTATACTTTAACAAATTATCCATATCCCAGAATTACACAACTCACTATATATAAATTCTGCGTAGTTCAATTTAATACATAAATAATAACAAAGATGCCTTTTAATCGAATTTTAGTTCAAAGATATGTATGTCAAAGATTTGCTTACCCCATATTAGAGTTTGCTGGCTCTCCATCTCACACTTCACAAAATTATCCTTAGCTCTTTGTAAGAACACAAATTTATAAAACCTAACAATTTAACTCACTCCTCGTTGCGTTAGACTACCGATTTACTCTCCTTTTTTTTCTCCCGGACTCCGTGTGTTTCTTTAATAATATCTATAACATCTTTATATGAAATTTATTTAATGGAAATACAAAGTCCCATAAATTAACTCAATAATATGAATAATGCCATACTAATCCTTTACCTTGTAAGGCGGCAGTTACACAAAATAAAATTTATTGTAGAAATAGTACCATACCCAAAATAAACCACCTCTTTAATTAAATTACCTCTTTTTTCCACTTTTTTTACCACTTTTTTTATTACTCTCAACTTGGTTTTTGTGCACAGAAAAAACAAAAATGTTGATTTTACGGTTTAATACTAGCACCCCAGTTGCCAGTATTACACAGTAAAATCAACAATTTTTTTTTCAGTGAATGTAAAGATGGAATTTCTTAATCCACTTTTAATCCCACTTCCTTATGTGTTAGAATTATAAAAATTACGTCCACAGGTGTGTTTTCGATGACAGTACAACATTTTAATATTTTTAGAACTTAAATTTAAATTAATACGTTAATTTTAGGGGTTTCTTCCGTTAGCCCGCCACAGGTGGATAAATCGCCACACATTTGTAACTCGTAGAATTACATAGTAGTAGAAACAACAATGTATTTAATTGTGCGCCAATAAAGGTTCGCCAAAATAGGCCAAATGGCTGTGAAACTGCGATAAGGAAACATTTTAATGGCTAAAAAGTAGAAAACAAATTATATATACAAAAAAAAATAATAATAAAGATTGTAATATTAAAAAAAAAACGCTTTTATCAATTAATAGCTTGATACTAATTAATTTTTTATTATACGTTGAGAAATTCATTTAGAAACCTTAAAAAGATATTTTAAATAATGTTTCATTTTTTTCTGCCCTGTTCCTTGTCTTAAAAAAGAAACGGAGCAAAAATTATATGTTAAATAAATTCACTTGCTTGGGCTTTTTAAAAAGCGTAAAAAAAGAAATGATTTTTTTATAATTGAGTTCAGTGCCCACGCCAAATTAATTTAACGGAAGGTTTTGCAAAAATACATGAATCGCAGTCATAAAATTGGGTTGATTTTCAAGATGAGCATTGAATGCTTATAAAAGAGTGTATTTTAAAAACTATTTTCACTTTTATTCTTATTTTTTAAATATTTGATTAACCAGCCCTATGGTGGTCAGTATTCAAAACGATAATTAATAAAATATGAGTTATTATTCCTATTTATTTACTGTTTTTAGCTATTTTACACAGACAGCTTTTCATCAAAAAGATTTTCAAGAAACTCTCTTTACCCCCAATTATTATCTGCAGGAAGTTTTTCTTTAGGTATTATGACATAATTCTAAACTTCAATACAGGAAATATTCCCGACTTCCAATCCATAAATCCCAAGTTTAAAAAAAATACTGAAGACCCTCCATATATAGTAAAATAAATTTTTTGTCAAAATTCGCTATGGTAGAGAAAATGTAATTGGCATGAACTCTTTTGTTTTTATAATGTTTGGATGAAATGATAGTTTTCACATTCATATTTATTTTTCCTAAAATTATGTGAAAGTAAATTACAGTGCTATTAACTAGCTGTAATAAGACACTATAGGTAAAATGTTGTGTTTATTGTTCAAATCGTCGTCGCATTCAACGTTTATAATGTAACTCAAAAAAAAAAAAAAAAAAAAAAAAAAAAAAGGCACATTGGTATAGATAACAATGAATACTCTGATTCATTAGCCAAACAACCACTATTAAATAATTCAGATAATTACTATAATAAAACAAATACTCGTTTTTAAATAAAATAGTTCATGAAAAATCACATATTCTCAATATTATCGGGGCACTGCTGACACAGGTAAACATATTTACAACTTAATTTCAGGGTATTTAAAATAAACAGATAAAACAGCACTTTACTTTCTTGCAGGTCATAACACCTTCTCCAGTTTTCTTTTCAAAATTAATAAATTTACATCGTGTCCGACCACTGATAACCTATTGTATATATTTATCCTAACGTAGAGTTTATTTCCTTTCTTTACATAATTAAATAAATAAAATATCCGATGTTCATATATAGATAGCATTTTAGTGAGGCTGTAATCGTGATATCCGCAATAACAGTTTCAGGAACGTAGTGTGGTCAGCTCTGAAAGTTAAGTCAGTGGTGTAGTGGATGGGGTACGCGGGAGGACGGCGTCCCCCGACTTTTTTATTTTATTTCAAACGTCAGGGGAACGCTAGAGGCACGGAGGGACGTAGACTTTTCAAACGTATTAATATTTTTAAAGGAAAAGCAGCTAAAAAATAACAATTTTAAGAAATAAAGCACTGATTTTTAATATTTTCCAAGGAAGTTAAAAAGTGTTTAGTATTCCGGATCGTCTGTCTGTGTATCGCTGCTTACGTAAATTTCAAAACAAATTTTATCGAAAATCTCGTTGCGTGAATTAGCGTTACTGAATTCCGAATTTTATTGTTCTACTATTCAGACCCTATGTTCGGGACTATGAGTTTCCCCCGACTTTTTTCATAGCACTACGCCACTGAAGTAAGTCATAATAAACAAAGAATCAAATGTTTAAGTTATTGATTCATTTATTAACATTTTAACTTATATTTAATCAGACTCAATTTCGAGTGTGGTTTCTAAGAGTACCCACTCCATTAATGATAGCTGTCTAATGCCATCCCACTTTAAGTAAAGCCACGCAATCACAGCAAAACAATGCTTTCTCAGTTTGATTTAAAAAAAAAAAAAAAAAAAAAAAAAAAAAAAAAAAACATACTTGGTTAAAATAATTAAAAAATTAATCGACAGAATATTAAGACTTTACTATTCGTTTATATAATAATTTAGATGCTGGCTAATATTCCCTTATTCATTCTTCTTTATAAAATTAATTAAATCTTGTTAATTATTTTTATCTGCATCGGAATTTTTGCTATCAGAAATTAGGTAATAAAACAACTATTTTAACAATAATCTTTGTAATACTATGTATATATCATATTATATGTGCGTAGATAATGGATGTATATTTTATGTATAAATGTTTTTTTTTTCTTTCGATAGCTCTTCCGGACTTCCCACCCGGAAAGTTTGACCCGGGTGATGTTCTGTGTTCTATGTAATTCAAAGAAGAAAATGCATAGGGGTTATAAGGGTTTTAGCATGGGAAAATGTATAAACAATAGATAATAATAATAATCAGCACTCATAAATGCACTTAAAAATATTTAGTCTGTGCTGTTATCTCAACAGAATAACCTGGGAAAACATGGTGCTTATTTTCGAAAAGGTGTGCTTATTATTGATCCGTGCAAAAGTAATTGATTTGAACAGTTGTAAAAAAGTCTATTCGTGTGCATTGGGACTACAAATTACAACCGCATTTAGAATATAGCACTGAATTTTTTAAAATTCGCTATCTGTACATCTACGACTCAGATGATTATGCCAACTCGAAGTATGCATTATCTTGTATTTGGTGCACAAAAAGACAAATTGGCCTATATACAGCACTTACAATAAGAAAATTATATATATTGCATTTACGCATATAATTTTCACCTTCCACTACAATTTTTTTATTTTTAATTATTAATACAAGCCATCAAATGTTGCATAAAAGAAATCGATATAATTTTTAAGTGAAAGTTGCATGCAAGATCTATACACTGATTTTGATTATTGTCTATATTTCTTTTCTTGTGGTGATAATTTGTATTTATATTGAAATCAATTACCGTCAATGGGATTTTAAAGTGTAAAGAAAAGACAATAGATATTATTATTTTTTATATCGATGGGGAGAAATCCTTTACGGGCACAAATTGATGCAGCCTTGGCCAAATAAACACCTTCATATTTTTAATACATCTTTAAAAGTAATAGTCAAGTAGAAATGCTTAACATTATATCATTATTTTTAATTATTGCTGTTTGTAAAAAAAAAAAAAAAAATGATAGCAAAGAAGCAATTAAACTCTTAATTAGTCTTTTTGATTAAACTATTTGCTTTAAAACCCGATTTTAAAAAATTGCTTTGTTTTTCTGTAATTTCCGTTGTTGTAATTAGATAATCATAAGTCTAGTAATCAAGTAAATAGATAAAAATTAGAATAATTTGTGCCGAAAATGCCAAAAAATAAACAACTTAGTCTATCAAGTTAAAAAATTTTACATTTAAAATCTCTATTTAAGTTTGTCTACATTACATTGCAATGTAATGTATTTGCATTTGAACATCCTGTACGATTGCATTAAAATGACACAGTTTCCATTGATTTTCGTGTCTTTGACACCGAGATTAGCGGCAAATGCTTCTTAAGATTTCATATTTTCTACTCTGCAACCATAAGATCCTAAGCAACGATTTAAAAAAAAAAAAGAAATAAAGAAAAGAGAAAAACATGTCTGTGTGTTAAACATGACGCCATCTTTGAAAGAAAACACACATTTTCAGTTATTAAACACTCTCACTTGAATACGCTGTTATCAAAATGGCGTATTTTTCTGTGACTTAATATTTCGTTGTTATTGAGATTGGAGCCAAAACCGCTTATAAAGTATTAAATGGAAGCTCTAATCTCAGAAGGATGAGATGCTGCCGCTCAGGGGAAAAAAAAAAGGTACGTTTAAGAAAACGTGCATTTTCATTTATAAACCTGAAACAAAGTAAGAGAAGAAGAGGATTTTTCATTTTTCATTTATTCTATTTGCTGTAAGAAATTTAAATTGGATTTGAAAATCATTAATTTAAAATAAATATATATATTGTCTAAATGCCTCATTATGATTGAGTGAATACTCAAATTCTGGGTGATATCTCAGAAATAGACTATTTTAAGAAAGTCATACGGGTTTAATTTTGAAGTGAGGTTTATTTTTGGGATAGAGATTATATTACGAGCATCTTTCAAAATCATGCTACAGTTAATTCTTCGATTGGGATTTATTTTCATTGAAACACAGTATTTGTTTAAATTCTTGTCACAAGCGTTAATGTGCCAATTATTATTTTAAAAAAATACGATATCATTTTACGGTGTATCGTTAGTATTTTTTAAGTAAATAAGATTACTTGTATAAGCAAAGGATTTTTTTAATTAAATTCTTATTTATAAATCAATTTACTTATTTTGACACTCAAAACATTAAAACATATCAAACATTTCGCATGTTGCTCATTTTGCATGCACTTTTGAGATTATCTCAACTAGAGGATCCAACCCGGGCCTCCTGGATTACAGAAAATATGTGAAAACCATGTTTTTAAATAGATTTTTGGCGTTTAATACATATCTATTTTAGATTACCCACAACAACATCCAAAAGGATTTTATGTGAAAAATATCAATTATGCATTGTAATAAAATTTTGAATGCGTAAATTGGAAATTTTGAATAAAATTTTGAAAAAAGCAGTACTTTTGTACTTTTGTATTAGCCGCATGCCAGAAGTTAATAGTGAACGATTTCGCTATTTACAGCAGCCTTTTATACTCTGATAATTTCAGTGGTTTAAGCGCATAGTTCGATTGAATACATGTCCGTTAAATTCGTTTTTATTTATATTATTTTATTTATTTATCGCTGATATCCCGTTATGGGATAACAGCCGGAGGCAAATGCTGAAATATTTATATTTATATTATTTTAAGTGCAAAAGGATTCATCTTTTGCATTCGGGAAGCACGTGATAGAAATAGATTTTTTTAAAATCGCTCTTGAAAATCATTTTTTAAAACATAAAAAATCGGTAAACTGATATGTAGTTTTCAAACAAATTGCATTTGGAAGATTGTTTTTTTTTTCTATTCGACGATGTAAAATCGAAATTGTGCGATGTGTCGAAGTAAAAAAAAAAAAATGCAGTAAAAGCGAAATTTATTAGTCAGATATTGCCATTGCCACCGTCAATATGATGACAGTGTTACTCCCGTACATGTTTTTGCTTTATAATATAGATGTGACCATTTATAACAAGGCTCATCTCCGGTGTTTAGATTATAATTTATAGAATTAAGGAAATTATTCCAAGTATTGATCATGCACCTGCATATAGTTCATATACCCTCTATTTTAATGACAAAACCCATTAAAAACTGAATGTATCACACGAATGCAGTTGGCGTGGGCATCAGCCAACTTAAAGAAATAAAGAACCCTTTAAAATAGAAAGATCACTTTGATGTATCCTACTTTAAGATTAGATTAAATATTTTTGTGTTTTTCATTGTTTCATTGAAGCCGCTACTTTTTCAGGCATGTAATAATATTTCACAAATGAGCGCATATGAGGGGGGAATGAAAAACAACAACAAAAAAAAAGTAATATTATCTGTGAAAACGACTGGACATCTGTACGAATATATTACTCATGTACTAGCGGTGCCTTCCAATTCTCAGTAGCATAAATTTTTATCAAATGGCTCGATCTAACCAGAAAGGAATTTTTTTCAGCGAATTAGCATGAGATGAATGCTAATGGCACGCTTCATTTTTACATGAATGCCTTGATGTAAATTTGATTATGCGAAAAGATATACATATTTTCACGATCAAGGTTGACGTTAATGAAAAACTGAAAAGTACGTTAAACTAGCAGGCTAACAGCCTGAAAAGTGAACGCCAAACTGACGCTCTGTCACTGATACACGGTGTCTCAAGAATATCAAATCAGTCTTTTCTTCTTCTTCTTTTGCTTAAATTCGCTGAATTCAGAATCATTTTCTGTCAATGAAATATATATATATATATATTTTTTTTTAGAAAAGTTTGTTTTCTGATAATATGCGTATAAAATTGTGTACAAGTTTTTACACACAATAAGTACAATCGGCCAAAAAAAAAAAAAGTGAACACCCCATTCATTTTAATCATCAAGTTGCCGAAAAAAAGGAAGAAGAAGAAGAAGAAAATAGTCATTCGATTAGAAATTGAGTCTTTTTTTCCGTTTATGCGTTAAGAAACGGCTTAGGGGTCTTGATAGATAATTTGAACCAACCTCTGAAATCGTTAATACGAACACCCAATTTTGACATCATATTTGGATTTTTCAGAAAATTTTACTCTAGGGTACTTAACGGGAAGTTATTCGGATGAGTTGTTTAAGAATTATGAAGATTTTTAAAGTTTTGAATGCTGAAGTTAAATTAATTTTTAAAGTTTATAAAGCAAACTGCAATGCATGTAGCTTTTTTAGCATAACTCGAACACTATTTGGTGTAATGAACTGTAATTTTAGATTTACATATTTGAAGTTTCTAGAAATCGATTCATGTTATAGGTTACATTACATATTATTTTCGAAAATTTATTTCCTATTTTATATATTTTTTTATTAATAAAAAACCAAGCTGCTTAAGGGTTTAAATGATTTTTTGGTAGCAATACTTGTTTTCAGCCAGTAGCAAATCGCGTAATTTATATTTAATTTTATTATACTGTTTGCCTTTAATAAATTTAAACTAAAAGAATAAATCTGAACTGTTTATTATTTTTCAGTATTTTTCAAATGATTTACTTCTTCTGCTTGTAAAAGTAAGATACAAAAATTAGGTTTCTGCTATTTCTAGCAGTTTACAATTTTGAAGAAATAACTGGGAAAAAATATTTTTAAAATTTTTCATATGATATAGTGATGTTTTATTGTTTCCTATTATAGCTCCCCCTTCTTTATTTCATTATAACATGCCATGTTTTTAAATACTACTATTTGTTAATTGTAAATTATCACACTACCAACTTTTCAATTTTTATTGTTGCCATTTAAAAAGTAAAATTTAAACTGTTTATTTGGATTTGGGAAATACTTTTTAGTATTTTTCAAATAAGAAAACTTTCTTTGTTTCTAAAACTTGTTATCGTCATTTCTCAGTGGAAGAAAGAAAAAGCAAAAATAAAAGTAACATCGTTTCACGTGTTACGTAAGTTTGAGTGTGCCGCACATCTTATCTAAACAAAAACTTTTGTTTAAATCGTTAGACACTGTAAAAAGTAAGAGTGCTTATCAACAAAGTGTTGCAGTAAAGCTTGTTATCGCTGTTGAATTGTTCTCAATTTAAGTCGACTCCAAAAATACATGTCTTTTAGGAAAAGGAATATAAATATGTATGCACTTAGTGGTATGGTTCAACATTTGTATTTTATATACAGTCTTTTTATATGCTCCATTAATCATGTATTTAAAAGTTTTTAATTAAAAAATAACTAAAATTTATATAATTATATTTTTTTTTCTTTGGAGAATTACCACAATATCTTCAACATTCCCAACCCCCATCCTTTAATCAAGCACTCAAAAAGCACCCGGACCTGATTACTGGACAGGCTGACTAGACCACGGCCTTGGGCCCTCCGCTGATGGGGCCCCAAAATAAATAAAATGATTTTGAATAAATTCTTAAATATGCAGTTTTCTGAAATTATTTGCTCAAAACCAAGAAATATTTGGTTAACTTAGCAACTATTATCGTAATATCTAATGATCACCCCCGAATACTCGTGAAAAAAAAAAAAAAAAAAGTCCAGCAACTACTTTGGTTTGAAGAGGCCCCGAAAAGGTGTTGGGCCTTGGGCCCTAGGTAATCTTAATCGGTCTCTGAAAAGCACTTATTGTTTTAAAAATTATGTTTATATGTTTACACACTCTCGCATATATGAACCTTTTCTGAGTTTTTCAGCTTCTGTACCAAGTGCTATGTTCTTAGGAAGTTATGGATCGCTGATTTCTGACTCTCCCACTATTTTCATCGAAAGCCAGCAACTATTCATTTGAGGCTTTTTAGGGGTTTGGAGAATTTGTTGGTAGCATACTTGTTTTACGTCAGTAGCACGTCCTATAATTTCATTTACCACTTGCCTTTAACCCTCTTTGTCTCGGCAATATTTTAAAGTACCTTTAAAAATAACTTAAAATTCACTTAAAACACTCAGTAGTATTAACACAATTTAGAATAAGTTGTAGATGTTTTACTTTATCATGATGTTTCAAAAGCATTATTCGTCGTAAAAAGCAAAAATATTTTTGAATGGAAGTCCTTTTCCAATTATAATTGTTAACATTTTAATTACCAGCCAGGAATGGTAATTACTTTTATATTCCGTAGTACCACAATTTACAATAAAATTCTTTGTGGTCGGTTGATTTCTCTTGAAAATATTCTGACTTAAGTAGATGGCAGATATTATCTTTTAAAAAGTGGTATAAATAGAATAAAAAATAATCCCTGGGACGACATATGTCGCAACCCCGTAATCAAAAGATTAAGCTTTCTTGGTGTTGAAAGACATGGAGTGAAAAGATTCATTTCTGAAACAAAATCTATATTTATATTGTAAGACCAAGTTATATTTCTACATTTTCTATAAAATACTAGGAACAATATTTTAAAAGAATTATTTGAGTAGTGTTGTAAATATTCCAAAATTCTTGTAAGTACCAATTTAGTTTATTAATTTCAATAGACAAAATATTTCTAAAGATTATTTAATAATCGCACATATCTTCTACTCTTGCAATTTTTGAGCATAAGGGTTATAAAGGGTTTTGGCCTTTAAGGGTTAAAGGTAAACACTAACATGTCAGATGTAGGTCTGATTTCTACCATTTATAGCAGATTAGAATTTATAAAAATAATTATAAATATAGATTCCGTATATTCTACAATTGTAGGTGCGGTGCGCTCCAGTGTATAACGCGCGCCTAAAATTTTCAGACCACAATTTTCTATTTTTAAGAAATTCCCCGTATTACACGCGTCCCCTTCTTTGAAAAAAAAAATCATGAGATATTTAGCAAAAATCCAATAAAGAACATTAAAAAGCTACGGTAATCAGTACTCTTTAACGTAAACTGAAAAAAAAATTTTTAATTTAAATTTAAAAAAGTTATGAGCGGTAGCGTATTACTGCTTATTTTACTGTTTATTACTGTTAATTTTACGGTATAATGCTGGCAGCTGGAATGCCAATATTATACTGTAAAATAAAAATTAAAAAAAAATTTTGCAGTCTAGAAATTTCAATTTGTAGGCTCAACTTTTTTCTTAATTTTTAATCTTTTATTTTTAGAACCCCGATGTATAACGCGCACCTGTAAATTTCGATCACTTCTCTGGTATATATTCACACACACACATATATATATAGTAAAAAAAATCTTCACAACAATCTTTTTCGTTTATTTCACTATACCCCGCCTTAAAAAAACTACTACTTATTAATTTTGATGTACACCTCTTGCGATTTTTACTGTTATCATAAAAAATATAAAGTATTTTTATTTTATAGTATTTTTAAACCAAAATATTTCCTCTGTGATTAAAACTTGTTACTATCATTCCTCCATGAAAGAAGAAAAAAAGCAAAAATGAAGATAACATCGTACGGCGTGCTAAGTAAGTTTAAATATGCTACAACATTTAATTTCCCCAAGCAAAAACGTTTATTTAAATCGCCAAACACCGCAAAAAAATAAAATAGAATAGAATAAAATAAAATAAAAAGCGCTTATCAAGAGAGTGCTGCAGTAAAGTTTCTTATCGTTGTTGCTATGTGTTTACAAAGTTTAATCAGTTCCAATTTTTTTTTCTTTTTTTTTTTTTAATAGAAAAGAATATTGGTAGCACAGTTGTTTTAAGTCAGTAGCAAATCGCATAATTTCATTTACCGCTTATATTTAAAGTAAACACTAATATGATACAGAAGTGGAATTTCTACCATTTCTAACAATTTATATAATTTTATAGAATTAAGAATAAATATATATATATATAACCGTTAAAAGACAACACAGGAACATCATACACAAATGGAAGAATCAAAATCAATAATTTGAGATATGAACGTATACCTATTAGAATAATATACAGAACATGTAGAAGAAAAAATAAAATATATAAACAAGATAAGATAAAACAAGTTGAAAAAAATGAATCGATGAAATATTTATGAAACTGCAGCAGAATCGACGAGTCCAAATTACTACAGATTCCACAAAAGAAAATGTACCGTTTCATCCTTGTAACTAGCTATAATAACTTAAAATAATACAAGATTTAGGTTGAAAAATAAAAACTACTACTGATTAATTTTGAGGTGTAACTCTTGCTTTTTTTTTATGTTGTCATTAAAAAAAGTTAAATTGGTGGAACTTCTATCTCTCACATTATTTTTAGGCGTTTTATTATTTTATAGTATTTTCAAACCAGAATTTTTCCTGAGTGGATAAAACTTGTTATCGTCACTAAACAATGTAAATAATAATAATAATAATAATAATAATAATAATAATAATAATAATAATAAGGATAAGGATATTATTGTACGACGTGTGAAATAAATTTAAATATGCCGCAACATTTAACTTCCCTATCCAAAAACTTTTATTTAAATTTATCTACTCAACGAAAATTAACGAACGCATTTTACACTGAAAAAAAATGTTGATTTTACAGTATAATACTGGCACCCCAGCCGGTATTATACCGTAAAATTAACGGTAATAAACAGTAAAATAATCAGTAATACGCTACCGAACATGCGCGGCAGAGTATTACTGCTTATTTTAATGTTTATTACTGTTAATTTTACGGTGTAATACTGGCAGCTGGGATGCCTAGTAAAATCAACATTTTTTTTTTTTTTTTTTTTTTTTTTTTTTTTAGCAGTGTAGAAGAGTGTTGCAGTAAAGCTTCTTATCACTGTTGCTTTGTTTACAAATTTAAATCATCTGCTAAAATATACTATTTTTTAAGGAAATGAATATAAATATTTACTCGCGTAGAGTAGGCTTACGCATTTATACTTTATCCGCAGTCTTTTTAAATAAGATAGTGTTAATGGTGTATTTAAAAAAAAATAACTTAAAATATAAATATATGATAGAAAATTAACTCAAATTTATACACTAATAAAATATGTTCCTTTAGGTGGAATCTCCAATTCCCCAACATCTTCTTAATCAATAAGTGAACTGGATTATTACACCATCAAAACATTATCGCAAAATTTTTTGTGAAAAATAAAACTCACTTTTACTATTTATGTTGAATTAAAACTTATACATACATTAAGAACTTAAAATCGACGTTTCGGTCGACATCTACGACCATCTTCAGGACTATGATGTTAATTTATATTAGAGACGGTTATTGCAAAAGATTCGGTACAAGATGGTGGACTCTGTTTTTCAGACTCTGATATAAATTAACACCATAATCCTGAAGATGGTCGTAGATGTCGACCGAAACGACGATTTTAAATTCTTAATGTTTCTCAATCATTTGAAGAATTTGTTGGTAGCATACTTGTCAATAACTCACGTCCTGCAGTTTTCTTTTAAAGGTAGACATTGTTTCTCTCAGATACATACTATTTCTAGCGGTTTACAATTTCATAGAAATGATAATTTTTAAATTAAAAAAATAATTTTAAAATTTTAACTTAAAAAAAAAGGTATATACAGTGTTTTACATCATTCATTATAAATTTCCCTCTTCGTTATTTTACTACCTCTTACGATTTTTTTAAATACAGTAAAACCTATCAAAAAGAAACCTACTAGTAACGGAATCATTTTTTAAACGAAAATTTCCACCGTGCCGTGGAAAAGAATACAGTACTATTACGAGGACAGGTGCACGTTCTTTCACGAAAACCTCTCTAAACGGAGATTTTTTCTGGTCACTTGTGATTCCGTCTTTATGAATTACTACTGCACTGCACTGCACTGTCAAAAAAAAAAAAAAAAAATACTGTTAATTTTACGGTATAATACTGGCAACTGGGATGCCAGTATTATACTGTAAAATCAACACTTTTTTTTTTCAGTGTGGTTAAGTCGAATTTGAGTTTTAGGTGGTATTGAGGCTATTGCTACTAACGACAAATATTATGATGTAATTAACAAATCATCATATATCATTAATTACCCCCCCCCCCCCCCATTTAAAAGTAAAACTTTCGCTTTACAAATATATTTAATCAAAACTTCCTTCCTTTTTTAAAAAAAAAAATTATTATTTTCATCACTTCTGCAGCTAATAAATTTCATTCTGTTTAATGCTTACCAGATATTCAGCCGTTAATAAAATAAATAAATAAGTAAATAAAAGGTAAATCAACTTTTCTATCGACAGTGCAGTACATTTATCTTATCGTTAAAATGAATAAATAAAAACTTTGGTTATTCCTCTTCTTTCCTAAAGTAATCTAATCACTCAATAATCTTCCTAATTTATAGTATATACAATTAAGTATTTATCTTGCAATTTCGCTCTTAACGATTTTACTCTGTTTATGATTACAGGCACCATGCAGACATATTACAGTCGGCGCCTTCTACTCATATTCAATTTATATATATATATATATATATTATAATTTGTGACTTTCTTTATGTTCGTTATTATATGGTTTTTCCCAATATTTGTTTGGCGTTTGATACGTACGTTAAAATTTCAATTACACCAATTGATAAATCGTTTGGCTAAATTAGAATTCAAAATTAATATTAAATGTGCTACCTTTTGGGGTTATTATAAGTCGAGGTTACCATTTTTGGATGGATACATTTACAATCAAAAATCTTATAACTGTATTCAATTTCGACTTATGTTTATCATGTAGATTGGACACTATTTTTCTTGTCTTGGGGTCAACCAGCGGCAATGCTTTATTGCTCGCTTTTCTTTAATAAAAGCCACATACATATTATTGGACTTTTTAATCCAATCTCTCTTATGGCCTCAGTTATTTATAATTACGCAACGTACTATTTATGCCCGGCTAAATTTGTATGACTAAAAGCTAAAAATTTAATTTAAGCTAACCATTTTAAAGTCACGACCTCCATAATAATAATAAATAAATAAATCCTTCAGTATAGCAAGGCTAGCATATCTTCAATTGCTCCGTGCACAAAAGGCGATAATTAAAAAATAACTAAAAAAGTGTTACAATGCTGGTTCTTGGAACACTGTTTCATTACCCATTCATGGCCTAAGTGTAGCCAGCACCTACTACTGGTTAATTGTGAAGAATTACTCTGCAACATCTAGTGAATTTTACTGTTGCCACAAAAAAATATATTTAAATTATTATTTTGTAGTATTTTTCAAGCCAAATGGTTGTCTCTGGGTGTTTAAAACTTTATTCACATTTCTCTCTCGAAGAAAAAAGTAAAAACAAAGATAACATCATACAATGCGGCGTGTTTTAAGCAAGTTTAAATGTGCCGCAACTTTACGAAACAAAAACTTTTATTTAAATTGTTAGACACCGGGAAAAGCATAAAAAGAGCGCTTATCAGGAGAGCGTTTCAGTTTGCAGTAAAGTTTCTTATCGCTGTTGCTTTGTTTACAAATTTAAATCAATTGCAAAAGTACACGGTCTTTTGTGTAGACTGTAGAGGAATATAAATATTTACGTACGTAGCGTACGCTTGCACATTTGTATTTTACATGCAGGTTTTAAAAATAAGATAGCGTTAATTATGTATTTTTAAAACGTTTTCTATAAATTCAACAAAATGATAAATAATTCTTAACTTGAATCAACTTGTTTTCACAATAGTTTGAATTAACAAAACTTCGAAATATGCCATTTCAAGCAAAGTGTGGTAATGTTACAAATTCGTATCATATGGTATCTCCAGTGTATCAGATTTATTAATTAATGTTTCAAGCGATACTTTTATATTTAACAGTTGAAAAAGGGCATGCACTTTTATGATTACAGATTTCTTAAAATTAACTTTTGAATAAAATTTTAAAGTTTTTTCTAATTGCATCAAATTACTTTTTTTTTTAAATAGAATTTTTTTAAAGTAATCTTTATACACACATTTTTAATATACTAAAAATTAAATAATTAAAAATTATATTTCTTAATTTGTTGATATCGCTAATTTAAATATTTTTAAATATTTGGAAAAAAATTCTTTAACAAATTAATTTTAAAAGTTTATAAATATGCATTTATAATTACTTTTAAAACTGTAAAATAGTTGTATTTTATTTTAAATGTAAACTGAGATAGTTATTTCTTACAAACGTTATATTGAAATAGCAGCGATCACAAATTATTACGTATTTTATTCAAAAAAGTTAATGTTGATGACCTATTGAAAGCTATTAATTTAAAGAATTGTGGAAATTAAAATTTCATTTCAAAATGCGAGATAGTACCAGATTTTGTTTTAAAAAGGGTTACATGGTACAAAATTATACATATATTCTAATTATGAAAACCGTTTTAGAAACTTTCATTATGCAAAAAAATCTTGATGAATTATTAAATTCACTTGTAATCTATTGTTGCTTTATGCGTTTAACATATATATATATATATATATATATATATATTAAATGAAATAAAATTAGGACATTAGAAAAAAGGATTTTGCTTAGTATAACGTTTTTCGAAAATAAAATTTTAAAATAATATTATTATTATGACATATTTTTCTTTTGTTCCTCTGAAAATATTGTTGGATACCGTAGAAAAAATAATATTATGAAATATTTATTATTATACAATTTAGTTTTAATTTTACTTTTCATTATTTTTTCTCTCTTTCTTTCTTCATTTACGGAATGATATATCGGCTTTGCTACTTAGTATTAATGTTGTAATATTATTGAGTATTACTGAATTATTTCTTCTCCAATTTTACCTCGTGGCATGAATTTGAATCTATGTGCATTATTACGACTCTTAGACATCGAAATATATCATTCTGAAAGCGGAATTGCAATTATATTATCATTAATAAAACGGGAAAGAGTGGAAGGATCTACGGAAAGAACAGGTTATGTTTTTAGTAGCAGCATGAAGCTATAAAAAGTCATTAAATATGATTAAATAACCATTAATATTTTTATAAATATATGTTGAAAATTTCGATAATATTAATTTTGAATAGAAAATTGTTACAGTTATTTTTGCACCGATAACCGAAAGGAAATTTCATATTTAAAAACAAAATTAAACCCCATTTTGGAACAATAGCATTTAATTAATTATGAAACACATAGTTTCAACATATCTATTCATTTTCACATTTTAATATCTAAAATAACTGTGGAGCGAAGTAATTTCTCTAGCCTTAGGTCAGTTTGTAACTTCCGTCTTAACATTTTGCAAACGACTGTGAATATTAAACATATTTAAAAGATGTTTAAAGAATTGTTCGCAATGAATGGGATTATATTATCTCGTAAAAGTAATGATTAAAATACATTTTCCTATCCTATTTTGTATCTGTGATTTTTAATCTAAGTCTCGCTATTTGAAAATTATCTCAGCAATTACATAGAAATAGAAAATATTGTTTTTAGCAAAAATGACAAAAGAAAAAAAAAAAAAAGAACAAGAAGAAAGAAAGAAAGAAAAAGAAAAAAGAAAAAGAAAGAAAAAGAAACTATTTTTATAGTTATGCTATATTGATTTTAATGAATAAAATCCATCGCTATAATTTACTTCTGATTCGCTTCTTATTTATTTGTCATTATCAATTATTATTTTTTTTTAATCCACAGAAACAGTAAAAATCTTTTTTTTTTTTTTTTTTTTTTCGCGGTTTTCAAAGTTACTTCCAAAATATAACACTTTAATATAGCAGCAACCCCAAATTTTTACATAGTCTGAAATGTCAGCGTCAAAAACCTGCTGCTATCTTAAAATTAAGAATTGTAGGAATTTAAAATTGCATTCCAAAATGCGAAAGAAACAGCAATTTTGATTGCTTTTTTATATAAAAATTTTATGTTATATTGATATACTACATTAATGTGTTATATATATATATATATATATATATATATATATATATATATATATATATATATATATATATATATATAATATATTAAAATATTATAGCTACAGATATTTAATGTGTTTAAACGATTATTAAAGAACTGTTAATAGTGGATGCAATTTTACTATCGCATAAAAATAATCACGAAAATGTATTTTTTCTATTATATTTTACGTCATTATTATTTAAGCTACTGTCCCGTTGCTACAAAATATATGTAGCAGTAAAAAATGGAATAAAAAGTCATGTTTTTCAGAATTATATATATATATACACACACACACACACACACATATATATATATATATATATATATATATATATATATACACATATATATATATATATATATATATATATATATATATATATATATATATAATTTTGAAATATGTATGTTCATGAGTAAAATCTCTCGGTATAATTTTTATTTACATATATTTTCTTTCACAGAAGATATTCATTTTCTATTATACTGTTCATTTTTATCCCCTTTAAAATATCCTTCAAGGAAAAAATTGTTTTTTAAAGTTTTTTTTTTTCTACTTACCCGAACTTGCGCGGCACCTTAAAATCCTGAGCATTCACACACACACAAATCCCTTTCCGTTGCAGTGTTTGGCGGACAAAACCATGCAAAAAGAAACACCGGTAACCGGAGGTGTTCTTTCGAGCTTAGCTTTTCACGGAATGAAAACGTGTGTGGCAGCTCATCCTCAGGTGAAGTTCGGCCACCATCACAGGACCGGCGAGTAATTTGAATTTTTTCCTCAGCTTCAGGGAATTTTCCCTATCCGCCCGCTAATAACGGATGCTGTTTTCCCTTTTCTCGGCGGAGCGCAAGCAAGAGGTCATTTCTTTTCGGTTGACTTTTTTTTTTTTTTGTTTCTCTTTTGATTTCTTCGCTTCTAGGCGGAGAGGGTCAGTTTTAAGTTTCTAATAGTACGTTACAAAGATGCAGCCTTAACTTTTATGGGTTTTTTTCTTTTCTTATCAGTTTGGTTTAGAAATATTAATGAAATTCAATCTGATAAAATGTTCGATTCGCATGAAAAAAATTTATTTCAATTTGGACTTACAATGACTTACTTCGATTAACGGCTAAATCACACAAAACTCTTTTTTATTGACTTTCGTAGAATTTCGTACGGTCATAAGACGTATATAGTTAGGGCATGCAAAATTTATTTAAAATATTTCAGAAATACCGAATATTCGGTTCGCCGAATATCAAAATATTAGGTCTGCTGGAATATTTGGATATTCGGTTAAACCGAGTACTTAAAAAATATTTTTTTAACTTTACATAACTTCACTTTTTAACACTAGAACCACGAAGACGGGTCATTTTGACCCGTACCGTTGTCGATTAGCACCAGAAATTTCTTAGTAAATTAAGTTAAATATACACCGCACAAAAATAATTTGAATAAATAAGTTAAAGAGTTTTAAATTTTAATTCTGGTGTAAAATATTTTTTATAAAACTTGAGTAAAATTTCCCGCAGTCATAGTGTTAACTGTGAATAAATAAAAATTTCAAAATAATTAAATAGAAAGTTATCGCGTCGCCGTTTGCTTGCGTATAAAAGACATAAATAATAAAGCTTTTACGATATTTATTTGCTGTTTGGAAAGTGACACTTCAGAAAATCATCTATTAATGACGACATTCATAGGAATTAATGATGTATAAGTGCAAGTTCTTGAATATTGTCTGGTAATAAGTTATTTCTTGTTTTTTTACAAACAGGGTGTTTCTAAATAAAATGTAACAAACGTTCAGGGGTCATAATAGGCATCAAGACAAACAGTTTTTGTATAGAAAACCAGGATCACTATCCACCAATTCAGTTAAAAATACAGTGCATCTCACTTCAGCCGAATTTGGATTTTCGCTTGTAACTTTAACAATATTGAAAATAGTGTAACAATATTTTTATCAAACCTATTTTGCTTTCTGCGAAATATGATGACATGACAAGAAGTGCTGGAAATGTCCATTTGATCCAAACAACACAGCTATTGATATCCAAACAACACAGCTAGGCATTCCATTATTTAGAATGCAGCTGATAGTACATACATTGTTTCAACGACCAAAACTCCGTCACTTCCAATGATGTCATCACATTTCACACAGAGCAAAGTTATTAATTATGATAAAAATCTCGCTATCTTCATTAGTGTTAAAAGTATCGAAACAATTCTGTTATTTACATCTAGAGACTTGCAGATCATAAAAATAGATTATGCAAAAATACTTTCAAAAATCTATTTTTAATATTTCAAGAATATTCTCTGTATATTTTATTTCAAAATTCTAAAAATCAACGAATGCAAGGATTTATAATATTATAATAAATAAATAAATAAATAAATAAGTAAAATAAAATAATTTCGCAATATGACTGCAAATCAATCTTGTCAGAAACCATGTCAAACCTAGACAACCAAACATTGATATCAGTTTTTGGTATGGTTACATTGCCAACATCTTTATGTACATGCAGAAAGGTGTGTGGATAATAATAATAATAATAATAATAATAATAATAATAATAATAATAATAAATGCACTTTTGTGAATATTGAAGGTGATTTATTTAGGCAATAATTTACAGTTGTACTAGTTTATAAAAGGGAATCATTTACTTTATTTTAATAATCTTTTACATTTCAAAGTATGCCCATGGAAAAATACTGTCAAAATTAGTGTTTGTTCACCAACTTGGCATGCAACGGACACACGAGATATCTGCGAAGCGATTTAATTAAAATCGAAAAATAATAATTATAATAATTACAAATCGACCGAAAGTCCTGATTTGTTTTCGTTTTCGGCGAACATTCATTTTCCGTGAAAAAACAGCCGAATATTCGGTGCATACCGAAGATCCCATAAGAGCTTTCTTTTAGAAAATCTCCTGTTCCGGCCATAGTACTTTCGGATATTTTCCATTCATACTATTATTGTTTGACGATTCGAACAGCATTGATGACAATAAGATACTTAGTATTAACAATGATTATTCATTTTTTGTAATAATAATAATAATAAAAATAAAACAAACTACTGTATGATTACAATACATTGATAGAAGTTGAATTATGAACAGTACTGAATGCCAAACAATCTGTAACAATCATATACAAGATGAGTTTGACATAATCTGCTAAATAAAAGAGGGTGATATAAGAGCCCATGTGGATCATAAAACACCATAGAAACCCTGTCCTATCTCTAACCGTTTTTGAGTTATAGTGGATAGAAGAAAATGCACAAAAAATGCGTTATTTGAAAAGACCAAATTTGTGATATTTCTGTAAAACCTACACGCAAAATAAGCACATATTTGAAAGAACAAGCAAATTCCTATAAGATGACACTATTTTCATTAGAACATATGGATTTAACAGTGAGGTACAAGCGCTTAAACATTGGCAAAAGCCAGAATCAAATTGTCGGCAAAATCTTTAATGCAATATTAATATTGCAAACACCCTTCTAGTTACATTCGGTCAAATTTACCAAAAACTAGTCCGTTCTACTAATTTTCTAATAAGCCTACAATAAACCAAATCGCTTTTCTACTTCAGGAGAAACTTAGCTTTTTATTTCAAATGCATCCTTGAAATCACTCGAAATAGTACATTTAATTTAGACATTACGCCCAACAAAATCCATTTGCAAGGGCGAAACTCATCTTTGAGCGATCAACTCATCACTCAAGTGATCGCCAGTCATTCGAAGCCAAACATTTAAGCTGAATCATGTTTGAAAAGATGAGTTACGTTGAGAAATCAATTTAGAAATACTAAAAAGATAGTTTAAATAATGTTTCTCTTTTTTTTCTTTCATGTTGCCCTATTTTAAAAAAGAAAAAATATATATATATATATATTAATAAATTCACTTGCTTGCGCTATCTACCAAGCATAACAAAGGCGGTGAATTTTTCATAATCGAGTTCTTTTTTTTTTTTTGTGGTGAGGAGGGGGGGGGTGAATGAACAGCAGTAAAAAAATTAGGCATGATTTTCAAAATGAACATCGATTGCTTATAAAAGAGTGTTAAAAAAACTATTTATACTTTTATTTATTTATATTTAGTAATTTGCTTGATTTACTGTTTATAATCAATTTCTTATTATAATCACTACTTATACTTCTATACTTGTGTTTGAAAGGGATAAAATCTCAATTAAATGTGACTTCACGTATTTAAAATAATAAGCGCAATGAGTAACAATTTTTATGTTTAATATTGATTTTTATGAAGTTTTCTATATTAATGTAAATTTTATTACTGCAGTTCTGAGTAATATGCAACTTTTTTTTTAATGTCCCCGCATGAGAAATGAAAAAATAATGGTTTATATTTCTGGCATAAGCACCCTTTTCAACCACCTCCTTGTATTATGTGTGTCTGTATTTGAACACTGACCAAATTTATATAGTGTATTTCATAAGAAACAAAGGATTAATTATTTTTTCAAGATTGTATTCCTAAAATTGATCGCGAAAAAGAAGTTTGTGCTGATGGTTTTTGTAAATGTTTTTATTCAAATACTCCTTAAAACTATGCATTTTAATGAATTAGAAAATGTCGTAGTTTTAACATGACTTAAGAAAATCAAATTAATAATGTCAGTTCATTTCTAAAAAAAATTACTATTATGTAAGTAAAACAACAAATGTTTCTTTTGAGTAAAGTTTGTAATATAACTTAAGGTAGGGTTCTTTAATTAAAACAATTGAAATAAATTAAACAGCAAAATGTTTTTTTTTTTTTTTTAACGATATTATGACAGTCTTATCAGTAAAAAGATTAATTATGCATAATTTTAAATTCTAAAAATCTTATTTCTGTCTTTTATATAAATTATATGTTCTAAAAAATTAAGACATGAGGATTTTTACTTTATTCGTATCTTTCAGTTATGCACAGGCGTTGTTTTAAATATACCTCTTCAATCGCATATAAGTATAAAGTCACTGTATTAAAAATAATAAACATTAATAAAAAATTAAATATATGCAGCATTTAGGAGTAAAAATCAAAAACGCATCTGCTAATAGTTTTAAATTGCTACTGAATTAATAATATAGCTATTAATAAAATAGCTATCCCCTCCCCACATCTTTCGAAGAAGGAATGTGCTATTATTACATTCTCAAAGCAGCATTTTTTAAATGCTTCTTTTCGACAAAATGAAAAGCTAGAAATATTAAGCATTTTGAAAACTTGTTGTGCAAACATTTTATTGTATGAATATCTATAAAACTAATTAGGAATAAATAGAATACCTCAAATGTTTTGTTATAGAATTTTTTTTAATTATAATTAAATAATATTTATTGCTTTTATTGAAAACAGGAACATGCATATTCACGCATATGCATAAGTAAAATTGTCTCTGTAGTGTATGTGTGTTTGTGTATAATTAAGAAACAATGTTTTGTTTTTTTTTAGCTTAAAATTTCTTTGGCAAGGGTTTCGTTTTCGTTCAGTGTCGAAACAATGATTTTCTTCAAAAGAATAATAATAAAAAATACTCTTTAAAATAAGACTCAATTTTTTAAGATTTCGAAATATGCGAATTTTTAAGTAGTATTTATTATGTAAGTATTACAAGTTTTCTTTTTATTTTCTTTTTTTATTTTCTTTTTTTCTTTCTCTTTTTTTTTTTTTTTTTTTTTTTTTTTTTTTTTTTAAATATGCCAGTACAAACATTATGTATAATTCGCTATTGGCTAGAAAATAATTACACCAAGTATTTTTGAAACGATGACATTAGTATATAACTAATTAAAATTCTTAAAGATAGGTACCTCCTACTTATTTTATCAAACTGGAAATAGTATATATTTTTTCTATTTTTTCAATAGTATATATTATCAATTAAAAAGAATAATAAACGAAATAGTTACTATCTTTTTCTTCATTTTTAACACTTTCCAACATAGTTGAAAACTGTTTATGTCTTCAGTTTGTCTGTCCGTCTGGCCGTGCTCTAACGCTAATAAATGTACTCGGATTGTACTGCAATTTTTATATGTTATTGACGTTTATTATAGCACGATCGTTAATCAAAATGAAGTGTGTAGCTTTTATAGCTCGTTTACAGGACAGTCAAAAGTATTCCGTTACATTAAGGTCAATGGGGGAAAATCATTTCAAGTGCATTTTGATGAGCTTACAGCATTTCAAACATCATGAAATGTATATTTATTTATGAAGTGCAGTAAAACATGCTTTCTGTAGAATATGGAGTGCAAAGCATTTATTATTCATTTACAGAGTCACACAGAATAAATTTTTGACATAATGGTCTACGGGGGGGGGGGAGGGGAGAATCGTTTGCAGTGTAATTTAATGATGTTACACTTTTTCAAACATAATGAAATTTATATGAATTACTGCAGTGTACTATAAGTTGCTTACTGAAAAGTAGGGTGTGCATTGCGTCTATCGTTCATTTACAGGGACACACAAAATAATTCGGTTACAGTACTGTCTATGAGCGATAATTGCTGGAAGTGCGTTTTCGACTTTGGTTTGGGTTTTCAAGTTTAATTGAATTTTTGCATAATGCGTAGTGTGTATAAATTCTGCTGATCATGTTCTGCTGATCTGCATATCATGTTCTGCTGATCATGTTGGGCTGATCTACACAAAGTATTTCGTAAGTATTACTGACTATGGATGTGCATTGTTTAATGTTAGTTTTTAATTGTGTTATGTGTTTTCCTTTTGAACTATATTTTGATTAGAAGTTCGTGGGATATAAATAAATGTATATATAAGGCTATTCAAATAACATAATATATTGCCGTTTAAGGTTGGTAACTGCTGGAAATGCGTTTTTTACAAGAATTAAATTTTAGATTAATACGTGGTGTGCACAAAAGTATTTAGATAATATTGTACAAAAGTCCCCAACAGAAATATAAAGCAGTTAAATGCAAATAAATCTATACTTATAAAATAGTATGTCCCGACTGATTCATAATCAACACCGAGCCTCAACTGTTGGTCCTAGGGCAATGAAATTTGGCAGACATGTTACTTACACAATGTAAGCACCCACTAAGAAAGGATTTTTGAAAAAAATTACTAAAAAATAGTTAAACACATATTTCAGCGCTTTTAGAGTTAGCGAGTTTGTGGACAACATCGGCTATGACCCCAATTATGGAAGATTAGACGAATGAGACAACTTGCTGATTTTTTATTATATATTTTGCGTGACATTTTTCCAAGAAAAGGTTTTTTTTTTTTTTTTTTTTTTTTTTTTTCATATTTCATAATTTTTTTTGTGTCTGTTGTAATAAATTGTCTTTTAGCGATCGGATTAAAATTTGTATACAAAATATAATAAATTTCCTCCTCTTTTCAAAATACATTTTTTGGAAGTATATAGTCGCGATTTAAATACTGATCGCCATATTTATGGGCTCGGGTATGCACAAGGCTTCCTTATAGTGGTTGCCGTATAATCAGTTTATAGGCGTGCAACCCAACTTCCTTGTTAAAATGATAACATTTTAACGATTTATGCATGCAAAATAACTGAACCACGCTACAGTGATCGCTCCATTAACGATATATGGCTGAGAAATACACAGAGCCCCGTTATTTTTATCACCGTATTAACAATATATGGGCGTGAAACCGCAGTGCCCATTTACAATGATCGCCATGTATCTTAGGCAACCCCATTTTTACTTATTTTATCTGAAAGCTCTTCGCCCAACCTAGATAATCACGGGAAGGGCCCAGCAGTACTTTGTCAGGGGGCTCATGAAAAAAAAATATATTGCATGTTGCGAAATATTTATTTACGTGCTTTTTCTATATTTTTATTAGTTATTTTCGTATAGTTTAAAATAAAGTATTTTATTTACATTTTTCTGTTTGCATGTAAAATGTATTTTCTGGGCCCCAAGCGAAGTCAAGACAGTACGTTATATCTGGGCCCCACTCGGAAGCGACCGTTTAGACACGCGAAGACCGGCTATTCTTGTAATAAAATAGAATGGACAAGAAAGAAAGCTAACAGGACAGCATTTAACAAGCTTTAGAATCCTCTGAGTTGAAATGGACTCTTTTCTGATTAGTGTCCTTTCGCATAGCTTCTGTTGCTGTTTCACAATTCATGTAGAAAAGCTTAATCAATAATGCTTGATCTGGTAGTAATAGCATGCTGCCGGCAACGAATGAAGAATCCACGTGTTTCCAGGTGTTTTATTGACGGCCTGATTCCCATATATCAACTTCATGCATTGCATGTCAGCGATTAGTGATTTTTGGATCTGCAATATTTTTGTTGTTGTTGTTACTGGTATAAATAAATATCCTATATTCCTCTGATCCCATTCGTGCAAATTACATTTTCTTATTATCATAATTTGTTCTTTTCTAATTATTTTTGAAAGTTGTAACGAACTTTCGATACACCCGGTGTCAGGGCTTAATTTGCGCCGGAGCCCACCGGAGCTCAGCTCTGGTACTTCACTATTTGAAGTAAAAATTTAAATATTGGCCAGAATTCCGGAGCTCATAAACACTGCGCTCCGGAGTCCAGTGTAATAACGCTTCCGAAAAACGAATCCTAAATTACCACTTCCTTTCCCTCCCATCTCCAATCTTTTGCCTTCTTTTGTATCGAAACACTTATAAGTGACGTAATGTGTCACTCACGTAAGAGATGGAGATGAAACGGGCTCGCTTTTTATATCAGTCTTCGAGTTTGGGCAGGCTCCAGCTCAATCTTGTCTCAAATTCAGAATTTTATTTATTTCCATTTCAAATCACTTTAATGCTATTTCGATCAGAATAAAGAGTAAACCGAAACAGCCTTTTTATATTATGCATTTAATCGCAGAATTCTGCGATTAATTAAAATTAAGATTAGGCAAAGGTTTCTATTTGGAAGTTGTAATAACTAAAAGATGGAATAGTTGATAGCTAAGTACGTAGATAGATGTATTTAAAACTTTTATTTTGCTAAATAAAAAAAACAATGCTTTAAATTTTGAAAATAATGTATGAAATATGAATATGCAGATTGGAGTGACGGCGGAGGGGGGGGGGGGGGGGTACGCTACGGGTGTTAGTACTGCAGAATATTAAAGGCTACGGTATTTTTTTTTCTTAGAAATTAAGCCCTGCCCGGTGTATAATCACTTTCTGTTTATGTCGTCAAATATGAAATATTTTCCAGATTCCAAGATTCATGTGCAACAAATTTTTGCTTCAAGAAGAATTATAAACGAAATATACTCTGGGATAGAAAAAAATCCACACTTGAAAATCTTTTGCTCCTCTTTGAATTTTTACCGCTTTTATTTTTAACTATACAAATATTTGATTCGAATTCTCGCTCAATTTTTAGATAGACAAATAGATTTAAGAAAATTTAAAAAAAAAAAAAAACTGCAGGAAATGAATAAAACAAGACTGGAATTGGAAAGAAATTTTAAATTATTTATTTTTAATTGCGCTTTTAACGATTAATTTCAAAGAATATTTTTAGATGAACCAAAATTTAATAATTTTTGTCCTGGTGATTCCATTATGTGAGAGGTAGAAAGAAATATTGGAAAGAAATATGAAAGATATAATGAAAATTGACCTCTAGAAACATTCATGCATGCATATGTTATGGTGCGGAGGTCATAATTTATCAGGGAGATGAGAAAAGTCATTAAACACTCAAAAACATTATAAGAGAATGTATGGTCTCCACCATATTTAATGTTTAAACTTAGAAAACTACTATTTCAAGACGATAATGCTTTTTGCTATATGGCAACTGCAATTTAAAAAAATAAATATATAAATAAAATTTTAGGGTTAAATTAATTATCTAATGTGAGTCAGCATACTTATCAATATATATTTTTTTTTTCCGGTATATTATTATAAGGAATGTCTTGAATTTCATCATTAACATATGGTTTTGTAGCAGATCGGATTTAAATCCAACAACAAATGTATAGGCCGAAATGAAGAAAAAATCGGTTATTTATACCTGAAACTTTATCAGAGTTAGAAACCATTACTTACGGGGTATAGCATAATGAAGTGGTTACAAATTAATAAAAGAACTATACAATTCGGGGACAAATCGTATAAATTTGTTAAATTTTTAAAAAGGAGCAAAATATTTAAATTCTTAAGATTTTCTATGAATGCAATTCTTTTAAACGTGTATTTCGATTAATTATGCTTCATTAAATTTCGTGGACAAAAATATTTTCAGTAATTTATATTTAATAAGAAAATTTCATTTCATTTCATTGACTATTTTTGTTTAAAAGTGTGATTGTTCATTTATTTTTTCACATTTTTCTTTATTAATATGTAAATGTATTATCTACAAATAGTGCATAATCATAGCCATATGTATTGCATAATTGTATCTAAAAAAAGTATTTTTGTTATTGTAATTTATTTGGAAGTTATTATTTGAAATATAAAAGCTCAAAATCCACTTTTCATACTGTGCGGTTTTTTTCTTTTTTGTCCAAACTGTACTTTCCCATTTTCTTTATAGATTTAAATTAGAACAACTCCTTATATTTATTTTATTGTATTACTTTTTCTTAAAATTTCCCTTCGCCGCCGCTTCACTGAATCTCCCCGATCGCGAAATCCCATGTTAACCTATGGGAAAACTTCGAAGCGCGATAACTCATTATCTAATATAATTATTAAAATACGGTTTTCACCATCAGAAAGTAGAAGTCAGATGCCAACGTTGTGCGTTTTTAAAAATTGTCTCTTTGAATTTTAACTATTTAAAAATTCCCTATAAACTTTGAAATTTCCACTTGATGAAATTTTATCATCTTCTTAGAGATACTTAAAATTAACGGAGACAATTTTTAAAAACGCACAACGTTGGCATCTGACGTCTACTTTCTGATGGTTAAAACCGTATTTTAATAATTATATTAGGTAATGAGTTATCGCGCTTCGGAGTTTTCCCATAGGTTAACATGGGATTTCGCGATCGGGGAGTTTCAGTGAAGCGGCCCCTTTAACGGATGATGTTCGCATTTTCCCGTTTTCGCACGAGTGGTCATTCTTTTCGGTTGCTTCATTTTGTTTTTGGTTCTGTTCGCTGGTAGGTTAAAAGGTTATATTTTAACTTTCTAATCATAGGTTAGGAAGACGAAGACACAGGAAAAGAAAGAATGAGAGAAAGTTATTTTAAGTTGATTCCATTTCTTTTTTTTAAATAAATGAAAACATAGGGGTACATTAAGCCACGTGATACGATAAGAAAACATGCTTCATAGTTCTATAGTTGCTTTAGTTTTAAAATGTTTTTTTTTTTTTTTTTTTTTTTTTTTTTTTTTTTTTTAATAAGAAAAAAAAAATAGTGGATTCGAGAAAAAAAAATCAACTTCCGGTTTTTCATCCATTTCTTTTTTTTAAATAAATGGAAACATAGGGGTACATTAAACCACGTGGTACAATAAGAAAACATGCTTCATAGTTCTACAATTGCTTTAATTTTAAAAGTTTTTTTTATATATATATAAGAAAAAAAAATAGTGGACTCGAAGAAAAAAAAAATTCAACTTCCGGTTTTTCCTAGATTTAGACGTTTATTGATGTCCTGAAAAGGATTTCACTATTTGTAGACAGATGTCTGTATGTTTATAATGGAACAAACTTACTTATAACAAACTTACCAGATTTTTATTATGGAAACTGTGCTCTTTTAATTTTAGTTTTGATAACTCAAGAGAGGGGGCTGCTATGTTATGTTTTTTGCAATGAACGCTATAGCTGTATCTGATTTTCTATTTAGAAATACTCCAAATTTTATAGTTGAGATTATTAATAAAAATGTATATGTTAATCTTTTGGCTTTGAACACCTAATAGAACACTGTTGTTTTATACTTCTTCTTCTTTTTTTTTTTTTTTGTCTTTAACGTAATCATTGTAACACCATGATATTCACTTAATCCTAATTCAAAGAACTACACTATACTTCCTATTATTTCACTTTAATTACTGTTCTGTAACTTAGCTATTTAAATTAATATATTAGAAATATGTAGAAGAAAGTTTTCTGCTAACTACAGGATACTAGTTTTAAATAAGTAAGTCTTAATATTACATCGAGGAAAGCAAGGGAGTGGTTTTGAGGAGTTAATTCCCCTCCCTCTCCCCCCCCCTCTCTCTCTCTCTCTCTCTCTCTCTCTCTCTCTCTCTCTCTCTCTCTCTCTCTCTCTCTTCTCTTTTTATTCCCCTGTCCTTTAATAAAATTTTCAGCATCTTGAATCTTGACGAATTTGACATAAAAAATAAAAAATCTTTAAATGTACATTTTCACTTATTTTTGTACATTTGGTGAATATTTATTATTTGTATAATGGCTTTTGGTCAAGTAAAAACTCTACTTTTGCTTTATTCGTTTTCATGGGACTAATGGCCATAAATTGCTTTGTTATTTACTGAGTAAATTTTCAAAGTAAGGCGAACTCTCTGTTCCACGTATTTCATTTATTTAGGTGAACACATAACATTTTTGATTAGTTTTTATTTGTTATCAGGTTTAAACAGTAACCGAAGAGATGGTTTTCTCCTCATAAGTAATAATACGTCGTTCAGTACAGATTACAAAAGCATGATATGCAAGTAGCGTAAATTAAGATGTAATAAATGCAGAGGCGTCACCGTGGGGGTTATGGGAAGATCCCCCCCCCCCTCTAATATATGTGAACTTGGGAAATTTGACCTTAGAATTGAGAAAATTTTGATTTTTGAAAGACTTCTTTTTTAAAAATAATATTAAAAAAATGTTTATTGTTTCGGTCACTACGTTTCTGAGTGCAAAAACAGTAAATAAGAAAGCAGCCAAACTCAATCTGTTATTGTGTTTCTCGGTCCTACGAAATTATCATACATCTACCATACCTGAATTTCTCTACTCCTGTCTAATCCACAACTAACTCTAATCCACCTCCTTTATTTCTTCCAAAACTTTAGTCCTTTCTGAAATTTTCAAAATAACGTGAGTGATTCTTATTAAGAATCATTGCCGTTATTGTCATATGAAGAGCGATTATGATTGGTACACAATAGCAGACAAAAAATTCGCAAACCTTAAACTAATGCTGGTTGATTAAAAACAAAAGAAAATATTCATTTCGCGTTAGATCTCTAAAAATAAATAACTAAAAATTCCAATTAAAAAATATCCAACTGTCCGACACGAAAATTGAACAACAAATTATTCGCATCTCTTATGATTGGCGCCATATCAACAGATCGTCGCCAGAGCAGTTATACAAACACTTTGGTCTTCGCCGTCAATGCCAGACATTAATCTGAAAATAAATTTTCTTTTAAAATAGTATTCTATTCTAATACTAGAAAAGAAAAACACGATTTCTGTTTCCACTTCATTCTGATCTCAAATAGCATTAAAATATCTTGACGTGAAATAAGTAAATTTTTAGAAAAAAAAAAGTTTTTTTTATTTATTTCTTTGTGGGAATAAATAAAAAGTCCAGTTTCAGAAAGAATGAGCCTGAGTCCGTCTCATTTTTAGTAGCTACCTGCTTTGAAATACAGCTGGGCGATAAGATCTGACAAGTTTTTGCCAGAACAAAATCTGGTAACCCTGTACTGTTAAGAAAAAAGCATTATATGATGAAATCTGAATACAAAAGTCGTTGGTTCCTTTCATTTGTGTGCGGAAATATATATTAATCCTGTTCGTTCATATTTACATGTTTATGAAATATGAAACCAAAGAGGTATAAAGTTCAGTGTTTTGCCTGTATAGTTGTATTTAATAATTACTGTAAATCTCAACACGAAAGAACCCTTCACAATGGGAATAGAGTTTCTGTGCAGGAATTTGGAGCACCTAAAGGTCCATTCGAGGCTTCAGCTCGAAAAAAGAACTTTTAGTCAATTAAAAATGATAAAAAATGTATTGCGAACTACTATGAGCGATGGCAGACCTGACAGCCGAATGCTTTTAAAATATGAAAATGAAATAGACGATTTTTCTAAACTGGACGATGTTATCATTAATAGATGGGCTTCTTTGAAGACCAGAAGAATTAATGTGAAGTGAAAAAAAGACAAAATGCAAGTTCACTAGCATTATTTTCTCTATGTTACATTTTGCCCTACCTTATTTCATATATTTATATAGTTTTCGGTAAATATATTCAATGTTTTTAGTTTAAAATTTTACATTTATTGTATTGTTTGAAATTGCTTCCTTAACTATTCATTTTGCAAATGGGTGTTTTATCTTTTTACGAAGGCATAGCAATAAGTAACGAACACAGTGTAAAAAATTTAAAAAAAAAAACAATTAATGACAGTATGAAACAGAAATGAAAATGTTACACATTTATTACTGTCCCACATAACTTCCATGCATATGGAGGCATTTGTCCCAGCGATGGATCAATTTGAAAATCCCGATCTCATAGAACTCCGTCTTCTGTGAGAAGACCCATCTTCACATCGCCAGTTTGAGTTCGTCGTCAGAGTCAAACTTCTTACCGCCGAGGAACTTCTTCATAGGTCAAACAGATGGAAATTGGAGGGTGCCAAATCAGGGTTTTATGGCAGGTGCTCCAAAACTTCCCAACCGATCACTGCAATTTTTCCCGAACTGCGACAGACATTGAAACAGATGAGCTTTGTCGAGCAATTTCCATCTGTTTGAACACATGAAGAAATTCCTCGGCAGTAATAAATTTGACTCTGACGACGAACTCAGACGGGGCCGTGCGAATGTGGCTCTTCTCCCAGCCGACGTAGCTCTATGAGACCAGGATTTTCAAATTGATCCATCGTTGGGACAAATGCCTCAACATGCATGGAAGTTATGTGAAAAAATAATAAATGGGTAATACTTTCATTTCTGTTTCAAACTGTCATTAATTGTTTTTTTTTCTTTCTTTTTTTTTTTTTTTTTTTACATTATGTGCATTACTTATTGATATGCTCTCGTATCCCTGTTTTCATGTCGAATGATTTCAAGATAGGAAAATTGAAATTAATCTAGTTTTGATTTTAATTATTTAAACGAAAAAGGTGTTTTTAAACTTTAATTAGAGTTTTTATGTTTTTCGTTTCAGTATTTTTTTTTTTTTTTTTTTTTTTTTTTTTGGAGGGGGGGAGTGGGAGGAATTTTTTATACGCATAAGCATCATTATCGTTACTAGGGAATCGAACCTGGGCTTCCCGGATTACAGAACATTTGACATAAACCATTTTTTTCAATTATAATAGATTTTCAAATTTGATATATATTTTTTAATCTGATTCATTAACAACGCCAAAAAGAATTTTTATAAGAAAAATATCAATGTTATAAACAAATAAAATTTTGAACTTTAATAAAGTGATACTTTCGTATTAGCCGCATGTAAGCAGTTAATGGCCAAAGAAATCGTCCAAGATTTCGCTGCTTACTTGCAGGTTTTTTTATTCTGAAAATTTCAACTATTTGAGCGCGTAGTTCGAGAACATGTCTGTTAAATTTGCATTTTATTTATGTTATATTATTTTTTATACTTAAATTTTTATGAATTTTTAATTTATTTCTGTAATATTAGCCGTAAATAAGTGCGGAACTATTTATATTGTTTTAAATGCAAACGGATTCATCTTTCGCAATCGGGCTGCACGGGATAGAGTTAGATTTAAAAATTGGAAATTATTTTAAAAAACATAAAATATCAGTAAATTCAAATACAGTTTTCAAAGAAATTGCATTTTTTTTCCCTATTCGTCTGTGCAAAACTTGAAAATGTGCGATGTTCAAAAGTTTAAAAAGATGCAGCAAAAAATAAATTTATTAGTCAATTCGTTGCTATCAAAATGACTTCAGTAATAATCAGACATGTGTTAGGTTTTTAATATAGATTATTGTTAACATTAAACCACATTCTTGACAACATCATTTATGTGTGACGTCATCCCTTGACATGGACCCGATTACGTAAGATTAGCATCAATATTTAATAAAAGAATATTATTCTATAGTTTGAATCAATTATATGAAATCAAAATAAGTTTTGTTTTCACCAATTCTATCGTATGCATATTTAAGACTTTGTGAATATAATGAAATATTTTCTTTTTAGCTTGTATTTTTTTTTTCTTAATAGTACTTGACAAAATTTTACCTAGACTAATATGCATATTTTTAGATTCCCCTTTAACTACATCAAGCTCCAAATCACATATTAATGCTTTATTTATTTATGCATTTATTTCAACACTTCATTGTAAGCAACATTATTTTGATTCAAATTATGTGTTATACAACAAATTTTAACGTTTTCTTGAAATGTTACTCTGGATAATGCGTGATGCATCGTATAATTGTCCATGTATAAACACTGGTTTGGACAAATAGATGCCAACATGTTCAAGTGTTTGCCCTTGAGCTTTATTTATTGTCATTGGAAAAGATAGCTGGATGAAGAATTGTCTTCTGTTAAGATTAAAAGGGTATTCAGAATATGGAGCATCAAAAAATCAGGTTCATTAACACAACCTCTAGACATTTTTCACATATTTTAGAGGAAAATAGGATAATTATAAGCAAAATATATGTAAAAAGACTTAAACAGCAAATAAACATCAGAAAAATGTCTATAATATTATAGAGGTTGTGTTAATGAACCTGATTTGTTTTTGCTATGTGTGCGGGGAGTTGACTTTGAAAAAAACATCATTGCGCTTTTAAGCCACTAATAAAGACTGCCTGTCACATGTACTTTGGATATACAGTAGGTGAACAAAATAAGAAATGAGCACTTCATTCTTGTTGTACACGATGTGCTAAAAACCTCCGAGTGTGAGTGAAATGTACAAAAATGAGTATGCCATTTGCTATACCCATGATATGGCGTGAGCCTAAGGATCATATAAATGACTGCTACCTTTGTATTAAAAATTTAAAAGATTCTCTGCAAAAGCAAACATAAAATTAAGTACCCTAACTTACATTCAGCAATGCGACCAGTATTTCATAATGATTATTTACCAATACCGAAACATCCGAAGAATTTTACATATGACGATGCACTGTTAAAAATTTGCAGCAAACTGTCCAGTCATTTGACCGTTTTTATAGAAAACGGTTATATAACCGTAATTTAACTCCATTCTGGCCATAATGTAGGCAATAATAGGGTCAGAATATATTTAAATTACGGTTATGTAACCGTTTTCTATAAAAACGGTCAAATGACTGGACAATTTGCTGCAAATTTTTAACAGTGTGCAGCAGTAAAAATATAAATTGATGAAGCTGAAACTTCCTCTACTTCATCTGATATAAACTATTGTCCTGACATAAATGAAGAACCACATCTAATTACTCAAGAAGAATTAAAAGAACTTGTGAGAGACTTAAATTTATCAAAAGAATTCTCAGAATTCCCTGGATCAAGATTGTAAGGTTGGAATCTCCTCCAAAAGAACACTAACATATCTATTTACCGAGATCGACATAAGAAATATTCGGGTTTTTTTTTCACAAAAGGTTATTTATGCTATTGTACTGATATAAGTGGTTTAATGTCTGCTTTAAATTGTCAGTATAACTCGGAACAATGGCGATTGTTTATTGATGGCTCAAAAACCAGCTTGAAGGCTGTGCTACTCCATAATGGAACTGTCCTGTTGTCTGTTCCTATAGCATATTCTTGCATAATGAAAGAATCTTATGAAAATATGAAGATACAGCTTCATGCAATTCATTACTCACATTATAATTGAAATATATGTGCAGATTTTAAAGTAATTGCCATTCTTATTGGTATGCAACTAGGTTATTCAAAATACTACTGTTTCCTATGCGAGTGCGACAGCAGAGCAAAACATGAGCATTACATCAAAAAGAAGTGGCCAGAGCACAAACTGAATTTGCAGATGAAAAAAATATCAAAAACGTTCCTCTAATCAATAAAAATAAAGTTATTCTCCCACCTTTACACATAAAGTTAAGATTGATGAATAATTTTATTAAAGCAATGAATAAAGAAGGACATGGATTTCAATATCTGCAAGAACAATTTCCATTGCTGAGCTACGCAAAAATTAAGGAGGATATTTTTGTTGGCCCACATTAGGCACTTTATGAAGGATACAAATTTTGAAGATACATTAAGTGATTTAGAAAAAGCAGCATGGATTAATTTTAAAAATGTTATGACTCATTTCTTAGGAAGTAATCGAAGTTCTAACTATGAAAAATTAATTAAATGCATGTTAAATTTTTATGAAAATTTAGGATGTTTAATGCCATTGAAAATTCACTTTTTAGCGTCTCATTTAATTTTTTTCCCTGAAAGTATGGGAGCTGTGATCGACAAGCATGGAGAGAGCTTCCACCAGATATTTCTGCAATAGAAACCCGATATCAAGGCAGGTGGACACCTAATATGCTCGGAGATTACTGTTGGAACCTTATTAGAGAAGCTATTTATTGTGTCTATAAGACAGCATCCATAGTTAAGACATTTGCCGATACATAATATACGAAATTTGGGAAATTTCTTATCAATATAATTTTTTTTTCACAAAACTTCTCTTACATTTTTCTGAAACTTTATAAACAATGTATATTTTCAGGGTTTTCATTATTAGTTTTAAGCTTTATAAGTGTTTATTTAACCATTTATTATTACTAAAATACAAAATGTCAAAATTTATAAGGTACATGTATTGAATAAACACTACAAAATTGAAATTTTCAAGATTTTGAATTTTTTAAAAATCTGTGGGTGATGGAATATTTTCAGTGTCATATGCTTTTTCAACACCTCCTAAAATATAAAAGTCACCACTTACTTAATGAGGAACAGAAACCTTGTTAATCAGTGATGTCAATATTTTTTCGCGATTTTTTTTTAAAGAATTTTATACAAAATCGGGTTAAATATATAAAATCATACAAACTTAAGGTTTGTTTTAATTTATTATTACGAGCTCAGGCAACGCCGGGCGGGTCAGCTAGTATAACTGTTAAAGGGTTGAAAGATAAACTGTGGTTATTAATATAAATTTTCTTGGTTTAAATTTTGTTATTGAAATTTTTATGCTCCAGTAACATTTTTTCATAGAATGACCCAATACCATTGTCAGCAATCCACTTATATTTTTCTCGAACGATCAAGTCAAGACGACAGTTTTCTCGAACGAACTACTTAATTATTAAAGGTATTTATATAAATATAGATACATTTCTTCTCTTTTTACATATATCTAAAAAAAAAAACTTAAAATTAGTCGGAAAAAGTTTCACATTGAAATTTGTTAAATTAGTCAAATTAAAACGTATATCAACTTAGTGCCATGGGTAAATATTTTTAGTGGGATGGACTACCCCCTCCCCCCTATAGTTAATACCTTTAATGGCTAAAAAATGACTGTGTGTAACAAAACTTTGAATTTTTTGTCTTCAAAAATTAAACTGGAACAATTAAAAAAAAATTAATTTTTCATATGAGAAAGATTTTAATTTTTTTGTAAGATAAAAAAATAACTGAGCATACCTTAATTTAATCTGACATGCATTTTTTTAATCGAATTTTTTTAGTTTTATTAGCTGTATTAAAAAAATTCAAACGCAATCATTTTAAAATTTAAAAAGGTTTTATGATTAAAAAATAACTATTAAAACCTTCGTATAAGAAAAAAAAATACTGAGCTAGGGTACATACATTTTTACCACAAACTTTTAGTAGAGTAATTCGCCTTATTTAATTGAAAAAAATATTTAAAAAATCTGAATTTTTAAAAAAAATCTGATTTTATTTTAAAAAAAATTACAATAAATTTTGACACACAAAAAAAAATCTGTAGTACTACACTTTCCGAACACCGTTGTACGAGTCCAGAAAATAAAATTTTGAAAAATGTAAATTTCTCACATAATAAAATCGGTTGGTTTCGAGCGTTGAAAATATTTATAACTTATATTCTGTCACATTTATTTTGTAATAGTCAGTATTCGGTTGCAAAATGGTTTGAAAATTATTTAAAAATGTGTTAAATACGGCCGATTTTTGCGAAAATCTATACAGTTCTTGCAAAAGTCGTTTATAGCCTATTCACCTAATGGGAGCTCAATTGGAAGTACCATTTTGGACTTATCATGTTCATTCAGATAAATTAATGATTACAATAATTTCCTTACACTACGTGTTCAGAAAGTAAAAATATATATGATTTTTGTCATGCGGTAACACTCGCATTTATGAATCTATTTGGATGTGACTTAGCATGTGTACAGGACTTATCATTGTCTCGATCGGGTTCGCTGCCCAGCTTCATCCGCCAAGTTGTTTCAAAAAGGTGGCCATATAAAATTTTCAAATTTAGAAAAATGTACCGAAGAAAAAAAAAAGGAAAAAAAGAAAGAAAGAAAAGAAAAGAAAAAGAAAAAGAAAAAGAAAGAAATTCAAAAAGCCTTGATTGGACTTGATAGAAAGATTCCGGATCATTTCGGGTTTCGCCTCTATGCTAAAAAAATGGCTGAGATATAACAGTTTGAAATTCGAGGGTGGCTGATTTTTCCATAATCAAGCTTCATTTATGAGTTTTAGAAAGAGTAGTTTCTCGCAAATTTACTTTAATTGTTATAACCATTGTTGCTACTCTCATACGCTTAAAACTATATCGTCATATCCGCCATCGTCAAATTCTCGCCAAGCTTGGTAATAATTGGCGAGATATTGCCAAATATGGCGACCGAAAATAAATCACCATAAATGAAGCCAACTTGAATATAGCTGAGTAATTTGGTGAAATTCTCATTCAAATTCAGTATTAACGAAAACTGGGATTGAATCTTCTACAATCGGGTTCCACGCATTTTATATTTGTGTGTTTGAGTAAAATTAGCTGATTTTTTAAAAACAAGGAATAGGGAAGGTAACTTTTCAAACTTTCAAAGGCAGGAAGGACTTTTTCGAAGTCCACCGCCCCTTTAAAAATCCCACCTCCTCTTGTTTTTTTTGTTTGTTTGTTTTAAATAAGCACGTCGTGACCAAACGAAAACAAATTACTACAAAACAATTTATTGTAAATTGCAATAAAGATAGCAATTATTTTTTAACTTATCTATATTTGAGCCGTCGATTTTGGAAGTGGAGCAAGTCCATTTTGTACAAAATAAATAAATAAATAGTTAAAGCTAAGTCTTATTACAAGTTATCATACAATTTGTGTTTTTAATCAATTCACAATAAATATCTTTTAATATTAATTTGTTGGAACAGATGCTTTACACTCACGCAAACAGGTAAACATAAGTTTGGCGACTTTTTGGTTGGCGCGATTTTCAAGACCGCGCCAAACGTATAACTTAATACAATGGCTAAGTTGCCATTAAAGGAAAAAATCCCCTAAATTTGGCGACTTTTTCCCTTCTTTTAACCGATTAATTTATTTTTTCTGCGCGAGTATAAAGCATCTTAGCCAATTTGTTATATAAATTTGTTACTTAGTGATTTGTTTAGTCGACGATATTTCAAGTACGTTGATTTTGAAAGGGAAACAAATCCACTTTGAATAGAACTATATTTTAAGTTGCATAAAATTAACAAAACAAGCACAATCAAAATTTCTTCACGAATACTTTGCAAATGTTTACTATCTAAATTAAGAAATATACACTGCCCAAAAAAAAAAGTGTTGATTTTACAGTTGCGCGGCAGCGTATTACTGCTTATTTTACTGTTTATTACTGTTAATTATACTGTAAAATCAACACTTTTTTTTTTCAGTGTAACTATAGGCATTCAACTTATAACTGAATATTTTTTCCATATTTTTCCTCTAAAATTATTTTTTTTATTGTACCTTTTCTAAAGAAGAATGAAATATTGAAATAAAATAAATAAGTAAATAAAATAAAATTTTCAATTTCTTGTTATTATAATTATATTCCATTCAAATAAAAAATCAACGCTTTCAACAAATCATTTGCGTTTGAAATTCAGGCAAGTCCATTGATGTGTACTAAAACCATGATTGTTTTCAGATAACACGGTTTACCATTACTATATATTAAATGTACATCAAATAAGACCCCAAAAAAATATAACAAAAGTCTATTACTGCCTATGAATATTTTTAAACCTATTCAAATGTAAACCATTAAGGCATGTTGTGTTATAATTTTTTTTTTATAATTATCAAAACTTTCTTCACTTTTTTGCTAATTTTTTACCGCAATTATACAGTAATAATAATGGGGGTTTTTTTGCAAATGAAAAAGCATATCTTAAAGTTGGAAATTGTGGGCGGGGGGGGGGGGAGAAAAAATGGTGCTCTGACGGCCATTGAAACAGGGGTGTGCAAAAAGTGAAGTGTTCCGCGGTACTAGATGAATCTCAGAATTTGCTTATCTGTAACAAAAAAACCAAATAAAAACTCTTAAAATTTACGATATTTTGTAGTCCTTCTCGGATGGGTTTATAAATTTTTCAATCCTGAAGAAAATGGCGGCTGCTCAAATTTCAGTTACAAAAAGTTTTGGATTTAAATCGCGCAAACAAAATATTTACAATTCGAATATTGAAAAACGCGTCCGTGAGGGACTAAAAAATATAATATATGCATAATAGTATATACATGCAGAAAAGCATGAAAATTTCAACCAAATCAGTCGATCCAATCTATAGTTCTACCTGGTACCGATTTGTAAAACAGAGTTTCGATTAAATAGGTTTAAAGTTTTACAACGTTTTTAAACAAACATAGATAAGAGTGACAATTTTCAGCTTACATAAAATCATCTATACCAGACCCATATGATAAACCCTCCTGTACTTTCTTTTTCTAAATTATTTTGTTTCTACCATCAGCCGCACACAATACGCTAAAAATGAGCCTGTTCACTGAAACACCAAAAGGCGGATAATTTTTAAACCAATACGAATTTCAAACAAGTTGGAAATTGTACGTCGAACGTGACAAATGAGGTGCATTCATACCATAGCTAGTTATATAAATATTCAGATCTTGATGATTTTTAATTCTGCGAAATGAATTATGTCGTCTGCAGATTCATTTCTGTCATAAAATAAGTATCTCGGTCGCTTGACGATTAAACCTCGGAAGCTCCTATAACAGAAAAGCACCGTATTTAAAAAAAAATAAAAAATTCAAATGTCTAAATAAATGTTCTTATTAATATTTTCTAAAGTTTTGATTCAATTTTCATAAAATTTGAAATGTCTCGACAAAATTCTGCAAAGATAATATATTTTAAATTTCAAACCATTCGGTTGGGTAGTTTTTGCGTTGTTATATGTGGACGGACGGACAGACAGACGTACGGACCAGACGACGACAATAGGTGCTACGTACTTATATAATTACGAACGCACCTAAAAACCTGCTTTACCACAAAGTTTTTGAGAGTGTAAAGAGTAAAAGAATGCAAAAAAAAGAAAAAAAAAATTCGATTTTTTTTCAAAAAAAAAAAAAAAAAATTATAACATCTAGAAAATAACAATCAACTGCTTATTTATTTTCTGTTTATTAGAACTGACTATTTAATATGTTAATTCTGCTTGAAATTTTAAATGTTCTTTGTAAAGTTGAATTTTGGATTGATACATTTTTATACATTCTCAAAAGAATCTAAACGTACTGGGTGTTTTGCTTTGATAGTTTCATTTCAGAAAATACCATTTCACACGTATGTGATGTTAAAAACGGAACATGTACAGTAGGCTGGTCCTTCCGTATATGACCGATTTTAACTTTTTTTTAGGTAGCTTTAGATACAAAAAAGTATAAAGCTACCTATTGGAGCCATTCGGAGGAAAGCAATTCCGGAAAATTTCGATATATTTTCACCGATCATGACCCCCAGACCCCAAAACACCCTCCGTTCAAATGTTGATTTATATATGACTAAAATTTTTAAAACTAAAATAAATATACAAAAAAATTAAAAATTTAAATTTATTTTTTAATTAAGTGTTAGGCCTTGATACAAGGATTCCAGAGCATTTTTTGTTTTACCTCTATCTTTTTTTTTTTTTTTTTTTTTTTTGAGACCGGCGACCAGGCCCCTACCTGCCAGGTTTCCCTAGCTTAAACGGGTTTAGTGCCTGGTACCGGGGCGCGTAGCGCCACTGAAGAGATGCCGCGTAGCGGCTGGCCGTTGCTGACAGGACGGCTATGTGGAGGACTTAGTTTTGTTTCCATTTTGTTTTGCTGCTAATTGATGTTATTCTTTTTATATGGACCTGTCATCGTTATGCGAGTTGGTCTCGTAATTTAGAGCCTTGATCAGGTGACGAGACCTTCACCTGATTAGGCACCCCCAGAGGTATTATTCACAGGGAACTTGGAGGACTTTACACCCACGACGGATTTTACATGCACCAGGCGCCATTAGCGTACATGATAAAAAAAAAAAAAAAAAAAAAAAAAAAAAAAAAAAAAAAAAAAACCTGTAAGGGAAGGGGGTTAATACATGTTTATTTAACTTTACATAAAAAATAGAAGAAATGATTACTTTTACCTGTGTTGGATTGTTTTTTTCCCTTACTTTTTCTACCGTACTTTCCAGTTACCTGTTGTTTTTCTTTTGCTGCTTGATTTTTGTTGCACATTTAGGTTTATCTCGTTGCTTTTTGGTTTCTCATGTGATGCAGTTGTTTCTCTTTTGTTGCATTTATTTTGGTTTCTCATTTGTTGCAGGTTTCTCATTGTGATTTGGGTTTCTCATATTTCTCTGTTGATTTTATGCTCTGTTGCATCACTGGTAACCGTTGAATTTGTTGTCATGAATGCGCTCTAGTGGCGATCAGTCCATATATACCTTATGGCTGTTTTCATGAGCTCGATGAAGCTTTTTGAGGACTTGGTGCGCTATGGGGTGGGGCATATTCCTTGGCCATTAGTCCGTTAATTAGTTATTAACTTCCACCCTCTTAGACGCTAAAAGACGATTTTTTTTTCGCAGGAAAGAGGTATACTTTACACTGCTATTTTATTATATATACACATATATACATATATATTTTTTCCCTTTTTTTTTTTTTTTTTTTTTTTTTTTTTTTTTTTCCTTTTTTTTTTTTTTTTTTTTTTTTTCCTGGAAGGTAAGATTAATTAGACAGAGGTTATACACACTTTGAATATAGAGGTATGGTGGCTGCTGGGACTTTTATGTTTTTTTTTTTTTTTTTTTTTTTTTTTTTTTTTTGTATTAGTCTATGTTTGTCTGTTTCATGTCGTCTACATTGTTCATTAGCCATCTGATCACTGCTCTACCTTTGTTTTGTACATGTTTGTTGTTTGCAAGTTGTCTGTGCCATAGTGTTTCGTTATTAACTGTGATGGTGACCAGATGGTGTGGTTCTGTGAGTGGGCAGGCCGTAAGGTAGTGTTTTATGGACCCTAATTCCCCGCATATGCATTCTGGAGAGCTAAATTTAGTAAATCTATGTAGGTATTGTGGGAATGCTCCATGATCTGTGTAGATTTGGCTCAGTAATTTACAGCTTATAAGCCGTTTTGTGTCTACTTTTGGGAAGTATCCATGAGTTGTTCTACCCGTATCCCCATAGTCCCACTCGAACTGCCATTGTTTTATTGTTAACTCTTTTAATATACGCTTAAGGTTTGATATTGGTCTTTCTATGTGGTAGGGTCTATCATTTTTTTTATTTTTAGCCGCTTCTTTTGCTAATTCGTCAGCATCCTCGTTTCCTTGGATGCCAACGTGTGCCTTAACCCAATTAATTTTAAATTTGTTGTTTGATTTTCTTATTTTGTTTTGTATGTCTGCAATTAGTTTTACTGTGTTGAATGGTTTGCTGAGTGCTAATATTGCTGATAGGCAGTCCGAGTGAATGCTATAATCCATCCCTGTTTCGTTGCCCCATTCTGTTGCCTTTAGTATCGACAGTAGTTCGGCTTGGAAGACACTGTTATGTTTCCGCAATGGTGTTGACCATAGTTTAATTTTTTTGTCGCTTTTGTATGCTACGAAAGCCGATCCCGTAGCGCCTGATTCCAATTTTGAGCCGTCTGTATAAATTGTTATATCTGTTTCGTTGTAGCCTATCTTTGGTTCTGTTGTTTCTGCTGGGTGCGTTTCCCATATGTTTATTTTGTTATCGTAGTCTGTTGGTTGAATTGTATTACCGTATAATTTACATGTTTCTCTTAACCTTATTATTGTTCCATATGTTGCTTCATATTTGACCTGTAGGTGTATTGGAATCAGGCCCGCCAGTACCTGTAGGGCTGCTGTTGGGGCAGTTTTGTATGCCTTGACTATGGTCAGCAGAAAATGTCTTTGGCAAGTGGTTAGGGCCGCTTTGCTTCTAGCATTTAATTTGTGTCCCCAGATTGGGGCTGCATATGTTAGCACTTTTTCTGCTACTGTTCGATACCAAATTTTTATGATGTCTGGTTTTATTCCCCAACCTCTTTTTGCCATTTGTCCCAGCATATTGAATGATTTGCGTACTTTGGTTGTTTGGTGTTGGCAATGTGGCAGCCAGTTTAGGTTACGGTGTATTATGACTCCTAAGTATTTGATTTGGTCTTTACCTTCTAGATCCTTGTCCTCTAATTTGATTCCCTCTATCTTTCCCGAGACTTGATCTGGGAGGTTGTGTAAGCGAGGTCTGTTTAGATACAGTAGCTCTGTTTTTTCCCTGTTTAGCGTAAGATTGTTGCTTTTTATCCAGTTGTTGAATTCTTCTATTATTTTATTTGCTAAGATTACCAGTTGCTCTTTAGTTTTCGCTTTGAGTATTAGGATGAAATCGTCGGCAAATGCTTGGATTCTAACCTTTTTACCCCAATTCTTTTTTAAGGCTACGTCTGCTATTAGCAGCCAAAGTAGCGGGCCAAGACAACTTCCTTGCGGACAGCCGCCAAAGGTTTGTCTTGATTGTTTTATTCCGTTTTCCTCTAGTGTGACAAACCTGTTTTCAAGGAAACTAATTATCCAGTTTGTTAAATAAGTTGGGTTCGGGGAGTTTTTTAGTATATTTGCTATTATTGGCCATCTAATATTATCAAAGGCTCCTTTAATATCCATTGCTACTAGTAGTGTTTGGAATTTATCTTTTTTATCTTGTTTTATCGTTTTTATAAGGTTGTTTAGTGCGTGTTCTGTTGAAGTACCTTGTTTAAAACCATATTGCTTTTTGCTCAAATATTTGTTTAATGTCAGATGGTGCATTATTCTACCGTATATTATTCTTTCTAGGATTTTACTGAAGGCCGGTAGCAGGCATATTGGTCTATAGTTTTTGGGGTCCTGGGTTTTTTTTCCCGGTTTGTGGAACAGGACCACTGTACCTATTTTGAATGTTTTTGGGAAGTGTTTTAGCTTGAGGCATGCGTTGAATAACGAGAGCATTAACTTTGGCGTCGCTTTGTGTATTTTTTTAATTAAATTGTAGTCTATGTAATCGAATCCTGGAGCTTTGTTTTGCTTTATATTTTTTATTATTCTGTTAAGTTCGTGTTTTGTTATGTCTGGTGGGTTAATGTCTCTGAATTTTGGTGGCGCCGGTGTGAGTTTATGTTCTGTGTTTGGGTTTGTTAAGTACAGGTTATCTAGAAAGTGGTTAAGTGTTTCTTTTATTGTTACTGTTTGGTTGTTTGGTAGTACATTTACTAATCGTGATGGCTTTGGTTTTTTACCTGAGGCAGCTTTGTATTGTGGCCCGTATGTATCTATGGCTTCGTTACAGAATTTTTTCCAAGTTTCCCTTTTTGTTCTGTTGATTAGTTTTTTAAGTTTTGCCCTTTCTTTTTTATATTCTATGTGTTGTTTGTATTTTAGTTCTTCATCTTGTTGTTTTTGATATTTCCTTCTAAATGCTCTAACTCGGTTTCGGGCTGTTTTTATCTCCATTGTCCACCATGTTGGAGCTGTTATATTTGGTGATTTTCTTTGTTTGTAGCATTGTAATGCTATTGCTGTGATTTCATTTTGTATTTTCATTGTTATGTTGTCTAATTGTTCTTTGCTGGTTATCCTTGTAAGTTCATTTATATATTTGTTCCCTATTTGTTTTATTTTTTTCTCAAATTTTGCATGTTTTCCATGTTTTGTCTCTAGTTTGTGTCTGTAATAACTTATGTTGTCATATGTTAGTTTGAATTTAATGTATTTGTGGTCGCTATGGGACTCGTCGTCACTTACTTCCCATTCCGTTATTTTGTCCCCAAGGTTTGTCGTTGCTATTGTTAGGTCTGGCCACCCTTGGATAACTTTTTTCCTCCGCATTGTGCTAAATGAGGCTGGTGCGTTTGGTGGATTTTGTACGTATAAGTCGTTAGCTAGTAAAAAATCTGTTAGCTGTTCTCCTCTTGTGTCTATATCATTGTAACCCCAGACCTGAGAGTGTGCATTGAAGTCTCCCGTCAGCAGAATTTCACCTTTGGCTATTTTCAATGTGTCTTCGACCTCTTGAAGCACACTCATGAAGTCTGCTGAGGGGGGGACGTATACATTTATTATCGTTATTATTTCCTTTTTATTTTCTAGTGTTACTGCTGTTGTGTGGTCGGTTTCTTTTAGTGTTATTGGGTTTGTTCCTGTGTTTGTGATTATTGCCGCTTTGTTTGTTTTTGTTTTTGATATTTTCCATAATTTTGAGCTAAAACCTATTATGTCTCCTGTTTGTCTATTTTGGTAAAAGTCTTGGATCAGCGCGATGTTGATTTCATTTGCTCCCATATACCCCGCAAGTGATTTTGTGGCATTTGCACTACCGTGTAGATTTATTTGTATCATTTTTATTGTGTCTGTATCATTGTTTGTGAGAGTTGTGTTTGGGCTTGGTTTATTCGGGGGAGATTTACTTTGGTTTGTGGTGGCGGGTGTGTTTAAGTTTGTATTTTGTGTTTGTTTTGCGCCGCGCGGGCACTGTCTTTTATCGGTGTCCGCGAAAACGTTGCTCTTGTCTTTGCCTGTGTTGCATGTTGTTCATTTCTTCCTGCGTCCTCCTTTGTATTCTTGGGACCCCGCGGTACGTTACTACTGTGGCTTGTCCTCGCAATACTTCTAATCCGCTTGTTAACCTCTTTTTTCCCTCCTCCAATTCTATTTGTCTAATAGTGAGGAGTCTCCGGTATACCGTGCACCTCCCATCGTGAGCCGTGTGATCCGTTGATAGCTGAGAGCGTAAATAACCTTTAGTCATCTCATTGTAGTTTAGACACATGATACATCTTTCTCTTCTCTTAGGGCATTCGTCATGCTTGTGATCTCCAGCACATTCAGAGCAGACTTGTCGCTGGTCGCAGTATTGTGCAATGTGATCAAATCCCTGGCAACGGTGGCACCTCAGAATCGTCACGTAGTTTTTTATCGGGCATTCCCTGAGCCCAAGGCACACCGTTCTTCTCTTGAGGAGATGGTCTGCCAGTGGCTCCGGGAGTGTGACTGGTATGTGCATTCGTTCTGTTGGTATCATTATTGGTTTGAGTATATTTACTACTTCCTCAGGATCCTTTGATCCATCCAAACCTAGTAGTTTTTCCAGTTTTACTTGTATGGCTTCTTTACTTACCGTGTTTGGAACGTGGAAGATCATTATTCTTTTCTTCCTCAGGTTTGCCGTCTTGATATTCAGGTTTGAGCTTGTTTCCGTGTTTTCTTTCAGTGTTTCTTTTAACCTTGTGGCCTCTGTTGCATTTTCACACTCAATTCGTATACCATTTCTGATTCTTGTCACTCTGTTGATTCCTTCGTGGTCTTTTACTGTATTCGTGACTTGCTTTTCTACCTCTTCTGCACTTCTTTCATCTGTACCTTGTATTATGACCGTTGATGTCGCTGCCCTTATGGCCTGGGCATATGTGGCCGGCGCCCTTGGTTTGACCTCCTGTGTTTGTACTGGGGGGTTAGTAGGTTTGTAATTTTCCGTGGTTTGTACTTGTTTGGTTTCGATGAGATGTTCTATTGTTTCAGCTTTTGCCTCTGCATATGTTACTCTGTGTTCCAATTCCTGGAGTGAATTGATGATTATTTGGAGTGCTTGGTTCATCGCATTGGTTATTGGTACTAGCATCTTTGATTTCTTCTGGAGCATTTTTATGTAGCTAACTGCTTTCATGGCTTTATCCATCTCTACCGATCTTCTTTGTGCTAGGCCGCTTTTGTCACATATTTGCACAAGTTCTTTCTTGAGCTTTTTCACTTCCTGGTCTTCTGTTACCAGTTGCTTCTTCCCCATTTCTGCTTCTTCATATTTTTCCTCTTCTTCTTCACTTGATATTTCGAAGTATTTTTCTATTTCACTGGAACTGACATTTTCTTCTGTCTCTCTTTCTTCTTCTTTCGTTTCATTTATTTTCCTTGTGCTCTTCTGGTTCGCACCCGATGCACCCGAGACCCCTGCATTTTTTGTGTTTTGTGTGTTTTGAGATATTTTTAGTTTTGTTAGGTCTTTCTTTATTAGGTCATTCTTTTGTGCGCCTTGAGTGGTTATTGTTTTCTTTGTTGACGATTTTTGTAGAGGTGGTGAGTTGTTTTTATTTGAATGTACTGAGCTCGATCTGGAACTCGATCTTGAAAATCGCATTTTGTCTAGCTGGTGTTTTTCCTACAATTTATGTTTTTGTGGTCCCAGCAGTTATAATAACAATTCTACACTTTGTCTATCTTGAATCAGACTGAACCATGTAATTTAATACTTTATAGAATTAATTACTATTATCACTAAAATAGCTATAGGCAATACGGGAACCCTCAATGGTCGGGAGTTAAGGTTTCTGTTTTGATTTGTTGTTTTACAAGTGATGAATATGGGGGAGGGGGGGGATGATGTTGTTGTGGCACCAGCAGCGGGGGGAGGGGGGAAACAGAAATTCTTTCTTTCCTACTTATCTTAGTCTTGATTAGTAACAAGTAAACCGATGTGTTACTGAATTGAAGCCCTCCTATGAGGAGAAACTGGTATTTATTTGTTCTGGATGAGCACATACATGCTTTAACAAGTGTAACTGGTTTAGTGCTCAACTTGATTTGTTACGGGATATGATTTAAAAACGGGTAATTTGATTGTTACCGTGTTGTTAGTGTAATCCATTACTTATGGTGTTACGGTGATGTAGTAAGGGGCAAGACCTCCTAACTTACCTTAGCCTTTTTACATATTTCTGGAGTTGTAGCTAAAAACTAGAGAAGAGATGAATAGTATATATCATTCTGCCCCACCGGGAGGGGGGACTAACTCAGCCCCCGATGGATATATAACGATAGAGGTTCCCACCAACATGAAGAGCGTCCCAAAAATACTACGGTATAGGGAAACTAAATTCTAAACCCTTCCTAATTTGTTAGAGTAGAAAATGAGGTAGATAAAAAAATGATTTGTTAGTAGAAGAAAAAAAAAAGAGCTTGGTGGGATGAAAATATTGAGTCAGAAAGCTGCTCATTAATTGCAGAGCCAAGAGACCTAGCTAATAATATATTAATTAAATATGAGAATTTTTTTTTTTTTTTTTTTTTTTTTTTTTTTTTTTTTTTTTTTTTTTAAGGGGGGGGGGGAGATGTGTGCAGCAGTTGTCGAGAATTTAATTGTCCATCTATAGACATGCTGAATGCGCTGGAAAAAGCAAATAAAGGCAATAAAAACCCCACCATCGTGGAGAGCGAACCAAAATTACTACTAATGGTAAAACCAGGTCATAAACCTAATGATTTAGAGTAGAAAATTTTGACTATGAAATCTAATTAAAGAATAGAAAAATAAGTGATCAATTATTAAAAAAAACGATAAGCGCGGTGGGATGAAAAAAAAATGAGGCACAATGCTCTTTATTAATTGTAAAACCAAAAGACCTAACTAATGACATATTACATGTGGGGATTAAAGTTGGAATAGTTGGCGCCGCCCCCCCCCCCCCCCCCCCAAAGAGCATATGCCCATGGCGGGAGAGGGGTGGAAAAGAGGAATGAGGTGAGCAGTTGTTGAGAATCTAAAAAAAAACTAAAAGGGCAAAGAAGGGCAAAGAAGGGGGAAATTATTATTAATATTATTATTATTATTTTCTCCCCTTATTAGAATTTATTTTATTTAATGTTATTTTTATTTTATTTTATTTTATTTTATTTATTTATTTTTATTATTATTTTTTAAAATACTTATTTCTTTCTTTCTTTATTTATTTTTATTATTATTTTTTAAAATACTTATTTATTTATTTATTTTTATTATTATTTTTTAAAATACTTATTTATTTATTTTATTATTTTTTAAAATACTTATTTATTTATTTATTTTTATTATTATTTTTAAAATATTTATTTATTTTTTATTTTATAGAACCCCACCGGGGGGGGGAGAACTCAGCCCCTGTTGGAGATATTGAAAAAAGCCCCCTTCCCCCGAGTGAAGAGCGCCCCAGAAAAACGACGAAAAGGGAGAAAAGGCCGAAGCCCTAAGCGGTGGGATGAAAAAAATGAGGCAGAATGCTGTTTATTAATTGCAAAACCAAAAGACCTATCTAATGAAAAAACACATGTGGGGGAAAAAGTTGAAATAGTTTGTGCCCCTCTCCCTCCAAAGAGCACATGTCCATGGCGGGAGGGGGGCGGTAAAGAGGAATGAGGGGAGCAGTTGCGGAGAAGTTAATTGACTATATGAGCAAAACGGGGAAAATTATTATTATTTGTATTATCCCCTTATTAGTCTATTTTTAAATTAATACTAAGCGAACTCAGCCCCTGCTGGAGATTTGTAACCCCCCCCCCCTCACCCAAGTGGACAGCGCCCAGAAAAATTACGAATAGGGAGACTAGACCGAAATCCTAATAATTTAGAGTAGAAAATTAAGTATATTAAAGCTAATTAATTAGTAAAGGATTATTATTATTATTTTTTTTTTTTTTTTTTTTCCTCTCAAGTTTTAGACTCCAATGGACCCTTTGCAAAACCAAATCAGTAAAAATTTATCAGATGTTTGGGTGAGGGAACCGCCATCTTGAGCTGTGCATTATACAGCAGTCCTCTCTGGTACCTTTCTGTGTAACTACTATGAAAAATTTTGGCGTGGGGATCCCTTAAGAGCGGAAAAAGCGCAGCCATTTCTAATGAACAATTACACATATTTTACAAAATTTACGTGATGAGAAGAGACACTTAATGTAAATTGATTTAAACAAATAGGGTACCGATCGAAAGCTTAGATTTTAATTTGAGAGAATAATTAACTTTTAAGAGGTTTTAATTGGGTAAGTAAGAGAAGGGAGGGTTCAAAGTGGACACAATCCCAGGAAAGTGGAAAAAAACTAAGTAACAAAATGCACTGAATTGCTTATATATCATAATAAATGCAAAAAACATTTAGCAAATCTGTCATCAGATAAAGAGAAGAGTTTATTATTTGACTTAGTTACCTTTAAGGAACTAGGGGAGGGGGCAAGAAGTTAGTGATAAATGTAGTGTAAACAAACAATTTATTTGCGAGCAGGAACAACATGCACATATTAAAAATAAAACTTTTTGCAGCTTTTAAACATTAAAACATGTACCAGGTGATTCTTTCTTGAAATACACATGAAATTAACCAGATTATCCGCTAATTGAGCACTGCGGGATTAAAACTGGAGGGGAAAACCCCAAACATTGCCCTGAAAACCATACTAAACCAATGGGGATTTTTAGAAGAAAAAAAAAAACTCGTAAAATACGAACCCATTGGAATTTTTACATGCTGCTGGTACCAAAATGAAGCTTATATATTCATGAACAAATTAAGACCATTGAATAGATTCCCGCTTACCTTTTGCCGATGTATTAGCCCTTCATCACGGGAGCTTTTGCACAATACGTCATCAGTAATGGCGGACGGAGTCCCTTTTTTTTTTTTTTTTTTTTTTTTCGTTTTACCTCTATCTTAAAAAATGGCTGAGATAGAGCAGTTTGAAATTCTAGGGTGGCTGATATTTTGAAACAAGACAGCACATTACAGAAAAACGATTAATTTATGAGTTTTAGTGAACGCGATTTCTCGCAAATTATTTTCTTCCATTGTTGTAATCATTTTCCCAATCATACGCATAAAACTATATATTCATATCCGTTAGCGCCAAATTCCTGCCAAACTTGGTGAAAAATCGCCAAATTTGGCGACCAAAATAAGTTTTCATAAATGTTGCCAATTTGGCTGTAGCTCAATAATTTGGCGAATTTCTTATTCAAATTCAGTATTAACGAATCTTTTGTAAACGGTTTCTTTGCATTTTAGCTTGCGGTTTTCGAGTAACATTAGCTAAAATTTTAAAACGAAGATATAGGAAAGCTACCTTTTCCTCCCGGTACAGTCCGGAAGGACTTTTTAATTTTCTTCTGTCTCACCATCAAAATTTTTTCCAATACAGCAAAAAAACAAAGTAGAAAATGTTTGAATGAAAAATAAATATATTTAGAGGTAGCTCAAGATTGATGAAGTTTGACAATTACACTTAAAAACATTGTAATATTGGCAAAAGAAAACTAAGCCAAAATGATAATTTTTATTACACTAGTAAATTATTTTCATATTTTATATAACATAAAAGCACAATACTAAGCATTTAAAAAGTTTAAAGTATGAAAGTATTAGTAATTAGTTTAATTTGTTAAGTCCATTTTTCTGCAGTAAGGATGAGCTTCCCGGTGTTCCTCCCCAACATTTGCCAATAGCTGAAACTGAGGTTCATTTCGTGTGAGGATTCAAGTGTATTCTTTGATCAAGGCAATACCTCTCTCAGCATGATCATTTACCACTTTAATAGATTGCACCATTTCTAATGCAATCTTATAATCAAAATTAGTGTTCCAATGTCCAGTGTCTATTTGAAAGAATCCTTGAGGTAAATTCATTTCTTTGAACAGCTTTAAAGATTCTTTGGTAACAAAATTTCAAGCTTCTTTTCATGAAAATATTTAAAGGGAAACAGTTACCCTCTTCTCAGGATCCTTTGTACCTTTTTTTATTTTGAAAGATTTAAACCACATTTCTTTTTGTTGAAACAGGTACATGGCTATCAAAAAGCGGCAGTCCAGAAAAATCCAACAAATACTACAGATGCTTTGAAAATTTCTCCGATGCAGCTATTGCAATTTCTTCATGTATTCTTGAATACATTCCATGTAACTATTCAAATTGTTGATTTCAATGTAACTATTCATTAACTGAAAGTCACTATTGGGTGGGGTTTCTGTTATTAAAGCAGTAATCCAAGCTTTAAAATGCACACTCACTATAAAAACACAAACATCACAAAGACCTCTTCCTTTTTGGTAAGCTTGAATTGGGACTTAAAGATGATTATCTTCAAAGATTATATCATCTTATACATCCAATCAGCATGATGCATTCATTGCCCTGGGAAGCATAAAATTAATTCCCCTGACAAGTATTCCTCCAAGGAAAATAATAACAAGTTCTGCAAATTCTTGATAATCATCTCTTGGTCCATGTGCTGATCGTGTTGATCATGATTCATTCCTAGTGGCAAACACAAAAATTTCATCTTTTACATTTTGTACAAGAACTCGAATATTATCTTTCAAACCTGTTTCGAATTTGTCTCTATCTAGAAATTCCCAATACCCTTAGAAACGTTTGAATAAAGATACTTCTGCACTTGATGACGCAGTTCACAAAGAATTATGAAATACTTTTCCAATGATAATTTCCATAACATGATGATGGCAGACCAAAAAAAGGTTTATTACCAAGTTTTTCTTCTAAAAGAACACAAGCACTTTTCCAGTATTTGCTTATGTGGTGTCAAAGCTCATTCCAATAACTTTATCTGCAATATTCCATGCATTCAAAACTTTATAAATTGCATGGACTTGTGCTTCACCTGTTGCAGAAAGAAGTTTAGCAACTGAGAGCATCTGAGAAACTCCTTTACCGGAAATTATAATTCGTAATTTATCTATTTTCTCTTTACCGGTTAATTCTGGTAAATGTTCCCATCTCAATGGACAATAAGAGGAACATTTATTTAGCCGTTCTTTTAATTTTACTTCTATGAACAATTCTTTTTCAACCAAACTGACTGCTTTAATACATATCCTAAATTCACCAGTTTTGACAGCTACAAATACTGCCTGATACTTTTGTCCTGTCTAGGGCTGTTGCTAAATCTGGAGTTAAATCCATACGCCCGCCCCTCTTTTAGCTTTGGATGGACCAGGATATGATGCTTCACCCTCAAACAGTTTTATTTCATGATCCCGTTGTTCATTTTCATTCATTTGAGCTATCTATAGAAGATTCAAGTACTGCTATTTTTGTTTCTTTCTCCTGTGAACTTCATTTTTTCTAATATTTTCTTCAGAAGATTCTTCTTTTATAAGCAAGCAATTCCTTCCACAAGAGATTTATTTATGCCAACACCAATCATTCATCCTCGTCTGCTATTTTCTCATTGTGTTAGCAAGAAATCTCTATCTTCAGCTATTTTGATTATATTTAACGCATCGGCATGAGCAAGATTAAACAAGTTATATAATTTTGAAGAAGATGCATCCGCTTTGGCTCCTTTGTTCTTCCTTAACAGTCTTCATTCATTAAATAATTCCAGACATTTATTATCGTTATATCAATGAAATTATCTTTAGATAATTAATTTTAAAAAGACATTTACAAATGCTTTTACGGATTTGATATTGTACATAAGTGACTTTTTAATACATTGAAATAATTGTATTGATACTGGGATTAGATATATTTATTCAAGTAAAAGGAGAAGAAAACAACAAAATGTCCCCAAATTATGAAACTTATAATACTTCCTTGAGTTACCTATAAATATTATTTTTTAGTGATTAAATTTTAGAAGTATTATTTTTAGACATAATGGAGCAAATTTAGAGGGTGAGAGCAATAAATTTTAAAACTTCAAAAATAAGGACAACCCTAATGTCCAGGTGATCAATTTAAAAGAGTAACCGTTGGTTTTTCTTATTGCCCTTAAATCTGACGGATGTGGCGACTATTCTAACACTGAAGTATAATTGTTTGAACCTTGTTTAAGTGTGGGAGACAATTTCCAACACTGTTGGACTGTTACAACTTTATTTGTGGAGGTAAAACATAAATGGAGACGCACAATGTTATTTAATCCTGTGATAATTTTATTTTTGAAAAACATAATTTAATTCAATTTTTTTACATTATCATTCCTTGCAGCAAATGTTGAAAACGTTCGCCACCATTTTGAATGCAAACATGAACACGTCGAACCAAGTTTTTTGACACACTTCGCAACATTGTTGGTGTTATTGACGAGATTTCTTCAGTTATGATTTGTTTTAATTCATCGATGTTTGTATCGATGTTTCCATTGCTGCCATTCATAAACTTACGAAAGGAGTTTTCAAAAATAAAAAATAAATAAAAACGTTGAAAGAAGCAGACGATTTACTCAAATCATTTGCGCAGAATTGGATTAAAAATTACTAATGATGTTCACGCGAATTTATGTTTAAAAAACGAATTTTTGCATTTAGAAGTGAAAAAAAATATACTCGCACATTAAATATAGACATATTAAATAAGAAAGAAATGATGTTGAAAGTCTTGCTACATATATTATAGATGTAGATAAGGATAGTTTGAAAACTAAATTCTACAACATGTATAAAAATTATGAAAGTGAAAAATTTACAAATATGAACATCCTCAACTTTAAAATAAAGTCTAATTAATGCTTAAAGTGATAAAAACATAACACGAAATGTTTAAAAATACCTTTTAATAAAGATTACATATGTTTCATTCGCTCTACCGGTGACATCTTCAGATCTAAATGATAAATAAAATATGCTCGCATAGTTTTTTGAAAATGGTAAACATAAACCACGAGATCGCATGTCCAAGGCAGGCAGGTGCTTAAATTGGTCAAACTGGAAAACGTGAAAATTATTATTTATTTTTATTGCTTTTTCAATCTTTGAATCATCGCGTGCCAAATTTTAAGTAATTCAAAAGAAGCGGCTTCGTTGCAAATGTTACCTTTTCGCAAATACATTTCTATTGATTCACGGATAATGGATGGGGAATAAGCTCTTGATTGAAACATTACTTTACTATTCTTGAAATCAATCTGCAACGGCTCTATTCTATATTGTTTAGCTAAGGTAGTAATTCTTCTGTCATATTTGGTATCTGCCATATGTTCTTTTATTCTAATTCTAATATGTTCTTTTATTTTTTCTGAAAAACAGATTCAATAGAACCTGATCAACTTTCCTGTGTTTATGAAATCCCATTCACCAAGGCAGATGGAACAGATACTATACGAAACTATACTATAGGCAGATACTATATAGGAATAACAAACAGAAAATTTAAGACAAGAATAAAAGAACATATGGCAGATATCAAATATGACAGAAGAACTACTGCCTTAGCTAGAGAATATAGAATAGAGCCGTTGCAGATTCATTTCAAGAATATTAAATAATTTTACAATCAAGAGCTTATTTCCCATCCATTATCCATGAATCAATAGAAATATATTTGCGAAAAGATAACATTTGCAACGAAGTCGCTTCTTTTGAAATACCTAAAATTTGGCACGCGATGATTTACAGATTGAAAAAGCAATAAAAATAAATAATAATTTTCACGTTTTCCAGTTTGACCAATTTAAGCACCTGCTTGCCTTGGACATGCGATCTCGTGGTTTATGTTTACCATTTTCAAAAAACTATGCGAGACTATTTTATTTATCATTTAGATCTGAGGATGTCACCGGTAGAGCGAATGAAACATATGTAATCTTTATTAAAAGGTATTTTTAAACATTTCGTGTTATGTTTTTATCACTTTAAGCATTAATTAGACTTTAATTTAAAGTTACCAAATGATTTTTATTATACACTGCTCAAAACAATTAAAGGATATTGCAGTTTTAGGTGGATTTTGTATCTGGGAAACTTTTTAGCTGATTGATACATGGTCGACAGACATAGTAGGTTATATGAGAATAAATTACACATGTTTGGCAGAAAAAAATGCATTTTATTGCGCATTTGTGTACAAAAGGAAAAAAACACAATTTGTGCATATGAGAAAAAAGGAATAAGAAAAGGTGTTTTCTTCAAAGAAAATCATTTTCAGTAGGGGGTATGGTTTCCACGGGCGGCCAGCAACGTTGAACACCTTTGAGGCATGGACTCAATGAGGCTATTAATAATGAGTTGGGGTATTCTGCCCCACTCTTCCAGAAGAGCTCTTTCCAGTTCTTGGAGAGTTTGTGGGGGTTGTTAGCGGCCAGAAACTCGTCTTCCTAGAGCGTCCCAAACGTGCTCGATTGGATTCATGTCTGGAGAACACGCTGGCCATTCCATTCGAACGATTCCTTCCTCGAAAAGGAAATCCTCCACCAGGTTTGCACGATGTGGCCTGCAGTTATCGTCCATTAAAATGAAGTTATCTCCGATTGCTGCAGCGTAAGGGACTACAATAGGTCTGAGGATCTCATCCCTATATCGGCGACCAGTCAGAGCTCCATCTCGAATGATGTAGAGGTCAGTGCGCCCGTCAATGGAGATGCCACCATACACCAACACTCCTCCACCGCCAAATCTGACACTTTCGTGCACGAACGCAGGATTATTCCTACTGCCACGGTCCCTCCAGATGAAAATACGCCTATTATCCGGATGCACAGAAAAACGGGACTCGTCAGAAAACAGAATATTGCTCCATTCATTTCTCCTCCAGTTGACATGCTCGGTTGCCCACTCCCTGCGATCGCGACGATGCCTTGATGTTAATCTAACACATACCATCGGTCGGCGAGCATACAGACCTACAGCATGGAGCCGGTTTCGGACAGTCTGAGTTGAAATCGTGGTGCCTGTAGCCGAGCGAAGGTGTTGTTGGAGAAGAGTAGCGTTCATGTTTCGGTGTCTTCGAGCTGTTAACGCTAAATACCGATCTTCATTGGGCGTTGTTGCCCGTCTACGACCTTGCCCTGGTCTTCGGCCTGCACATCCACTCTCCAAAAAACGGTTCCAGATCCTGGAAATGACACTTTGTGACACTCCAATGGCTTGCGCTACTTCGGCTTGAGTTTGGCCCCCTTCTAACCTACCAACAATTCTCCAAGCTTCTGAATCTGTCAAATGACTTCGCTGAGACATCGTACTCATCGAAACAAAGCAATCACTGAATGCCGATCATCCTTGTCTTCATTCTCTTTTATCCAGTTGAAAGTCAAATTTCATTCGCTGCCGCTGAAGCGACGTTTTTGACGTCGAACTCAAAATTTGCATACTCCACAGTTTGAAAACCAGAAAAATTTGCATTTGTGATTCTCTTCTTCTATTTTCGGCAAAAAAAATTTCGTTTATATCTTTATTTTATATAAAACTTCAAATATCCTTTAATTGTTTTGAGCAGTGTATTATCCCCTTCTTATTAAAAGAAATAAGTATATATATCACCATCATGAGAAAAGGAACTGAAACACCGGCTATTGACAGGAAACGGCAAAAATTAGAAAGATGTGTCAATTAAAAACTTTAAGATATGCCTCATCTTCAGATTTTATTGAATCATCACGGATGGGCAAAACTATTGTTTAAAACAAAAATTAAAAGTATGTAGTTATCTTAGCCACTCTGATGCGTATATAAAATCTGGCAATAAGGCAGTTTTCTTTAATATACATTGTCATTATTATTACTATTATTGTTTTACAAATTAGTAAAACGGAAGTATTTTAAAATTATATACAAGGAAGAAAAAAATGAATCATCCCTTTCACCGCTTTTTATAGTCTTATGTTTATTTCAATATCACAAAATACTACATCTAAAAACTAAATAAAAATTTTCATTTTTTTCTTTATTCTTTACTTTTTCTACCCAGAACATTTGAGCGATCAACATACATTTCGAATATTTGGAAAATGTGCATTTTGTGCAGAAAATTTAAAGTTAACTAATCGGAAAATACAATCTATAAAGAAAATTGCACTGAAATTCAATAGTTTTAAAAGAATCGAATCAATATAATCTGTGGCAGAATGAACATTAATCAACACACACAAAAAAAGACGTTATTTAGAGAATCAAGTACCTTTTAAAATATTTTTTTTAATTTTAAACATTATGATAAATTTTGAAGCTGCTTTATACTTCGACACAGAAATATTAAAAAAGAAAAATTAAATAACACTAAGTATACGCTGTTAAAAATTTAACATTTCACCAAAACATGGTGCCAAAAGACTTGTGACCATAAAATGGTCAAACTTTGTCCCAAAATTTGTTGCTCATGTTGATTCAATAACTTGTGAACCCAGATCAGGCTAATTTCATGCAATAAATTTTAATGATTTTTATTGTAAAAGCTTATTTAGTAATTATTATTTAATGATAAAATTTAAAGCATCAAAATTAATTTACAGGCAAATATATGACCTGTTATATTACTTAGGTCAATGTATGACCAATTCAATATTAAACTCAAATAATGATTTAGTTCTCTTTTGTAAATATTATTTCTAGTGTTTATCTTTTAAATGTAATGTTATTTTTCTTATGTTTTGTAAATAAATTTTTAGTTTTAATTTAATTTTATGTCATCATTTGTGGTGTCTCATTCCCTAATTTTTAGATATTTTTAGCAGTAAATATGCGTGCTAACTGAGCAATTCATAAAGGCCTCTGCTTTTTACGAAAACAACACGACTCTCTGTCTAATTCATTAACTTATATTAAAATTTAGTTAGGATTTTAATTAGTGTTTTTATAAATTTATGAGTAATTATCTAACTATTTCCGCACAGAAGCAGGATCGCCTTTTTTTTATTCATTTACCCAGTTAATTGATGCATAAAGGGTTTTTGGGAGTTCTATATATGAAGGAGAGATTTATCAGGTTTTCTCATAACTTTTTTTGTAGATACTCATAAAAAAATATATCTCCAACAGTAGGTATAACGATGGAGTGATAAAATATTGAACAAAAAACTGCTAAAATGTTGAATGATAAAGTGGCTACGACTGGTCTCTTTTGCAAACACAAGAGCTAATCGGACAGGTGACATGCAATAGAAGAAAATTACTCCTAGACAGGTAATAGCAGAAAATGTGTTTAACCCTTTAACGGACATTGGTTTCCTTACGAAACCACAAAATTTTAATTGCGAAATTCAACAATAACAGCAGAATTTTAATAGAAATATTTTCCTTTTATTATGAATGTGAAATATCGCTTTTTTATTATATAAAAATAAATTTGTTCATAATTTTCGGTGTCAATCATTTATTTCAACATTTTAACAATTGAAGTGCTTTATCCGTTAAAGGGTTAAACGAGAATCCAACACTCTACGGGCATCCAAGCCTGAACCGAGATTCGAACCTAACATTTCTTGACTTCGCCCAGTGCTTATTTTGATTGACTGTTGATTATTGTTGTAGGATAGTGAAAAGTTGAAACATTGTTGAGGTTTCACCATTACCAACAATTTTGAAAAAAGAATCAAGTGAACGAATTCATTTTTCAAGAAAAAGCCACAAAGAAAATGGACATGGCGTAGTGCAAATGACTCAACGAGTGAAATCGACTACATCTTGACAAACAAAAAACATCTTATTCATGATTGCAGCGTTCTCAATAACTTCAGTGCAGGAAATGATCACAGGTTGGTTAGATGCAAACTGCTTTTAAATACTAAAGTGGAAAGAATGAAGCTTTTGGAACACTCAAAAGAAATCAGTCGATATTATAAATCTCCAGAAACATAAAGAAGAATTTAATTTGAAACTTAAAAATCGTTTCCAAGTCATTGGCGCACCCACGGGGGGGGGGGGGGGCTAAGGGGGCTGAAGCCCCCCCCAGACCCTGAAACTTAATAATGAAGTAACTATATAAAGTTTTCTATAAAATTATAAAAAAGTTTTTTTTTTTTTTTTTTTTTTAAGGTCTTTAGAAAATGCTTAAAGCTTTTGTATCTCATTTCATCTTTTTCTCAATTTTTTTTGCCGTTTTCGACATACGTTAAGCGTAAAGACTTATAGCAGTACTCTGATTCTCTCAGTTCTGAGTACACATCCATCATCCATATTTTTAGCACGGTCAAACGGATTCAAGTCCAAACGAGGGTGGTATTTCGTCTACGTTGTACATCTGTGTAATGGACAATACGACCCATTCAAGATCGATAAACGATTGGCACTATCCATTTTGCAAAACATTGAAGCGGGGTGCTGGAGAAATGGCAGCCCTACACTAAAAACCTTTTATTACTCTAGTACAAATAAGGTACAAATGAAAAGATTGTTGGTACAAACGAGGTATAAACGATTGGCCTTATTCCATTTTGTAAAACATTGAAGTTGGGAAAGGGGGGGCTGGAGAAATGGCAGCCCCACACTAAAAACCTTTTATTACTCTAGTACAAATAAGGTACAAACGAAAAGATTGTTGGTACAAACGAGGTATAAACGATTGGCCCTATCCATTTTGTAAAACATTGAAGTGTGTGTGGGGGGGGGGGGGGCTGGAGAAATAACAGCCCCACACTAAAACTTTTTATTACTCTAGTACAAATGAGGTGCAAACGAAAAGATTGTTGGTACAAACGTGGTATAAATGATTGGCACTATCCATTTTCTGAAACATTGAAGTGGGGGGGGGGGGGGGCTGGAGAAGCGGCAGCCCTACACTAAAAATCTTTTATTACTCTATAGAGTAATAAAAGATTTTTAGAGTGTAAATGAGGAGTTTAAAGTATAAATGAGGTACAAACGAAAAGATTGTCGGTATAAACGATTGGCACTATCCATTTCGTAAAACATTGAGTTGGGAAGCTGCCTTTTCTCCAGCCCTCCTACTAAAAACCTTTTATTACCCTAGTACAAATGAGGTACAAACGAAATGATTGTTGGTACAAACGGGTACAAATTAGGTATAAACGTTTGGCACTATCCGTTTTGTAAAACATTGAGGGGGGGGGGACTGGCCGTTTCTCCAGCCTCCCCCCCACTAAAATCCTTTTATTAATCTAGTACAAATGAGGTACAGACGAGGTATAAACGATTGGTAATATTTTCGAAAAAATGTGAGTGGTGGGGGGGCTGGCGAAATGCTTGCACCTCTATTTTATTAGTACTTCTGGTTATACACTTTTTTTTAGCATTATTTGTGTTAAAACATTTAACTCAATGTATAAAAAATAGCCATAGTTTTAAATTTTATATTTGGAGAATTTATATCATCAAAGCTCGAGAAAATCATCTAAGATTAGAATAATTCACCAGCACTTCATCACTAAAATGGTAAGCATACATATTAATTTCTTTCTAAGGATAATTACACTAGTATATTCGTAAGCATAAAGTTTCAAATTTATTAACAGCCAAGAGAGGGCATATCCCGCGGTCTGTCCCTCCCTCCTGTGTCGAACAAGGTACTAAGTTACTGAATCATGGACACAAACAAAAATAAAAAATGCTAAGACAAAAGTGCAATGAATCGGTGATGTACTATTAGTTCTTGATCGTGGTAAAGTGGTTTTCATAAGACGAGTATTTCGATGACTAAAAAATCATTATTACTTTCCAATAAATCTATAAATTCAGAAGAAAATAAGAATAGGCACATTTGGAAGAACAGGCAGACATGAGTAGATGAAGATATTTTAATTAATCCCAGGTTCTATATATAATTGCACAAGTACAGGAAACGTTCCGTGGCTACGGTTGCCCATGGCAGCGCAGGGGCACCCGGGCCCGTAACACAATTCGTAAGAATATTACATGTTGGTGGGCTGATGGTCAGAGATAGAATTGATTGTTTCTCGTATCATGACATGAACTCGAATGAATTTACATTTTCGCCAAGGGTTACAGTACGCCGATGATTTCTCCAAACAGAGCATAAAGACAATTAAAAATTTAGAGAACAGAGCCATTTTTGGCATAAATCATCCTAATGAATTTTTTCGGCGGTAGCCAACATGTATGGGAATGCAAAACCGCACAAATGGGGCTCGGGAGAGTTTTTCGCATTCTTGAATCCGCGAACCTTAGAATTTGTTATGACTTTGATATGTACGTTGGATATTTTTGGACCAGAATTATTCGGTTGCGCATGGGAATCATTGTAATTAAAAGGGTGTGTATGAAGAAATCAGTTAGCAACAGATCTGTGTGACCAAATAAGGTGATGGCAGATGGGCATCTTATGCTAGCTATTTGACAGGGTAGATGTAATAGTTTTCATTTACATTATCAGCACAGTATAGAAATATTTTTAGAGTAACTGAATTAAAAGGATATTAGAATAAACGGAAAGAAATTTGTTACACTGAATTTAACAAAGGGTGGGAAAGGAAATGAAAAATATTTTGTAGAACAGTGAGCACTAAAATAATGGAAAAAGGGGAACAAAGTTGGAAAAGGGAATTAAATGAGAGGGGAATAATTACTAAAATTGAATAATATATGATGCGACATCATAGGTGAAGAATTCCGTTTTATACAGGTTTTTGCTTTAGCAGGTAAACTTTCAAGGTGTTTCTTTTGCTGAGACCATGGAATGTTTGTGATCAAGACAATATTACGTTATAAACAAGTTTCATTTACATAAGTTAAACAGTATGAGGTTATTTACACAAGTTTTACGTATACAGTTTAACCAGCGTAAATGAAACCTATCTATAACGGAATATTATCTTAATCGCAAACATTCCATGGTCCCATTGAAAGAAATACCTTTACAGTTTACCAGCTAAGACGAAAACCTGTCTAAAGCGGAATTTCTCACCGATTTATAGCAACTCCGTCTTAGCATTTTCTACTGTTTTTGTATCCAAGCCAAAGAAAGACTCCATATTATAAAATTGACTTGTTTTCCTATTCACAATAGATGTAAATTCTCATGTTAACGGTTTTTAGTTCTCAGGCTATCAAAGCCTGAGAGCTAATGGCCACCGGTTCTGTATGTACGTAACGCGATAACTCTTGATAGAACTAACCGCTTTGCTTCAAATTTTGTTTATAGGTTCATTGTGATAAGGCGCTGATTAGTTTTGGGGGTTCATTAGTTAATTATAAGGGGGTACGGGGGATGATCCCCCTGTTAATATACAGTCAATTTCTTTATTTTTTGAGGGTTTATTTCAAATTCTTTGAAATAAGAGTATAATATACAATTAGTGTGTATAGCCTGTGAGCTCAATGCCCTCAGTTTAACTGGGCAGTTTTCTCTTTATTTATTAGCGCACAAGCGATCAAAGCCTGAGAGCTAATGTGCTCACAGGTTCTGTATGTGCGTATGTATGTTTGTACGTAACGCGATAACTCTTGATAGAAATATCCGATTTGCTTCAAATTTTGAATATAGGTTCATTCTGATAAGGCGCTTTCCTGATTAGTTTTGGGAGTTCATTGGTTGAGCATAAAGGGAGAGGGAGCAGGGACTAATCCCTCCCCCCCTAATTTGCTGCAAATTTGGTATACCTGTTTATTCTGATATTAGATTTGGAAGTTCATTGGTTGAGTATAAATGTGGGAATTGGGGAGCCGCCCCCCCCCTCTTTAATTTAGCTGAATGGGAATATCATGCAGAATTATTCTTTGAAATAACAGTATAATATACTCAATCAGTGTGAATAGCCCCGTGAGGTCAATGCCAGTTTAACAGGGCAGTTTTCTTTTCTATTTTTTAATTAAAAAAAGTTTTAAAAATGAATTGAATGTTCATAATATTAATTAATTAATAGAAGACTAGTTTTCCCCCTGTAAATACCCAGCGGCAAAAAACCGTTGATACTGAAAAATAAATAAGTAGGTAACATTTTCTGTCATTCATATCAAAGTTCTATTTATAGTAACAGGCTAACTATTTTATTATAAAATTATATTCCTCTGTTTTCTTCACAAAATGTTTCATTCTGTTCATTTATGATAAATAATATACGTTTTAGCATATGTTCAAATTCAAATGATATCGAATTACTAATGATAAAGCAGAGACGCACAAGAGCAGTCATCGTAATTTCATTACGTTGCTGCACTACAACGAATACCGTACTATTACATTACATAAAATATTATATTACGGAATATGTCAGCTTTATATCGCAAAATAAAGCATTTTTGTAACATTTTTCAGTAATCGTAAAGTATAAAGGAAAAAAGGAAAAAAATCTGCACATATCCATAAATAATTAAAAAATTTTGTATCATTGATGGATATTAGAAGTGATTATAGTAAATTTCAGCTACTGTTGCAGTGCGCAAATGCAGATGGTCACTTGATCACCGACTCGTGAGTGTCATGCAAATGCACTAGAGGTCTGCACAGGCCAGAATTTCGATGCCAGGCCCGAACGAAATCTATCTTGCCCGTTGCAAAAGTTAAAAGTTTGGCCCAGCAAGTACAAAAATTAAAGAAAACAGGCCCGACCCGGCCAGTGACCAAAATCAGTTAAATCATGGCCTATCCAGTCCGCTCAATTTGTATTAAAAAAAAATTCCGATTTTACTCAACATAAAATTAAGATTCTTTTAAAGAATATTGCATACACATTTTTGGAGAAATTTTACAATATATTTTAACTTATTATATATTTACAAGACAGAAAAAACAGAAAAGCAACATTAATGATTACTCAGATTTTTCAGCCTTCAAATAAAGATTCAATCTAAGAATTAATGTAGTTTAGAATAAAAGAGAAAAAGAGGGTTAAAAAATCATAACTTTTAAGCTGTATATAAAAGTAGATTTTTGAAAATATTTCTTCGTAATTTTTTAAGGCTCTTCTCAAATCGAATGGCGCTACTTTCTGACACATTTATGAAATGAATTTTCTTCAGGAATGCATAAAATTGACAGGTGTTCTTATTCAGAAACTATGTAATCGAATAGCGTTTTCCTTTTTCTGATAAATGCAAAAAATCTTCAGAAAATAATATCAGAATTGGCGTTTTGAATTGAATTTCCGGACGCGATAGCACGGTAAAGAAGAAACACCTATCGCACAAGAAAGGAATACTTATATCTCAATAGGTTATTTATTTGTCAAAAAATGGAAAACAGTACTCGATTCCAAATCGCTTCAAAAGTCAGACCTGTCAATTTTATGCCTTTACAGTTAAAAGTAAAAGTAAAAAAATGTTTCGGAGAGTTTCATGTTGTTAAACTGGGATTTTGAAAATCATTTAAGACATAGTTTCACTGAATCCGTTAACAGCAACTTATTATTTCTATTACTATTTTGACAAAACAAACTGTTTGGGCACAATTAAGTCCAGTTCCGACCCGGCTAGACTGTATATAAAAGAATGTAAGCCTGATCTCGGCTCGGCCCGAGACTGCTAAAACAATAAAACTTGGACTCAGACACGATGTAAACATCCGATGTCGATCTCCACGCTTGACATGTTATATTACTCTATTTATGGTGTTGCCAAACTAGCGTCACTTCGTGAAAAAGATTTATACTTATTCTCGCGAACGTTATCATCACATTTTACCGGCTTCGTTTAAATTTTTATATCAGGCCGGTTAAACGTAAAATTAATTTTTAAATTGGTAGTGATAGTGACAGTGATGAACTGATTTTTATTCAAAGACGAAAAAAAGAGTGTTAAACGTATATCTTTCAAATGTTCTGATTCTGACGATGCATGAAAACAACTGAAGTTTCAACAAGTAAAAATCTACAAGTCATCACGGGTCCGAAGCCCGTATCCGGTCCCATTCAATTTTTTTGTTAGCCCGTTTATTTTGTCAGTCGACCCGGCACGGCCTATCAAAAATCTTCTAATTCTGGCGGCCCGGCCTGTTTTAAAGTTTACCTTCATTTTGCCGGGTACAGGCCGAGCCGGGCCTGTGCAGACCTCTAAAATGCATTACCCCCCCCCCCCCCCCAAAGCGAAATCCTGGGTGCGCCACTGTTCCAAGTACTTCAATCAATTTTAGAAGAAGAGCAAAATGTTACAGTAGTGAACAAGAAAATAACAAATACTCTACAAGGAATTGCAAGGACGATATCTGGTGAAGCACCAGTAATGCAGACAAAGAAAATAACAGAAGAAACAAGAAGATTGATGAACAAGAAGTGCAGAGATTTAAAAATGAAGAAAAACTATCCTAAATCAAGAATTGAATATGCAGAATTATGCAAAATGGTAAGAAAATCCGTTACAGAAGATATAAAAAATTTAACTGTGACCTTGTCAAGAAAGTTATAAAAGATAACAAAAGTTTAAAATCAGCTAAGCGCATACTGTGTGCTGGAAGAAAAAGTATTTTTGCACTGAAGAAGGCAAATGGAACAATCACCAAAATCAATAATAAAATAATACACATTGTCGAAAAATTCTATAACGATCTATATAAATGCGAAGATCAAAGGTAAATCGACCTACGTGATCCACGAGTAAACATACTAGAAACTGAAGAGATAATCCCAGTGATGACAGATGAAGTTGTACAAGCCATCAGATGTATGAAAAAGGGTAAATGCTCTGGCGAAGATGGAATTACAATTATCAAAAATTTGCAAAAATGCTAGCCTTACTGTTTTCCAAATGTCTCGAGAAATCAGATATACCAGAAGATTGAAATAATGCTGTGATGGTGCTACTTTACAAATAAGAAGAGAAGGAAAACATTAAAAATTACCGTCCAATAAGCTTACTGACAGTGATTTATAAAATTTTCAAAATTTTAACCACAAGACTTGAATCAGCTCTGGACTCAGCTCAATCTAGAGAACAAGCAGGATTTCGAAGTGGGTTAAACACAATGGATCATATTCAAACAGTAACGGAACTTATAGAAAAACATATAGAATATAATTTACCTTTCTGCCTTGCCTTTATTGATTATGAAAAAGCATTTGATTCGGTCTGCACATCTACAGTAATTGATTCTCTGGAGGACATTGGTATAGACAAACCGTACACCAATATCATAAAGAAGATTTACAAAAAAGCAACAGCCACCAACCGTTTGGACAAAAGAAAAGCAAAGATCAAGCTTGGAAGAGGAGTAAGACAAGGAGACACCATTTCGCTTAAGCTTTTTACTTCTGTCTTAGAAAATATTTTCAAGAAGCTGGATTGGGAAAACAAAGGGATTAGAATAAATGGGGAATATTTAAGCCATCTCCGGTTTGCTGATGACATTTTAATTTTCAGTAATAGCCCTAAAGAATTCGAAAATATACTAAAAGATTTGGCAGAAGCTAGCATTAATGTGGGATTAAAAATAAATTTGGAAAATACCAAGGTGATGTTCAATTCATTTGCATCAAAAAAGAAAATCGTCTACAACAATACTGAGATTAAAGAAGTGCAAAGTTATGTGTACCTTGGACAAGAAATATCACCGGACAACAGTATCATGAATGAATGAAATCAATAGAAGAATAATAAATGGATGGAGTGCTTTTGGGAAGAACAATATTATTCTGAAGAGTAAGATGCCTCTTTGTTTGAAAAGAAAGGTGTTTAACCAATGAGTTTTGCCTGCACTAACTTATGGAGCAGAAATATGGACGTCAACAAAACGGATGGTACAAAGATTATAAACAACACAACGAAGTAGGGAAAGATGTATTCTATAAGCAGAAGAGACAGAAGGGGAATAATTTGGATAAGAAGTCAGACAAAAAATTTTGACATCATTGAGAGAATTAAACGGCTAAAATGGAAATGAGGCACATTGCAAGAAGACAAGACAATATAGATGGACCACAAGATGGATCACAAGCATCCTACAGTGGCAACGGCATCACAGAGATGTAAAACGACCAAGAAGACGATCTCAAGTAAGATGGAGTGACGAAATCAGAAAAGTGGCCTGTGTTAATTGGGTGACTAAAGCACTAGACAGGAAACAATGGAAAAATCTGGGGGAGACCTACATCCAGCAGTGGACTGAAAACGGTTGATGATGATGATGAGGATATCGTCGCTACCATGTCAAACTATCGAATGTGAAAAAATGCATTTTTCATTACTTTTAAAAATGAGCCGATTGTCACCACTAAATTTTAATAGGGTTTCAGTATTGTAACATCACCAGGGTTGCCAATTTGGCCTCCTTTTCCAATCAGAAATTTCGAATCCATACCAGAAATTTAAAACAGAAATTTTTGCTTTAAATAATGACAGCATGTTTCGTGATTACTTAAAGTAAAAAATTTTCACTCAAAATTTCCGGTATTAATTCGGCATCTCTGAATAAAAAGGGAGGCCAAACTGGTAACCCTGTTCTTCACAGAAATTGTATTAATATTTTTATTAGGCGAAGAATTCTATTAAAATTTAGTGGTTACAATCGGCCCATTTTTAAAAGTAATGCAAAATGCATTTTTTTCATATTCGATAGTTTGACATGGTAGCGACGATATATTAGAACAAACGCCATGCAAATTTTTATGAAATATATTTTTAAAAACGCACACCAAAAAAAAAAAAAAAAAAAAAAAAGGAAGAAAAGAGAAAAAGCAAGAAACTTCTGTGATATTGACTTGAAAAAACCGTAAGAGGATTCGGTGTTTAACTGGAAACTGGTGTATATTTATCAAGAACCTCTTTGTTTTTGTGTTTTTACAGATATTTTTAAAAGTACATTTTTGTGAAATGCTGAATGCCCGTTTAACATTTTTATAAGAATCTAGATAGGAAAAGACATAGAATTATACATAGAATATGTCTAATTTATTTTTTCCATTTTTGAAAGTAATCAAGATAAACAATGAAAGTCCCACTTCACTTTACCTTCTAAAATAATTTAAAATAGTGTTATTTTATCGATAGTAGAATCAATTACAGATGCATTTAAAAATACATTATGGTATTCTTTAAAAAATGCCATTATGAAGGGGAAGAAAAACGTACGACTTTCTAAATGTTAGCAGATGGAGTTTTAAATATCCGGCTATTTATATAAAAGAAAAATCCGTAATTTGAAATAGTAAAAAAAAAGAAAAAATGGTAGTTTGATTATATTTTAAGGGTATTATATTCGCACAAAAAAAAAAAATCGCAAATTGTTTGAGAATACTTTTGGAATAAAGAAATTTTTTATCGAAGAGACATAAATACTTATCAGTAATAAATAATTTGTATAGTGGTTTGGCAACTTTTTTAAAGTTTAAGTGGATCAAATAATCTTTAATCCCCTCCCCCTGTCCCATGGTGGTCTCATAATTCTAATCATTAAGACTCTGCAGGGCTAAAAAAGCAAATATTAAACATTAAGCTGCTTTTTATTAATCCTAATTATTTTTTAGTGAAAAGAGAGAGGCATATTGAAAATTTACAAAGTTAGTCTACTTTTGTGGCAGTTACACATATTTATGCAATATATTATATTTTTTACTGGATGAAGAAATCTATTAAATAATTGCAATTCGAAACTAAACATATTTCGCATTTTTCTTTTTTTCCCCCCAAGAAGTACTATTTCAATTAAAAATTATTCCATAAAAGACTGATACATTGTATTCAAACTGGGTCAGATATAGAAATATAAGTTGCAGAACTTGTCAGAGAAAAGGGAACTAGGGAACTTGATCAAATAATATCTTTTTTTCTGGACTCCATTGTCACAATCTTAATTAGACAAAGTAATCACTTGAGGGATCTTTTTTTTTCCCTTCAGATTACTTTTGATATTCAATCTCTTTCTGTGATTTAATTCTTTCTGTCAAATATGCACAATTACTTGCAACTTTCATATTATCCACTTTCTTTTCCCAGGATATTTTGCATGGAAAAAAAGCTTTTTTAAACTTTAGAGCATTTGAAAATGAATTCACAAACATCTTTTTCTTTTTTTTTACATAAATATATACTAAATAAAATTGAACGTATAAAATTTCAGTTATAAGATATATTTTACTTTTATTTTCATTGTTCTTATTGTATGATGTAAGGTATCTGCAGATAATTTGGCTAGCTTAGGGTTACAAATTTTTAAACAGTAGTAGTAACTGCTTACACACACACACACACACACACACACACACACACACATATATATATATATGTATATCACGTTCTGATGTATTTTTTTGCTAGATAATATTTATACAATTTTTTCAAATAACTGATTTTTTTTTCCTTTAAAAACTATTATGTCTGTGTGCCGTCTCTGAACTGGAGCTTCGGTATTGATGTTTAAATTGGTTAATTATTTATTAACTTTATAGTATTCTGTATACACTTTACACTTACATATTTTTAAAAAATTCATTTGGTCAGTTTTGTTGCTAGAACTATATAATAATACAGTAGACCCTTTTTAGCACTGCAAAAAAAATTAATTAGTCAAAATTTGTACCTGTAGCAGTTTGTTTTTAAAAAATGCGAGTTGATGAAGGTAACATGTGGCAGTAGGCAGATAATATGTCCATAGGTGAAATAAAATAAAAAAGTTTATATTTAATGCATAAAAAACAATAATTATTACAAAATCAAATTTATTTTTTCAAAATTTATAAAAGTAATAAAACACTAACCACGAAAAAAATTAGAAATTTTTTTAAAGTAATTAAAAAAATTTTACTTCAAAAAATGTGCTTCATTTTTTTTAACTGCACACAGGGCAAATAAATTTTTTTGTATCTTTACTGGCAAGTCCGATGCATTCTTCGTGCACATAATTATGACAAACAACACATAATCTGATATCTACAGCTTTTTCTCCCGCTTGGCTATATTGCCAACAAAAACCAGTTTTATAAAAATGTTCATAATTTTGTTTGAGCACTCCGATAATAAAATTATTTTGTACAGTTAAAAAGAGCATTAAACAAGCTAAAATATCATGTATTCAAATAATTATAAAATTTTGTTCAAATAAGATAAATAACAGACTAATAACAGACTTTTGGTGCAAATCAAAGACAAATTTACAACATACCAAAGCAACTAACAGCAAAACAAAATTGGTTGCTATCTCGTGCAAGTGGTCCCGAAATGTGGCCAAAGCCGGACTAAACCAACTCTTCTGACTTCCCGTGACTGAATTCAAGTACCATTTTTTTTTATTTCACTCAAACAATAACATTATTACTGGTTGTCCATATTAGCTGCATTGGCCACATTGCCTTCAGATAATTTAAGTAAACTTGTTAAATAGAGATTATTTTAGTTCAAGAGGACGTTGTAATTTTAAAATTATATTTCATTATTCATGCCAGGCAATCCAAACCGGGCTACCCTGATTAAAGGGGTACGATATACTGACTGGTGTCCAGAACGTAGATAAAAATCGTCTTTAATTGAAAGCGAAAACTCTAATATATTTTTACATTTAACATAAAATGTACTTATCCAATTCCTACTATTAGCTCACACTCTCTATATATTTATATATCTTGTTCAAATTTTCAATCGTTAATAAAATATTTTCTATTCATCCTATCAAGTTCAAATAAATTTTTTTAAACTTCCACTGGATGGCAATTGATGTTAATATAGTTTTTTCAAATATTAATTCATTAATTAAATTTAATTAATTAATTTTAATTTTATATTTCATTTCTGTTCAAAAGTATAGACTCACTCCATATTTATAGTCTCACCTTCACACGTAAAAATATAATGGGGCTGTTCACGGACGAAGATCAGGCGACTCGCGGGCGAAGGAGACTATAAATGTGGAATGAGTCTAAACTTTTGAACAGAAATGAAGTATAAAACTAAAATTAAATAATAAAATTTAATTAATTAATTAATATTTGAAATAAAAAGAGAAAACTGCCCAGTTAAACTGAGGGCATTGAGCTCACAGGCTATTCACACTAATTGTATGTTACACTCTTATTTCAAAGAATAATGCCCATCGAAAAATAAAGAAGTCGACAATATATTAAGGGGAATCATCCACCCCCCCCCCTTATAATTAACCAATGAACACCCAAAACTAATCACGGAAGCGTCTTATTACAATGAACTTTATACAAAATTGGCAGCAAATCGGATAATTCTGCATGAAAAACCCATTTATCTTAATTAAGGGGGGATTAGACTCCCGTTACCCCCTTTATATTTAACCAATGAACTTCCAAAACTAATCAGGTAAGCGCCTTACCACAATGAATCTATATACAAAATTTGAAGAAAATCGGATAAGTCTGCAAGGAAAACCCATTTATGTAAATTGGGGGGGGGCATTAGCCCCCTTTTCCCCTTTATACTTAACCAATGAACCCCCAAAAATAATCAGAGAAGCGCCTTATCACAATGAGGCTATATTCAAAATTTGAAGAAAAACGGATAATTCTGCATGAAAAACCCATTTATCCAAATTAAGGGGGAGTTAGCCCCCCTTTTTCCTCTTTATACTTAACCAATCAATCCCGAATCAGGGAAGCGCCTTAACACAGTGAACCTAGAAACAAAATTTGAAGGAAAACGGATATTTCTATGAAGAGTTATCGCGTTACGTACATACATACATACGTACGTACGTACATACAGAACCGGCGGGCACATAAGCTCTCAGGCTTTGATAGCCTGTGAGCTAAAAAACTGTATTATCGTTAACTTTAACATTGCTATGGTCCTTTATTGTATGGTTTGGTAATTTTTGAAATTCAATATTTGAAAAACGGCATAATCATTAGATTTTAAATTTATATCAAGAAAAGTACAATTTTTTTAACTTTCTAACGCAGTTTGTCTAACAGTTTTGTGAGAAATGCTTTTCGAGCTATTAATTTTTGGTATTTTAGCTATTTATTTTTTATTTAATTTTTAAAACATTTCAAAAATTTCTCTTATGTAAGATATTTAGCATGATATAAATTTAGGAATAAATACCGTCAGTGGCGAAGCGTGTAGATTGCTGGAAAAAGAATTCTATTTGACCTAAGTAGGAATTGACTTAAAAAAAAAGTTTTTATATTACTTGTTTTATTACGGAAATTAATCATATATAATAACAGACGATATAATTCATTTCACTGAAATAATAACAATGATTTTTTTTACATTGTCTTGTATTGGATATTTGCGCATAGTATAATTTTAATGTAACAGAATTGTAATTAATTGTTTGTAAAAATCTCTTGAAACTTAATTTCATAAAATAAAATTAATATCTAATAATATGAAAATCTGCACATAAAATAAATTTTGCATTCATGCATTTTTGCATAAGAGTGCAACAGCTATTGCAATTGAACCAAGATCTGAATATTTATAAAACTAGTTATAGCACGAACGCATCTCATTTGTCCGGTTGACGTACAATTTCAAACTTGTTTAATCCAAAAGGTAGTTACTTAAAAAATATACAGTCGAACTCGTCTAATACGTGCATCACCGTTAATACGAGCATCACCGTTAAAACGAGCAATTTGAGCTTTAAGAATGGTTCATCAGTTAAACCGTATTAAGTTTTTCACGCTTTTTACGAGCTACAATAAACAAGATCATAGCCAATACGAACAAAGCATCTGCCCCTTTCAATGTGATTGTCGGCGAAAAGTAGGGTAGAATTAGGAAAGAAATTCCTTTCTTATCAAACGCTGCTCTCTCTCTCAGAAATAATATTTCTGATTACAACTGTCTGTTGAAATGCAATTTTTCTATCAGTTTTACTAGACAGAATTTCAACTATGAAAGAGACTGCCAAGCAAGAAATATCCTGAAGTCTTGAAAGAATAAAATAAAGAAGGGACAGATAAAGACGTTTCAAATACCGCCCCTTTATAAGATTTACAACTAAGCCATGAAGAGGAATGAACATAGACAAAAACCTTTATTTGTTTCTTTCTTTAAATCCGTACTCCGGGCCATATTAACCAGCCTTTTCATTCTGTTATTGCACTGTTAAAATGAAAAGGATATGTGAAATCAATAGCTCGAAAATGCTGAGACTATCGCAATGTTAGCCGTGTTTTTCTGGCAAAAAAAAAAAAAAAAAAAAGAAGAAGAAGAAGAAGAAGAAGGGATCAGTTGCATTACTGTGCGTTGTTGATGCCTTTTGGAATTGCTAGTTCTTTAGAGGCTTTGAATTTAGTACTGTGTGATTTTGTCCAAAGTAGAGCCTTCTAAAGAAAACGACACTCATCGATGGTAAGACTAAATATTTTAAGTTAACTTTATTAATATTAAATTAATTTTAGCATTGAGCTAATTAGAGCAATAATGAAAGTCATAGTTTGAAGTCGGTACTTTTGACTCATTATGTTTCAGCATTTCTTTATCCCACACGACACGCTTGAATGTACATTTAAACTTTTACGATATGATGGAGGATTAAGAGGAAAATATTTATTTATTTATTTATTTATTAACAATAATAAAAGGATCAGCATAACAAAAACATATTACATTTGTTTAAAAGAAGCTAGCTGTGTATTTTATTTAAAACCTTGCCAATATTTATTTATTTTCTATTTATTAAAGTTTAATATTTAATTACCTAAATGAGGCTTAACATCGGAGCATACAATGCTTCGACAATAATATATTATCTATATCTACCCTATATATATAAAATCTTAATGAAACGAATTTGTGAAACGATTTTATGAAACGAATTTATGAAACGATTTTATGAAACGACTGATTAAACGACTGATTATGTTTCAGGGCTATTTTTAATAAAATATTAAACGCTTTATGGTGAAATTAATACCAATTGTCCATAAAAATCCGCGGATGTCAAAACTGGTAATAGAATTTTGAAATTGGAATTAGTTTTCGAGATATTAATTTTTTTCTAATTTTAATGACATTTCTGTAATGATGGCAACTAATTACTCCGTTTTTTTGTGACAAAAAAGGGAAAAAAATAAAAAAGGATCCCGATAGGGATTATTGATTTATTTTTATTCGTCATTTTCAAATTGAAATTGAATTTATCTTTTATTTCAATCGATAATGAAGACAAGATTGTGATTAAATTATGTTTTTCACGAAAATTTGAAAAAAAAAATCATATTTCTATCGTCAGGATTCAATCGTCTGTCAGCATTTAATTTAATTTATAAACTGAAAATATTTTGAATAAATTCGTCCAAATGACGTCATTTATGTAAATACGTCATTTATGTTTATACAATTTATTTTATATAAAGAAGCCATTTATCTATTTTTATGCACAAAAAGAGGTAAATTGAACGACAATTATAAATAAATTGTATATATACATATAAATACATGTATAAACAAGCATAAAAGTTCGGTGCTTTTCCAGTATATGGGGCCTTGACGAAACAGAGAAAATAGCCTTGGCGGAAAAGGAAATTTGGCAACATACTTTCTGTCAACCTATTTACTTTGTCATTTCGTATAGAGAAGCATTTTTTCAATATTTATACAATTTGTTTAGCGTAAAATGTCATTTATCCTATTTTATATATAATCAGAAGTAATTTGTATAGAAAAAACAATAATAATATACGTATAATTAAAATACGCATCTAAACAAAAAATAATCGTCGAATTTGTTTCCATGGCTGTTTATTTAATTTGGCACCAAATCTCACTTTCTGATGCCCGAATTGCGCCAAGCTTTTTAAAAAAGCGTCAAGACCCCTATTATAGAAAATCATCAAAAGTTCATTGGGTTTGTTTTCATAACTTTTGGCAACAAATATATGTATATTAACGAATCTATTCGTTTTTGAAACTCGAATTACGACAAACCTAAAAGCAAAGGATCCTATAATGGAAAAGTACCCGATTTTCTTATGGACAATATTCAAGTGACATAACATGGTGTAAAATTATCGCGGATAGCGAATTTGTTTAAATATCTCATCAATTGATGCCGAATAAATGCAGGCATGCATGCACAAAATATTTAATTAATTTTGTATGATAAATAATTATTAGAAAATTCGTATATACATATTAATTAAAATAAATAATTTACATATTTAAAATAACATGAAAATATGCATGATGGTGCACTAAAATACAGAGAAAATTAAAACCTGTTACTGAAAATATCTATAACATAGTACTTTTCAATACCGTGGTTCTTAATGTTATTCACAAGCAGATGGAATTTTTCTCATCCTTAAACGCAAAGGAAGAATAGAATACAGATCGTTGTTATGAAAGTGCGAGAGGTAGCCACAATTTAAACCTAACCATTTTATACAAGCTGGTTTTCAAGGTGTAATTGATTCTACTTACCAATCCCTAAAACAGTCGTCAGTTGTCGCAACAGCTGTGTATGAAGCCATCATAATAAAAAAAATGCCCCATTAAAACGTTAAAAGCATGGCAACCCAATTACAGATTTACCAATATTTTTAAAACGAAGCACGCTGTCATGTTTTTAGAGGCCTCGAAGTCTGAGCGGGGGTTGGCGAGCGTAGCTCGCAGGGGGTAGGCCCCCTAGTATATATATACATTTTTATTCAATTTTCTTTAAATTTGACTTTGTAATTGATCGGGCAATTTGAATTAATAAATTTGGCTCATGCCTATTTACTCAAGCAGAAATCAATTACATTTTACTTACATTAGTGGAATATTACCCTTGATAAAGTGTTCCACTATATAAGTTTCCAATCGCTTCTTGTAATAATTTTCACCTTCTGCACATAGAATTTTTTTCTCCACATATCTTTAAGTTTTTTCCCCACTTATTTTAATTTTGGTAATCTTACATTTTTTGATATATATAATGTATTGTATTATAATTATCGGTTTATCTATTGTCGATTATTCATATGGTTTAATAGTTATTATTAACAAAAGTTTTATTATATATATATATATATAACCATAAATGAAACATTATCATAACACCAACTTAAACCATGAAATAATTAAGTATGAAATAATTAGTTGACAATGAAAGATTCCCCAACACACTTAATATGGAATCAAAAAACATTGAAAGAATAAGAAATTAAATAAAAATTGAATCAATGGAATTAAATGAATTAAATGAAATGAAATTTGTGGAATTTAGACAGAATTATCAAGTCCCTAAATACCACAAATAAAATGAGATGTTTCATCTTCATATTAGCCAAACATTGCTAAAAAATATGATATTGGGACTACATCTCAAATACAATGATTCAAATCAGTGATAAAATAAAAAATAAAATACAATACAAAAAAGGAAAGAAACCATACTTATAAAAAAATCCATAAAGATGAATAGAGATATAAATAAGATACCTTGCAGTTCATGAACCATCATAAAAACTCCAGCATGACTGGGGAATGAATTGCATAAAAAATCATATCATGTTGCCAATTTTAGAAATATAAATTGCTTAGAAATATAAACTGCTTTGCAGTGATGCCAGAAATAATGTTAAAATATAATGGATTATAAAATAAACAGGAACATTAGTGCTGCCATCTATTAGTAAAAAAAAAAAGTGGATATAATCTGAATCGAAGGAATAGGATGGAAATAAATGTTTCATAAATCAACCAAATTACTAACTTAATTGATACCAATTAGTTAAATAATAAATAAATGAAATTAATTAATAAATAGAAAATCGAATTACATTAAAGGATGTATTAATGTATAATACTATGTTATAAATAAGTATTAAGATGGAAAAATTAATAATAAAAAACAACTTAAAATAGTGCTGCCCTCTAGTGGTAAAAGTAAATATAAAGTATGGATGGAAATTAGTTTTTAATAATTAAACCAAATTACTATCTTAATGATAGCCATTAGTTAAATAATAAATAAATGAAATTAATTAATAAATAGAAAGTTGAATAATATCTAAGTAATGGATGTATAAATTAATAATACTATGTTATAAGAAAGTAGTAATATGGAAAAATTAATAATTAATGCAACATTAAAAATGTACCATTAAATGTCAACAACGATTAAATAACTGTACTAAAAATGCAACATCATTTAAAATAAATTAAATTAAAATACTAAAGATTTGAATTAAGAATCAAAGAATTTAAAATTAATATTGAGTAAATATTGAAATGAATTAGTCACAAAAATGTGGCTTTAAACAAAGTTAAATTAAATAAAAACACTAAATAAAATTAAAACATATTATATCAACACTGTATAAAAGTAAACATTATCTTAGAAGTAGATATGATATTGTCCACCAAAGGTATTAATCCAAATCATTAGATCAAATACATTCTTAATATTAATGAATATAAATTCATTTAAAATTATTAAATAATGAATAAGTAAATCTAACTAAATTAATATACATAAGAATAACACATCGCAGTCCATTACAAAATGTGTATGATCAAACAATTGTGTAAATCAAAATGCCCCCATTTTTTAAAAAATATATATAAATTAACCATGCGTATTTTTCCATACAACGCCGCCACACACCGCCTCAATCCAACGTCTACCCACCCAACCGTCCTATTATAATTTTTTTTTTTTTTTTTTTTTTTGTAAATATTTATAAGATTATATGATTTTTTTATACATTTTTTAAACGCATGTGTTAATTTGGTTGTAAAGATCAAATAGGAACTAACTATATATTAAGGAATAAATGAATTTTTTTGGAAAACCATGTTGTAATGCGTCAAAGATAAGTTTTTTAATATTTTTGTTACTAAGTTGAGAGGAACATAAACTTTTTATTCTATAAATATGATTAAGGAGTATATTACGATATACAGAATTATGAAGACATGATTTAAAATTAGTAAATGAATTAACTTTAAATTTAAATTCTTTACGTTTATCAAATAGATCTATTATTTTTTTGTTATCTTTTTGTGTAATATTAAGATCTAAAATGTTAATAGTATTGTTAGAAAGGAGGTTTTCCGTTAATTCTAAATTAGTAGGATAATCAACTGGAAATATAGAAATATTAGTGTGATCAGTAGCAATTAAAATAATGTCATCAATATAACGATACAAATGTATATTACTATTAATAAATGTACGTTCATAACGATACAAGTATAAGTCTGAAAGTATACTAGATGTACATCCCCCTTGTGGTATACCGACTTTCTGTAAATATAACGTGTTATCATGCATTATATAATTATTATATATAATGAAATTTGTTAAAGTTTTAAAATAAGCTGTATCTATATGAATTGGTAAATTAAGTGAATGTTGATACTTATAAAATAATGCATTTATAATATTATGTAGATCTAATAAATCTATATTATTAAATAGATCTTTGAAATCATATGTCATTATATTGTTAACACATTTAAGATTTTTCAAAATATTGTCGAGTTGATAGCTATTTTTTATACAATGTGTGTTATCAGTGGATGTTGTCAGTGTATAAATTTGATTGACAATTTTTAATAGATACTTATTGGCTATATTATTATATGTATTGCATCCTATAGTTACAGTCCTAAATTTAATTGGATTTTTATGAAATTTGGGTATAAGAACTAAATAAGGATAATTAAAGTTAGTAGAATTAATATTTAATAATTTATAATAACTGTGAATTTTACGATTATTTACAATTACAGTTTCATTAGTTTTTTTAAAAGAATTGTTAGTAGAAATACAGGATGTAAGTAGTTGGTGATAATAAGCTTTACATATGATTGCATAATTATTAGGAGATTTGTCAATATATGTTATTACATAGTTTTTTTGTAATTTAGTAATTTGCTGGAACAAATGTTTTGTGTTAATTTTAACCATATTGGATAATTTTGTTTTAAAGACGAACTTAATTTTTCAATAACCAGTATTTTCCATTGATTAAAATATTCAATAGGTTTACTATATGAAATTGAAATTTTATAAATAAAAATGTCTATATCATATATAAACTGTTTTATAATAGAATTTACATTAAATTTAGAAGGAAGTCTATATTTAGTACCATAACCCATGAGTTTTTGCAGTTTATAATCATCCACAATATTAAGATTAGCAGTGATTATATGTCCATGATCATTATTAATGAATTTTTTTGGAGTGAGGTCATTGCAATTACACTGAAAAGTACTAGAATCAGATGTATTTTTTGAAAATGCATTATAGTTAAAAATCTTTCTTCCAATTGTAGTAGGATATTTAAATGTCTTTGAAAGTTGTAGTTTTTTTATAGGAAAATAACAGTTTTTATCATTAATTATAGAATTAATATTAATTTTATTAAAGATTTGATTTGAAAAAGTTATAATTATTTGAGTATTAGTGTTATGAATTTTTTGTTTAAATTAATGTTAAAAAGATTAGCTCTTGTCATAATTAGATCATAGAAAATATCAGAGAAATGATTTGAGTAAGATTTACTAAGAAATACATTTAAATATTGTACTATCAGTTTCTTTTTAATAGCAAAAATATATTTTCGTATTAAAAACCAGTTGTAGTTCTTAATATAGTTTTGATGAAGAGTGTTGATTTGTTTAAGAATAAATTTATTGGAAATAACAACTTTAGCAGTACATTTTCCTCGCTTGTTACGTGTTGTTTTATGATTTAAATTATGATTTAGAGTAAGATAAATAGGAGAATAATCTGTAGTATTATTTGTTGAAAAAACTTTAACTGGTCTGTTAAATAATTCACTATGAAGTCCATAAGGATAAATAGTGTTATAATATTTCATATATGAAGACTCCATAAATAAACGTTCTGATTTAGCTTTTATTATTTGTATAATTTCAATTGTAGTATTTTTTTATTTATGTTTATGAAAATGTTGTATTTCTGCTGTGGACTGTAAATTTTTTGCTTTGTTCTTGTTAGTGTCGGAACGATGTTGATTAATACGTTTATGTAATGGACCTGATGTTTCACCTATATATTTCAAACCACATAGGTTACAGTTTATGCTATAAATTACATTAAATGCTTTACAAAAAGTTGATAAATTAGGATCCGATACAATATGTTTCTGAGAAGCAAATGGATTAGTCTTGCAGCGAGCATCATTACATAATCTAAAAAATAATGGAGGAGGAGGAGAGTAAAAATGGTCACTTGATGTCGATCCAGGAACAACCCATTTATTGCCCCTGTACCGGGCACTACACTGCATAGATGCAAAGTGTATCTTGCCAGGAACGAGAATTTTACTTAGAACTACCATTAAAAAATATGACACAATAAAAATACAATTTGAAGAAAAAGAAAATATAAATGAATTAAATTAATGTATGAAACTTAGAAAACTTGATTAATAGGATTAAAAATCTTGAATAAATGAAAGTATATACAAAATGTACAAATTAAATAAGTAGTGCTAAAAAAACTCAATAAAATCATAACCATAATTATGAAAACTCGCATTGCATAACCTCCAAAACAGAAAACCAAAGGACTTTTTAGTAGAAAAAAAGTCAAATGAACCAAGTCATTATAACATATCCATTAAAATACAAAATCCAAGCAAAGACTCCCATATTGTTAACCCAATGGACTTCTCAGAATATTGCGATCAGATCAAAACAATTTACCAAAACATGTTTAACGTTAAAACACAATAATTTTAAATATTTTTGAAAAATGTAACATAATATAAAATAACATTACATATATTATAAGTGCAAGAACAGAATATGTAATTAATACTAGTGATTAATAGGACAATATCATACAAATGCAATAGAAAAGGAAATGTTTCATGTGATGTACATAATGAATCAATTATTGGAAATTCCTATAACGAGGTATCAGATAACTACAAGTAGAAATCAAATATAAAACACACAATGATAATGCGCAATTGCAGCAGAGATCAAAGCGTATAATATTTAAAAGATTGCTAATATCAATTAGCACCATTATCGATATATTTAAAAAATATATATGCAATACCATAATGTATAAGAAAAAATATCAAAATGAATTGTTAAGATTCAAGATGAAAAGATATCATAAATAAGACATCATAAATGACTTACATTCATAATTATATGCGCATGTGCATCATAATAATTTGAATGCTAATATATAACCATAATGAAACATTATCATAACACCAACTTAAACCATGAAATAATTAAGTATGAAATAATTAGTTGACAATGAAAGATTCCCCAACACACTTAATATGGAATCAAAAAACATTGAAAGAATAAGAAATTAAATAAAAATTGAATCAATGGAATTAAATGAATTAAATGAAATGAAATTTGTGGAATTTAGACAGAATTATCAAGTCCCAATTGCCTAAATACCACAAATAAAATGAGATGTTTCATCTTCATATTAGCCAAACATTGCTAAAAAATATGATATTGGGACTACATCTCAAATACAATGATTCAAATCAGTGATAAAATAAAAAATAAAATACAATATAAAAAGGGAAAGAAACCATACTTATAAAAAAATCCATAAAGATGAATAGAGATATAAATAAGATACCTTGCAGTTCATGAACCATCATGAAAACTCCAACATGACTGGGGAATGAATTGCATAAAAAATCATATCATGTTGCCAATTTTAGAAATATAAATTGCTTAGAAATATAAACTGCTTTGCAGTGATGCCAGAAATAATGTTAAAATATAATGGATTATAAAATAAACAGGAACATTAGTGCTGCCATGTGCAGCATAAAAAAAAAAAGTGGATATAATCTGAATCGAAGGAATAGGATGGAAATAAATGTTTCATAAATCAACCAAATTACTAACTTAATTGATACCAATTAGTTAAATAATAAATAAATGAAATTAATTAATAAATAAAAAATCGAATTACATTAAAGGATGTATTAATGTATAATACTATGTTATAAATAAGTATTAAGATGGAAAAATTAATAATAAAAAACAACTTAAAATAGTGCTGCCCTCTAGTGGTAAAAGTAAATATAAAGTATGGATGGAAATTAGTTTTTAATAATTAAACCAAATTACTATCTTAATGATAGCCATTAGTTAAATAATAAATAAATGAAATTAATTAATAAATAGAAAGTTGAATAATATCTAAGTAATGGATGTATAAATTAATAATACTATGTTATAAGAAAGTAGTAATATGGAAAAATTAATAATTAATGCAACATTAAAAATGTACCATTAAATGTCAACAACGATTAAATAACTGTACTAAAAATGCAACATCATTTAAAATAAATTAAATTAAAATACTAAAGATTTGAATTAAGAATCAAAGAATTTAAAATTAATATTGAGTAAATATTGAAATGAATTAGTCACAAAAATGTGGCTTTAAACAAAGTTAAATTAAATAAAAACACTAAATAAAATTAAAACATATTATATCAACACTGTATAAAAGTAAACATTATCTTAGAAGTAGATATGATATTGTCCACCAAAGGTATTAATCCAAATCATTAGATCAAATACATTCTTAATATTAATGAATATAAATTCATTTAAAATTATTAAATAATGAATAAGTAAATCTAACTAAATTAATATACATAAGAATAACACATCGCAGTCCATTACAAAATGTGTATGATCAAACAATTGTGTAAATCAAAATGCCCCCATTTTTTAAAAAATATATATAAATTAACCATGCGTATTTTTCCATACAACGCCGCCACACACCGCCTCAATCCAACGTCTACCCACCCAACCGTCCTATTATTATTATTTTTTTTTTTTTTTTTTTTTTTGTAAATATTTATAAGATTATATGATTTTTTTATACATTTTTTAAACGCATGTGTTAATTTGGTTGTAAAGATCAAATAGGAACTAACTATATATTAAGGAATAAATGAATTTTTTTGGAAAACCATGTTGTAATGCGTCAAAGATAAGTTTTTTAATATTTTTGTTACTAAGTTGAGAGGAACATAAACTTTTTATTCTATAAATATGATTAAGGAGTATATTACGATATACAGAATTATGAAGACATGATTTAAAATTAGTAAATGAATTAACTTTAAATTTAAATTCTTTACGTTTATCAAATAGATCTATTATTTTTTTGTTATCTTTTAGTGTAATATTAAGATCTAAAATGTTAATAGTATTGTTAGAAAGGAGGTTTTCCGTTAATTCTAAATTAGTAGGATAATCAACTGGAAATATAGAAATATTAGTGTGATCAGTAGCAATTAAAATAATGTCATCAATATAACGATACAAATGTATATTACTATTAATAAATGTACGTTCATAGTGATACAAGTATAAGTCTGAAAGTATACTAGATGTACATCCCCCTTGTGGTATACCGACTTTCTGTAAATATAACGTGTTATCATGCATTATATAATTATTATATATAATGAAATTTGTTAAAGTTTTAAAATAAGCTGTATCTATATGAATTGGTAAATTAAGTGAATGTTGATACTTATAAAATAATGCATTTATAATATTATGTAGATCTAATAAATCTATATTATTAAATAGATCTTTGAAATCATATGTCATTATATTGTTAACACATTTAAGATTTTTCAAAATATTGTCGAGTTGATAGCTATTTTTTATACAATGTGTGTTATCAGTGGATGTTGTCAGTGTATAAATTTGATTGACAATTTTTAATAGATACTTATTGGCTATATTATTATATGTATTGCATCCTATAGTTACAGTCCTAAATTTAATTGGATTTTTATGAAATTTGGGTATAAGAACTAAATAAGGATAATTAAAGTTAGTAGAATTAATATTTAATAATTTATAATAACTGTGAATTTTACGATTATTTACAATTACAGTTTCATTAGTTTTTTTAAAAGAATTGTTAGTAGAAATACAGGATGTAAGTAGTTGGTGATAATAAGCTTTACATATGATTGCATAATTATTAGGAGATTTGTCAATATATGTTATTACATAGTTTTTTTTGTAATTTAGTAATTTGCTGGAACAAATGTTTTGTGTTAATTTTAACCATATTGGATAATTTTGTTTTAAAGACGAACTTAATTTTTCAATAACCAGTATTTTCCATTGATTAAAATATTCAATAGGTTTACTATATGAAATTGAAATTTTATAAATAAAAATGTCTATATCATATATAAACTGTTTTATAATAGGATTTACATTAAATTTAGAAGGAAGTCTATATTTAGTACCATAACCCATGAGTTTTTGCAGTTTATAATCATCCACAATATTAAGATTAGCAGTGATTATATGTCCATGATCATTATTAATGAATTTTTTTGGAGTGAGGTCATTGCAATTACACTGAAAAGTACTAGAATCAGATGTATTTTTTGAAAATGCATTATAGTTAAAAATCTTTCTTCCAATTGTAGTAGGATATTTAAATGTCTTTGAAAGTTGTAGTTTTTTTATAGGAAAATAACAGTTTTTATCATTAATTATAGAATTAATATTAATTTTATTAAAGATTTGATTTGAAAAAGTTATAATTATTTGAGTATTAGTGTTATGAATTTTTTGTTTAAATTAATGTTAAAAAGATTAGCTCTTGTCATAATTAGATCATAGAAAATATCAGAGAAATGATTTGAGTAAGATTTACTAAGAAATACATTTAAATATTGTACTATCAGTTTCTTTTTAATAGCAAAAATATATTTTCGTATTAAAAACCAGTTGTAGTTCTTAATATAGTTTTGATGAAGAGTGTTGATTTGTTTAAGAATAAATTTATTGGAAATAACAACTTTAGCAGTACATTTTCCTCGCTTGTTACGTGTTGTTTTATGATTTAAATTATGATTTAGAGTAAGATAAATAGGAGAATAATCTGTAGTATTATTTGTTGAAAAAACTTTAACTGGTCTGTTAAATAATTCACTATTAAGTCCATAAGGATAAATAGTGTTATAATATTTCATATATGAAGACTCCATAAATAAACGTTCTGATTTAGCTTTTATTATTTGTATAATTTGAATTGTAGTATTTTTAAATTTATGTTTATCAAAATGTTGTATTTCTGCTGTGGACTGTAAATTTTTTGCTTTGTTCTTGTTAGTGTCGGAACGATGTTGATTAATACGTTTATGTAATGGACCTGATGTTTCACCTATATATTTCAAACCACATAGGTTACAGTTTATGCTATAAATAACATTAAATGCTTTACAAAAAGTTGATAAATTAGGATCCGATACAATATGTTTCTGAGAAGCAAATGGATAAGTCTTGCAGCGAGCATCATTACATAATCTAAAAAATAATGGAGGAGGAGGAGAGTAAAAATGGTCACTTGATGTCGATCCAGGAACAACCCATTTATTGCCCCTGTACCGGGCACTACACTGCATAGATGCAAAGTGTATCTTGCCAGGAACGAGAATTTTACTTAGAACTACCATTAAAAAATATGACACAATAAAAATACAATTTGAAGAAAAAGAAAATATAAATGAATTAAATTAATGTATGAAACTTAGAAAACTTGATTAATAGGATTAAAAATCTTAAATAAATGAAAGTATATACAAAATGTACAAATTAAATAAGTAGTGCTAAAAAAACTCAATAAAATCATAACCATAATTATGAAAACTCGCATTGCATAACCTCCAAAACAGAAAACCAAAGGACTTTTTAGTAGAAAAAAAGTCAAATGAACCAAGTCATTATAACATATCCATTAAAATACAAAATCCAAGCAAAGACTCCCATATTGTTAACCCAATGGACTTCTCAGAATATTGCGATCAGATCAAAACAATTTACCAAAACATGTTTAACGTTAAAACACAATAATTTTAAATATTTTTGAAAAATGTAACATAATATAAAATAACATTACATATATTATAAGTGCAAGAACAGAATATGTAATTAATACTAGTGATTAATAGGACAATATCATACAAATGCAATAGAAAAGGAAATGTTTCATGTGATGTACATAATGAATCAATTATTGGAAATTCCTATAACGAGGTATCAGATAACTACAAGTAGAAATCAAATATAAAACACACAATGATAATGCGCAATTGCAGCAGAGATCAAAGCGTATAATATTTAAAAGATTGCTAATATCAATTAGCACCATTATCGATATATTTAAAAAATATATATGCAATACCATAATGTATAAGAAAAAATATCAAAATGAATTGTTAAGATTCAAGATGAAAAGATATCATAAATAAGACATCATAAATGACTTACATTCATAATTATATGCGCATGTGCATCATAATAATTTGAATGCTAATATATAACCATAATGAAACATTATCATAACACCAACTTAAACCATGAAATAATTAAGTATGAAATAATTAGTTGACAATGAAAGATTCCCCAACACACTTAATATGGAATCAAAAAACATTGAAAGAATAAGAAATTAAATAAAAATTGAATCAATGGAATTAAATGAATTAAATGAAATGAAATTTGTGGAATTTAGACAGAATTATCAAGTCCCAATTGCCTAAATACCAAAAATAAAATGAGATGTTTCATCTTCATATTAGCCAAACATTGCTAAAAAATATGATATTGGGACTACATCTCAAATACAATGATTCAAATCAGTGATAAAATAAAAAATAAAATAAAATATAAAAAGGGAAAGAAACCATACTTATAAAAAAATCCATAAAGATGAATAGAGATATAAATAAGATACCTTGCAGTTCATGAACCATCATGAAAACTCCAACATGACTGGGGAATGAATTGCATAAAAAATCATATCATGTTGCCAATTTTAGAAATATAAATTGCTTAGAAATATAAACTGCTTTGCAGTGATGCCAGAAATAATGTTAAAATATAATGGATTATAAAATAAACAGGAACATTAGTGCTGCCATCTATTAGTAAAAAAAAAAAAGTGGATATAATCTGAATCGAAGGAATAGGATGGAAATAAATGTTTCATAAATCAACCAAATTACTAACTTAATTGATACCAATTAGTTAAATAATAAATAAATGAAATTAATTAATAAATAGAAAATCGAATTACATTAAAGGATGTATTAATGTATAATACTATGTTATAAATAAGTATTAAGATGGAAAAATTAATAATAAAAAACAACTTAAAATAGTGCTGCCCTCTAGTGGTAAAAGTAAATATAAAGTATGGATGGAAATTAGTTTTTAATAATTAAACCAAATTACTATCTTAATGATAGCCATTAGTTAAATAATAAATAAATGAAATTAATTAATAAATAGAAAGTTGAATAATATCTAAGTAATGGATGTATAAATTAATAATACTATGTTATACGAAAGTAGTAATATAGAAAAATTAATAATTAATGCAACATTAAAAATGTACCATTAAATGTCAACAACGATTAAATAACTGTACTAAAAATGCAACATCATTTAAAATAAATTAAATTAAAATACTAAAGATTTGAATTAAGAATCAAAGAATTTAAAATTAATATTGAGTAAATATTGAAATGAATTAGTCACAAAAATGTGGCTTTAAACAAAGTTAAATTAAATAAAAACACTAAATAAAATTAAAACATATTATATCAACACTGTATAAAAGTAAACATTATCTTAGAAGTAGATATGATATTGTCCACCAAAGGTATTAATCCAAATCATTAGATCAAATACATTCTTAATATTAATGAATATAAATTCATTTAAAATAATTAAATAATGAATAAGTAAATCTAACTAAATTAATATACATAAGAATAACACATCGCATATGTATATATATATTGCATTTATGGTAAAGATACCATATATATCCTTTTCAAAAATTAAAGAAATCTATATTTTAAGTATTTTATTAAATATATTTTCCCTTTCTGCATTATCGTATTTTATATACATTCCCGGCTGTTAAAAGACGCACCCGCTTTCCTTTTCTATCAACGAAAACTTTTAGTCAAAATCATACATATTGTTTTTAAATTATCATTAACGTACTTTAATCTGTCTCCCACATATCAATGTAAATGAAATAATGCAATGCATAAAATGTTTTCTTTCTTATGGTCAATTTTGACTCCCTAAAGCATCCAGATGCTCATCCCGTCTTGCTGGCGCGCTTACAACATTCTTCCAAAATATCTTTCTTAGCATTTCCCAAAACAATAAAATGGTCAAATTCTAAATCACTCTCTTTTTAGCCAAAGTGCACTCTTCGCCAAAAAAGATTTCCCTACCCCTGACGTCAGTTATGAAGTTGATATGATGTATCTGTAATGGTTACAGCATCTTATGCAAAAATGCAATTCTCTTGGCTCAAAATGTAAATCGCTTGGCGTGTTTTTCTAACGCACGCTTTCATATCTGGACGGACACTTCGCCTCTGAACGCCATCACCTCGACATCTAAAAAAATGTCTAAGGACCCTGTGCCGCACTGGAGAAACTCTGTTTTTGCATCGTCACCCCTCAAAATGTATTATTCTTACTTGGAATGTAGCCCCTTCAAAAATCAACTAACTCCTGTCCAGTCTGAATTTCACTTTGACTGCAAATATTCCTTGTGTACTATGAGATGTTGGAACTTGATTAAAAGAAAAAAGGTGACAATTCTTGTTCTTCTTATTTTTTCTTCATGCAGACTCCAGTTCACACACTCAGGATGTAGAACCGTCAATATTGCGGCAACGCTCTTGTACCATCAGCTTATGTTCACGATCCTCTTTTTCAGCTGTGTGGCCTGCAGATGCGCCGTCCTGCAATCTTTACATGTTCGCTAGTGTCGACGATGTCTCCAATTATCTTTCGTGCAATCGGATTATATATTTTATCTCATCGAATTATTACTTACCGATATATTTTTATGTTTAACTTTACTCATTCAGCGGCCCTACACCAACAGCATATAAATTCTTTAATTATCGGGAAAGTATAACTTCGGCTGATATCATCACCATAGCATTGATGTTTACATTGCAAATAAATGCATATCAGAATGGGGATGGGTGAAGTGCAGTGTAAAACAAACAGCAAGGGGTAGAGCACAGATTAAGAAAGACGTACTTATACGTTTCAGGTATATAATATGTTAAATACTGGATCGATATACTCTTAAATCTTCTACTTTTACCCTCTTCTTCTTTTTTTCTGTTTTTCAAGATTTTAGCAGTGATTGCTTTTCATTTGTTTTGGCTTTGTTTCTTTGCAGAAAAACTAACTTCACACAAATATGATGTTGAAAACGAAAGAAGTACTTCCTATTACTTTCATTTTATTGATCTATTTATTGCAATACTCGGAAATGCCTTCCGAAGAAATAATCAAAACATGTTAATTTAATCTTTAAAGTTTTTCGTGGCACAGCTATGTGCTGCGGCATAGAGAATGAAAATCGCTTGCCCTAAATTATTTCAAAATCAGATTTAAAATTTTTCATTATAGCAGGGGTTCGCCAAATATAGGTCGCGGGCGTTTTTTTTTTTGGTGACTCGTGGAACGATCTGGAAAATGTGTAAGTAATTTTATCTGCTGCAAAAACATAATAAATATAATATAATACATTGTAACTTTAAAATAAAACATTTGAAAAATATAAAAAGGCAGTACTTTGTGTAGAGAAAGACTTGAGTCTGAATTTGATAAAGTTTCAATTCCGATAAAGAATATGCCGTTGATGCAAATCAATGTCATAAATTGCATTAACTTTTAGATTATATTTTTAATAATAAATTCATTAATAAAAGTATTTTTTTCTAAAGTAACAAAAGAAAAAGTTTTGATTACTCCGCATAGTCACATTAGTATTACTTATCACTGTTCTTATGTGTATGTTTAGGGCGAAAATTAACCTTCTTCGTAGGAAAGATTATACAAAGGATTCTAATATTTAACGGTGAGTTAATGTTTTTTTTTTTTAATTATTATTCTTAAGGTATGTCGCGTATCAGTAAAGTTTGGAAACCGCTGTGCATGTTGCATGTTGCATGTTGCATGTTGCATGTTGTTAATCATGCAACATCATTCAAGTGTAGTTTGCTCAACAGCTGAACTGTTTGATATTCCAATATAAACTATTCCTAATGAGTACAATATAAACAAAAAATGAACTATTAAATTGTTCAACAGCTGGATTGTTTGACTTTCCAATATAATAAAATATGATGTTCCATGCAAGTAGGAGGTTAATATTCAACATCATAATTGTTTGCATGTTAGTTAAATGTTAGTTAAATGTACAGTAACACAAAAATGGCAGCAGTTTCATAATTCAACCCTTTTTTTTTAATGATGCTCAAAGGAAAGTTCATATGTCCAAAGTATTTTAAACGGTAGTAAAATTTTCAAGCATTAGTTTTCAACTTAATTCAAATAATTACTTTTCAATTGAACTATGGATCTATATATCGTAGATGCAAAAGAAGGTTCATTGTAAATCTCTTACTTACCAGCCAAATAAAAGGGATAGAATATTTGAACAATTTTATTTACCACCAACCATATAAAAAGAGTAGAAAATTTGAAAACAATTATTTACCACCAGCCATTTAAAAAGGATGGGATATTTAAACAATATTATTTACCATCAGCCATATGAAAAAGGATAGAACATTTAAACAATTTTATCGACCACCAGCCGTATAAAAAAGGGTAGAATATTTTTAAAAAATTATTTACCACCAGCCATATAAAAAGGGATAGAATATTTGAACAATATTATTTACCATCAGCCATATAAAAAACTATGGAATATTTGAACAATTTTATTTACCACCAGCCATTTAAAAAAAAAGGATAGAATATTGAAAATTTTTATTTACCACCAGCCATGTAAAAGATTATGCAATATTTGAACAGTTTTGTTTACCGCCATCCATATAAAAAAGGACAGAGTAATTTGAACATTTTTATTTACTAATTGTTGAGGAATTAATAAATAAAATTGCACTAAAATTCCCAGTAGATTACACACTGAAACGCCACTTTTTATATAAACTAATTATGCACTAAATAACACTTAATTTATTCAACAATAAAACCCATTAGAAAGACAAAGTGGCTCAAAGCATTTGAAAGCGTTTTCAGATCACACGTCAAAGAACTTAAGCCATTGATCGCTAACAAAAAGCTATTGATTGTGTAACGGAAATAACCTTTTTGACAGCATCAGATTGAATAACAGGCAATAACCATTTTCCCGTTTAAAACCTAGGTCAAATAAATTACCAGCATTTTTGTCACTGAATATATGAATAAAAAAGCGTGGAGAGCTAATTTTTCGCTTCTTCTAAGATAACAATCTCGGGATATCATCGCATCATTTGGAAATCTTTTTGGTTCATATGGTTAGAACAAAATCGTGACTAGATAGTCACAATACTGTTTCCTTTTAACATTGTGTTTATGAAAATGATTACAGAATTAACAAAGAAGGAACTATTGAATTGTTCAACTGTTGCGCTGTTTGATGTTGCCCTCTTTTTAAAAATGAAGTAACTTAAAATAAAAAAGAGGACAATTTGCCCAATAGTGAGCCAGGTTGATTTCGCTAAAGAGTTAAATATCAAGATTATTTTTAGGAAGCATCCTTTTAACAACGGACCCCCCCCCCCTCCCCTCCAAATATATATATATAGCTAATTTTTTTTCAATTAATTTTCCTGAATATGTAAACAAGACGAGCAGTTTTAATTTTTAAGAAACAACCATGAACAATAACAAACTAAATAGACCATTCTCTTTGGGTTATGAAAATTACAGACATTTGTTAATAAATGTATTGATTAAAATTTTTAAAATGGAGAGCCAATTTTAGCAGTCTCTAAGATTACAGTTTTGGAACACCATCGCATCTCTTGGATATATTTATGGATCAGATGACTATTTAAAAAAGTGACTTCATAGTCACAATACTCACTCCTTTAAGTGTTGCACTTATGAAAACAATTACAATACAAGCAAAAAATGAACTACTAGATTATTCAATGGCTGAACTGTTTGATGTTCCAATATAAACTATTGTTAACTATTACAATATAAACAAAAAATGAACTACTACACTGTTAAAAATTTTGTGCTAGGTTGAACCATCTTTTGGTGCTTCAGTAGCTGCAACCATTGAAGATGGTGAAGATGGTGAAACAAGAAGAGCAGTTTTAATTTTGAAGAAGCAATCATTTAACCATGACCAATAACAAACTAAATAGACCATTCTCTTTGGGTTAAGAAAATTACAGACATTTGTTACCATTTCACCATAAGATGGTGAAATCTCGTAGCAGCGTATTGGAGCTATGGTTTAAAAGAAGCTCCAAATGTTAGTACAAGATTTTACCATCTTGTGCTTGCAGATACTGCAGCACCAAAAGTTGTTTCAAACGAGCGCAAAATGTTTAACAGTGTAGTTTGCTCAACAGCTGAACTGTTTGATATTCCAATATAAACTATTCCTAATGAGTACAATATAAACAAAAAATGAACTATTAAATTGTTCAACAGCTGGATTGTTTGACTTTCCAATATAATAAAATATGATGTTCCAACATAAACTATTCCTAATAATTACAATATAAACAAAAAATGAACTACTAGATTGTTCAACAGCTGGGATGTTTGATTTTCCAATATAATAAATTATGATGTTCCAATATAAACTATTCCTAATTGTTACAATATAAACAACAAAAAAACTATTAGATTTTTCAACAGCTTGATTGCACTGTTAAAAATACAGGTTCAACCATTCACCAAAATATTCGTTCAAGCAAAGAACTTCGAACGATTGAACCATTATAATAGTTATAGTAAAATGCCATGGAAAAGAGAAACGCAAGTTGAACGACGATGTCGGTTCAACCCCGTTTGTTATTTTCATGTGGCAACAGTACAGAGCAGGCGTAGAGTTTTTAATGGCGTCGTAAACACACCAGAGATCCCGCCCGCGAACAACGAACAACGTGCTGAAGTATCATCTATATTTCTTCTTCTTGCAATCCCGGAAATAATCAAGGTAAGTGTACAAGTGATTATTTTTTATTTTTCTGTTATACGCATTCTAATGCATTAATGTTTCTCTCAAATATAAAATTTGTATTTAAACTTGAAAAAATTATGGGTAGTAGTATCTTGCGTAAGCCTAAAAATGTTGTTTCCGCTTCAAATATTTAGCGATGTATCGGAAACAAATGGCTATTTCAAAGCTATTACTATAGATGTAATAACTTAAATATAATAACATAGTTCATTTCTAACAAACGAAATTAGTTTTCGATTTTAATTATTTGTTTTTGTTGACATGTTTACTTCATTAATGAGATGCCTACACAAGTCATATTCTTACTATCGCGAGATCTTGATATAAATCCGCATAACTGAATTTTTTATATTGCTTAAGCATGATTAAAACATTTTATTCAGATAAATTAAATAAATAAAAAAAAAGTTTTGTATGATTTTCTGAACTATTCATTTTTCAAAAGTAAATTAAAGTCGAAAAAAAAGTTGTTTAAATTATAAGATAACTTTACATTTATCAAAAGCCTCATTTTGTAAGTAATCAATAGAAACCTCCAACTCTATTTCAAGGAACAATTTTATGTTTTTAAAACTTAAGATTTCATAAAAACTAAAAATAGTGAAATATATACTTTGATTTTTGTTACTAAAGCTATATATTATCACAAAATCCTGATATATGTGTGGTAATTTTATTTCTTGCACTAAAGCATGTTTTAGGCATTTTAAGTAGCTAAATTTATTTAAAAAATGGTTGTGAAGTTTTTATTAAACCATGAATTTTTCAAAAAGAAATGAAGTTGAGTCTGAATGTTGAAAATAGCTTAAGCTTTAAAAAAAAAATCAGGGGATGCTTTACTTCTCTGTAACCATTCGCCAAGCCAGTCCCGATAACTTCTGCTGTGTGGTTTGGCGAATGTGAATGTGACAGTTTGTCTTTATTATTATTATTATTGTAAGATTTCTTTACATTCATATAATAGCTTTATTTCGAATGTAAAGTATTAGATACATTGAAGCATCAGAAACTTCCAATTCTATTGGAAGGAGCATTTTGATATTTTTGTTTATTTCATAAAAATTAAAAATTGTGGAATGTAGATTTTGGTTTTTGTAAAAATGCAGCAAAGTAAATCCGCATATATGTATGTATAAATGTATATTTTAAATCATTTAAGGCGAAGGTGGACTTAATTTTTTTTTTTTTTTTAACCGATTTGCTTGAAAATTAAATATGTGATTGCAAATGTAGTTACGTAAAAATAACTAAAATTTTAAGGTAAAATATTAATTATTTTGGTAATTATTAATTATTGAAATAATTAATTAATTGAAAATGCTCTATGCACAGTTCTTTTATATATAATACAGTTATTTTTATTTATGAGATACCTTTCATATCTAAGATTAAAACTTAGTTGGAATCGTAAACATGAATAGAAAATATAATTAATAAAAATAATAATAAGTGTAAAAACCAATTTTTAGCATGCAAAAATACTGTTAATTATTCTTTCAATAAAGAATTTACAGCCTATGAGTTCTAAAGTACCATTTATTTATCTAATATCCATTTTATGTACCATAAGCAGGGCTGCCATTTGCAACTAAAATGCTACTAAAAGCGACTATTTTCAGCATCAGGCAACTATGGCTACTATTTTAGCCCAAAAACCTTCAAAAGCGACTATTTTGGAGGAAAACCAGAAAAAAGGAGACTATTTTCCAATCCCAACTACTATTTTTGTTTAAAAAAAAAAAATCATCAGTCTCCCAGAATTGCAAATTTTTCTTTTTTTTCTTTTCTTTTTTTTTCTTTTAACCCAATATCCTGACCTAATTTCTCCATATCAATTTCTTAAGTTTTTTATTTAATTTTTAAAATCTGTAAGAACTTCCATTTGAAATTTTAAAAAAAATTACTTTTGTTAATCTAAATATAGTGCAAAGATACCAATCATTCAAATTTTAGTGGGGGAACTAATTACTGATGTTTGGTTTGGCTACCACCCACAGCCCTTATGCTTTACAGCATATTTGTCCAGTTTTTGATTGTTTTTAAATGTATTTAACCCTTTAACCCTTGCTGTATGAACCACAAAACTGTAGATTTGTTCACTGTGCTGCGTGAATCGTATTTGTTTCCAATCTCGTATAAATGTTTCATACTAGAAATTTGAATTGATAAATGAGCTTAAATAAATGCTACTTAGAAATAAGAAAATCTTATTTTCTATCGCAATTTTTCAATTTAGTAACAGATTTACAATGTTGAGAAAAACATTTAGAATATTGTTTTTCTTACTTATTTAGATGGCTTTATTTGGCCCATTGGTGTCAATCACATTTCATTTATGCCGATTTTGCCATTTTATTTTACATAAATTTCTTGTAAAGAATAGATTAGCTATGTACACTACACACATTCTTAAAATTGTAGCTAATAACATACAATAAAAGTTTCCTTGTTCTTTAGTTTTCTTTCCTCACAGTAATGCCCAAGTGTAAGGCAAGCATATATACAATTTAGTTTGGGAAAACCAAATTACATTCTGATATACTCTATTTCAGATAATTTAAAAAGTTTCTCCTTTCTTTCCGTTTATGTGTGTGTGAGACTTTATAATAAAAGTGGCAAATTTGGGTGGTAGCATAAACTGCAAAGAAAGATGTGGATTTTCATGATATTTTTTTTATGCCAAATAAGGATTCTTGTCCCCCGTCCCTTTCTTAAGTCAGCATGCAACTATTTTTGTACAAATGCGACTATTTTGGCTACTATTTTTTTTTTGCTGTAGGCTACTAAAGCAACTATTTTTTATGCCATTCTGGAGTGTCAGCCCTGCATAAGGTAAATACATAACAAATTTTGAAGAACTCGGAAAATTAGGAAGGCGCATGGAACATTTTGAAAATTGACGTTATTCGAAAATTTTCATTTTGAAAAAATCAATTTTTAAGTTAGAAACATTAGTATTTCAATATTAATGAACATTAAATACCATAAAATAAATGAATATTACTTATAATATATATACATATATGCATACAATAAAATTTTAACAATAAATATGTAAAAACCTACATTTTTACTAAAATAATATCCACCGTTTTGCGAGATACTTTCGCAGTAACGCTGCGCTTTGGTTGATCAAAAAGCAAAAATGCTCCATGCGTATTTCTTTCACATATAATATGGTAATTTTTATTCATGAGATACCTTTCAGACCTAATTGTAAAACTTAGTTGAAATCGCAAACATAATAGAAAATAAAAATTAATAAAAATAATAATATGCATAAAAACTAATTTTTATCATGCAAAAACACTGTTAATTATTCTTTCAATCAAGAATTTGTCTATGAGTTCTAAAATACCATTTATTTATCTAATATCCATTTTGTGTACCATAAGGTAAATACATAACAAATTTTGAAGAACTTGGAAAATTAGGAAGGCGCATGGAACATTTTGAAAATTGACATTATTTGAAAATTTTAAATATATAACAAAAAATATATATATATGTCCAAATATATCAATACAATTCTAAAGGAACACAACAGCTACATCAAGATGTTAGCAATATCCCAGAAAAATTTCATTTTGGTTAATTCATTTCTATTACCGCCTCAGAGGCAGTCAAAGTTTCGTAAAAATGGCAAAAATTTCCTTTCCCGCCCCCCCCCCTTTTAAAAAAAATTATATGTCTAAAATAAGAAAATTGGCATTCTATCTAGTAATAAGTTATAAATGTCTAGTAATTTTCATCATGGGCATAGCCAACCAAGGGCGAGAAGGTTCCCCCCCCCCCTAAATTTGAGAAAAAGGGGCTTTTTAAAGGAATTTTGGAAATTTTCCTGGCGGGGACGGGTTCCTCTCGCCCATAGTTGGCTACGCCCATGATCAAAAGTACTCTAGGCATTTATTAGTTATTACTAGATATAATGTAAATTTATTTAATTCTAAACATATAGTAAAAATAGTGAAAATTGAAAAAAAAAAAAAACAGAATTTAAATTTTTGCCGTTTTTACAAAATTTTGGCCGCTTTTGCGGCAGTATAATAGAAATGATTTCAGCATAATGAAATTTTACTGGGACATTACTAACATCTAGATGTAGCTGTTGCATTCCATTAGAAATTGTATTGCTATGGTTGGGTAACTATATATATATATATATATATATATATAATATTTTTTTTTCTGCAAAAAACATGTTTTTGCGATTTTTTTTCTTACCTCCCCCTCCCCCCCCCCATGCAGAGGTAAAAGATATTAACCAATTGGTGTAATATTTTGCGAATTTATTCCTTATTACCAATGGCTACTTTCCTGCACTACTGTGTTTTGATTATATAAATTTCGCTTTTTTCGACCCACACGCATGGAATATTTTGAAAATTGACATTCGGAAATTTTCATTTTGAGAAAACCGACTTGTTAGAACTATTAGTATTTCAATATTAATGAACTTTAAATACTATATAATAAATGAATATTACTTATATTATGTATGCATACAATAAAATTTTAATAATAAATAAGTAAAAAAAAACCCACCTTGTTGATCAAAAACTAAAAATGCTCAATGCACATTTCTTTGAAATATAAAAAGGTATTTTTGTTAATACCTGTCACACCTTAGAACAATACTTAGTTGAAATTGTACACATAAATTAAAAATATAAATAATAAGTAAAACGTTTCTTAAAATCTGTTCTAAAGTACCATTAGCTATATATTTCATTTTTGCATGACTAAAACAGTCCTGCACCATAGGTCACACCTTCACTCTTTTCATTTTTTGCATTTAGTGCTAATTTTTTTAATTTCTTTTGAACTGCAGGTTTCTGATAAGATTCTAAGGATCTTAGTTCCTAAATAGTCCTCCTAGGGCCCTAAATAGGCCCCAAATTTTTCCTGGATCGACCCCTGGAAAGTAATAGATATTTTATATTATGATTGTATTTAAAACTAGAATTTAAAGAAAGCATATTAATGAAATAAAAAAAGCTGAATTTTTATTGGTTATTTTTTTATAAACCAAAAGCGTTGAAGGCGGCCCATTACTGGAAGGCTGTCCATTACTGGCACATCTACCTTATGACTTTTTACACCATAAATTTTTCAAAAAATAAATAGTCGAGAAAAAGTTTCTCTTTTTTTTCCTTTTATCTATATATGTATAATTGTTAGATTTCTTTACGTTCATAAATAACTTTATGTAACTAAAGTAATAGATATATGAATATTCAATAGAACTCTAATTGAAATGCAAAAAAACTTTTTAATATGTTGAATAATTGGCACTTAAACACATTACTTTTTAACCTCCCCCCCCACCCCCTGAGTGCTCTGGGACCAAAAAAAACAGCCAAAATTGTAAGATGTTGACTTCCTTGCCAAATTTTGTCTTCTTTTGAGTTCATTGTATCCAAAATAATGGCAAAAATGTCAATTTATTGCTTTTTTTGGTACTTTTCCGTTATACAGACACCATGCCAAAATGTATGCTTGGTGACAATGGTGTCCATATAGCGGAAAAGTACCCCTTTTTTTTGTTTCTTTATAGTTTATGGGACATGAAATAGTAAAATTTTCGCTTTAATTCTTCATTCCTCTGAGTAACTCCAAAATGGTGGTAGATCAATTATGACATAGTGTAATAGTAGTAATTTATACATGTGCGTGTCATTAGTAAAAGCAAGAAAGTTAGTTAGGTAAAACATGATTCCATTTAACAATATTTCATTTTTTTTTTTAGGATGAAGCCTTCCTTCCTGTGACTGTATATATTCAAGACAATAATCATGCTCCAGAATTCGCCTTACCATTTGATGATGAGGTAACGTTATTTTTGTTTTTATGAATAGTTTTTAACTTTATTAAAGCTTTTAAGGGAATTATTTATGACACGGCAATTTGTAGAAGCTTGCAACTATTACGTTTTGTGAATAAAAAAGAGCTTGATAAATATCCAGATACTGTTTCACATGCATTAAATAGTTTAAAATCTACCTTATGACTTTTTACACCATAAATTTTTCAAAAAATAAATAGTCGAGAAAAAGTTTCTCTTTTTTTTCCTTTTATATATATATGTATAATTGTTAGATTTCTTTACGTTCATAAATAACTTTATGTAACTAAAGTAATAGATATATGAATATTCAATAGAACTCTAATTGAAATGCAAAAAAACTTTTTAATATGTTGAATAATTGGCACTTAAACACATTACTTTTTAACCTCCCCCCCACCCCCTGAGTGCTCTGGGACCAAAAAAAAACAGCCAAAATTGTAAGATGTTGACTTCCTTGCCAAATTTTGTCTTCTTTTGAGTTCATTGTATCCAAAATAATGGCAAAAATGTCAATTTATTGCTTTTTTTGGTACTTTTCCGTTATACAGACACCATGCCAAAATGTATGCTTGGTGACAATGGTGTCCATATAGCGGAAAAGTACCCCTTTTTTTTGTTTCTTTATAGTTTATGGGACATGAAATAGTAAAATTTTCGCTTTAATTCTTCATTCCTCTGAGTAACTCCAAAATGGTGGTAGATCAATTATGACATAGTGTAATAGTAGTAATTTATACATGTGCGTGTCATTAGTAAAAGCAAGAAAGTTAGTTAGGTAAAACATGATTCCATTTAACAATATTTCATTTTTTTTTAGGATGAAGCCTTCCTTCCTGTGACTGTATATATTCAAGACAATAATCATGCTCCAGAATTCGCCTTACCATTTGATGATGAGGTAACGTTATTTTTGTTTTTATGAATAGTTTTTATCGGAAAAAATTTTCGCCGGATTTTTCGAAAAAATCGAGCCGGAAAAAATTTTTAGGCTCCTGCACAATTAATTTTTTGCTCACAGATCCTTCTTTTATTTTCATTAAAGATCTGACAAAATGCATTTTTCTTCTCATCAAATTAAAATGCTTCTCAGAAAATCTGAAATCTTTTAGATTTTACTTTTAAAAAAAGAAAATTTGGTGGAATTTTAAACACAAAAATCTTAAATATCTTCTACATTTTTCAAACAAGCAAAATTGTGCAACTGCACATGTAAACAACAGGCGGTCATATTTGTTTTCAAGTAGTGTTGCCACTTAGCTCAAGTAGATAATAGAAGTGAAATAGTGTTGCCCAAAGTTTTCCAACTCTAATTTTTTTTTTAACTTAAAAAATGATATAATTAAAATATTTTAAGCCTGAAAATTGTAAAAGACTGAAAAAAAAAAGATTTAAAAGAACATTAAAAAGCTAAAGGAGCCCTGGAGCAGGGGAAAATTTAGAGCTCCAACTCTGGCTCCAGCTCCCGGGAAAACACAGCTCCGGAGCGCACCGGCTCCGGGTCACTGTATAAAACATTTAAAAGCACATTAAAGTCCTTTTTAAAAATTCAAAACGTTTTCAACCGAACTACTCAGTCATCATCAGTGGAATAATAATTATCATATTAGTTTTTCACTGATGATGACACAGTAGTTCGGTTGAAAACGTTTTGAATTTTTAACTTTAAGCTAACTGAACTTGAAGCTAATTTTTAACGAGCATAGCTCGGTCTTCCCTGCTCGTGTATTTATATATGTACATATATCCCTGGCGCCCGGCTAACCAAACAGGTATCCATATATTTAAAGCAGTTTGGTAATTCTGTCAAATATTTTCCATCGAAATTCGACCCAATACGCATGCATCAAAAAATCTTCCGCCAATGAGGTGAGGGCTATTTCCTGTCTACAGACGTATTTGGGACTGTTTACGAAGCGATCGATCGTTCAGGCAAGAAGCTTAGATTACATTATCAGATATTTTTCCATTTTATCTTTATTTATTTTGTTTTATTTAGTTGATGAACATAGAAACATAATCATGATTGAGTTCCTTGGATGCTGTTTGTATAGCATAGAAAATCATTTCTCTCGCTTTCGTGAACACAAAATTAGAGATATACATTCTGGTGTATTTTTTTTCTTCTTTTTATGTCGTATGTATATTGCAAATTAAAATTTTTTAAACCTAAAAGTAATGGTCGAGATTTTATTTGGATTTTTTTTTTTTTGAAGGGGTTTATTTTTACTTTGAAAAGCTGAATGTTTTAATAGTTACATTCGGCAGTAAAATATTGAAAAGTTTTGATTATATAAAACAGTTTGAAAATGATTGCCACGTTTTTGTTGTTGTTTATTGATTTTTGCTTACATCATGTGCTAATTTCCAAAATAATTTACAGAGCCAGTGTGTAAGTGGCCATATGAATTAGTTAAAATACAGCAGAATGTAAATGATTTTCTGTACCATACAAACAGCATCCAAAAGATTCAATCATGAACACATGTTCATCAACTCAATAAACCAAACTGAAAAAATACCTGATAATAGTTATCCAAGCTTAAAAAAAAAAACTATTTTTGACTTCAGGAGAAATAAAAAAGGTTATTTAGTTTTTTTTTTTTCGTTAATCTTTTTTGCCACTTCCCCATATACTATCAGTTTCATAAGAAATCCCTATGAAAACATATATTTTACACTTTACTGAATGTTTTCATTTCTTAATTGAAACATCAAACTCAGTTTAAAGTTATAGTAGAGTGTAAAATGTATATTTTCATTAAGATTTGTTATTGAATTAATTTTGCTTCATAAACAATTCTTGAATGTTTTGATTTATTATTGGTTTCATCATTGGACGATAACGATTTCATTTTATACCAGATTGCATCTCCGTTCTTGGGCGATACTTATGAAACTCATAATTTGTCTCAAAATGGTGATTTTATTGACTTTGTGCTTACAAATTAAAATGGTATCATGATAATATACATCTTTGCCCAAGAATGCGACAAAAAAAATGTTAAATGTGTATTTTCATTAAGATTTGTTATTGAATTTTGCTTCATAAACAATTCTTGAATGTTTTGATTTATTATTGCTTTCATCATTGGGCAATGACGATTTCATTTTATACCAGATTGCATCTCAGTTCTTGGGCGATACTTATGAAACTCATAATTTGTCTCAAAATGGTGATTTTATTGACTTTGTGGTTACAAATTAAAATGGTATCATGATAATATACATCTTTGCCCGAGAATGCGACAAAAAAAAATGTTAAATGTGTATTTTCATTTAGATTTGTTATTGAATTTTGCTTCATAAACAATTCTTGAATGTTTTGATTTATTATTGCTTTCATCATTGGGCGATGACGATTTCATTTTATACCAGATTGCATCTCCGTTCTTGGACGATACTTATGAAACTCATAATTTGTCTCAAATTGGTGATTTTATTGACTTTGTGCTTACAAATTAAAATGATATCATGATAATATACATCTTTGCCCAAAAATGCGACAAAAAAAAAAAAAAAAAAAAAAAAAAAAAAAAACTGTTTTTGATTTTAGGAAAACTTAAAGAGGTTATTTAGTTTTTTTTTTTTTTTTTTTTTTTTTTTTTTTCGGTTTTCAAATAAATAAAACACCCACCTTGAGTTAAAGCTAGGTTGGGGACCTAGAAATACTACCTATTACATTTTCCCTCAAGTTGGAATTTTTGAAAAATTTTTGCAGATCTATGCCAGTTATGACTCCCAGAACCCAACCCTCCTCCCCATAATTCTGCACAAATCTCTTCCAAACTGATACATAAAATCCAGGGGCATAAAATCTCGGTCAAGTTCGTTAATGGGCAAATTCGAATAAGGGGGGGGGGGGCTTTTTGTGAAAACAGAAAAAACCCATAACGTCTTAATTATGATACATATCGAATCCGTTTAAAGTTATTACTTCTAGGAAAAGGGCCGATAATTTATGCATAACAGATTTTTGATATAATTAAAAATGGCCCCAAGGGGGGGGGGAGGTTTTGTAAGAAAAAACTCATAACTTCGTCAATTCACAAGATATCAAATCCGCTTAAATTTATTATAAATCATCTTAATATTATCTAAAACTTTTATATTGGCAAGTTTTTTATAGGACCAACCTTAATAGAAAAAAAAAATCCCTGCCACCTCCGCTTGCAAACAAGTTAGATTTCGAAGTGGACGGTCCCAACTGCTTCATTATGGCAAAAGGTTATTTCTTTCGCAATTCTTAACAAACAGGCACCCCACGGTCTGTGTCTTCAAAATCTACCTGTGCCTGTAGGCCGAACCGTCAGGGATATTTTCTATTGTATAAAGTAAAATCAGAAAACGTGAAAATTCCTCATTGTTCCACTATAATTTGTTCCACTTATTTAAGTAAAATTATGTTTTCTGAAAAAATAACAATTTTATATCTTAATAATTTCTTCCTTTTATTATTAAAACAGGTGGAGAAATTAACCAGATGCTGGGATCTATTCCATTTAACCCGACTGTTGGATGACCATTTTACCTTACTTTTTGACGACCATTTTACTCGACTTTTGGATGACCATTTTACCCAACTGTTTGACGACCATTTTACCCGACTGTTTGAACACCATTTTATCAGACTTTTTGGTAGACAGAATGCTGCATTCTCCTGAAACTGTCTAAGGAAAACTGTACTGTAATTACTTTGGTTAATTAATCTGAATTTTTTATATATTTTTTTAATAAATATATAATTTGTAATTTTCAATAAACGGAGCGGCTTACCGCAACCCAACTGAATTTTTTTGCTATTTTATTGTGTCTATGACCATTTTTCCTTTTAGCTATTGTAGAGCTGCCATTGACGACACAGAACTATAGGCTGAAATGTAATATAACTTGGTAAGATAAATGATATATCTATATGTATATTACATGGATTTCTAGGAAAATAAACCAGCTATAGCTGAAAAATTAAGTTTTTATTTAATGCTAATTTTTAAATAAATTAAGTAATAATAATTTTTCAGAATTGAGGTTTTGGGCAGTACATGTGAATTTTTCTGTCCAAAAGTTTTAAAAATTCTATTAAAAGTATAAAACCTAAAATAGTGAAAATATAAATTTCCATATGTGTAACCATTGCACCTTTATTTATAGTAATATTTTTTACTAATTATTAAGTAGTGGAGTACCGAGTAATTGTGTGCAAGAAAGAATCACTGATGTGAAAATAAAGTGTGCTTATGGTTAATACTTTTGTGTGTGTGTATCTATATATATGTTCATAAACATGCATCTTGATCATATAATCATATTTTTTGAAATTTCATTTATTGTGCTCCTTTTAAAGACAATTGTCTTAAATTAAAAAAAAAATTAAAACTGATTCTTGAACCCAACATTACTCATTTGATAAGTGAAATCTGTATCAAAGCTGGTTTTTGCATGTTGTAACAAGTACCTTATTTTCTTTTAATTAAAAAATTAGGTACTTTTGTGTTATAGTAACCCCCGAAGATGAATCGCTGAGCGACCAAGATTATCACAGCGAATACATTTTTTTTTTTCTGAAGCAGGTCAAATTTACAATAATAAAAGGAATGCATCTCCTGAAAATGTAGAACAATATAAGTGTTTTTGCACTGTAATCTACAATATAACAAAGTTAATTATTTTTTTTAATTGCATTTATTGTATTTTCTGTTTCTACACACTGCTTTTTTATCCAAAATCATAGTACTTTCTTACAGATTTAAAAATGTCTTTTATAAGTACCAAGTAAATAATTTTTACGAATTATTGCATATATTATACATATATTCAAATAACTTTTTACAGATCAGTTATAAATTCATTTGTCGACAAATATGCTTAAAAACTGAAATTCTTAACTACTCAATATTGGCTGAGTACCAAGTACTCTGTACGGCTCTATTATTAAAATATTACTTTTTTTTTTAATCTTATGAAAAGAAAGTAACAATTCTACAACTATGATATCAAATTTTTAGCTTCTATAGAAATAGAAAAAATTCACAACAATTTTAGAAAAATATTTCAAGTCTATTTACAGATTATAAAAGATGTACAAGTGCAATATGGAAAAAACTTTTCTCAAGACTTGTGCTTTTATTTATATATTTCTGTGCAAAACTTTACATTGTTTAAAGAAATTCCATGTAAGTAATGTTGAGTAAAACTATATTTTATTTCCTAGATTTTAAATTAAAAGATAATAAAAACAGGGTATGTATTTAAATCTAAGAAAATTATTTTACAAAATTATGTTTTATTATGAATGTTTGTGAATAAACAAATACTAAAGTAATTATAAGTAACTAATTAAAAAGTGTGGAGAAATGTTTTATAATTTACAAGTGCAGAATGGTAATAATATCATTGGTGAAAAAAAAATGCAATTATTTTGTGTATTTAAATTTGAACCAGCTGTTTACATTTTCTTTCTAAAATATATTTCAAAGACGATAATTAAAAATTAAAACTCTAATAATAATTTTCAGTTTAATGTTAATAAGAAAATTAGTAAGCTTCTCTAGAGCAATATAATCTCACAGAATCTGAATCTTAGTTCATTAACTGCATCATAAAATGATAAATTAAACACCAAAATCCTGGTTTAATCTGGTATAACCTTTCCCCATAAAATACGTTTAGAGAAAAACCTGGATCATGGTTCAACAATTCACCATAAAATGGATTAGAAAAAAATCCTGAATCATGGTTATACCTTTTACCATTAGATTAGATAAAACCCTATCATCGATCAACTTCTCACCATAAAATTGGATTAGAAAAAACCTTGAATTATGGTTCAACCTTTCACCATTAAATTGGATTTGAAAAAATCCTGAATTGTGGTTCAACCTTTCACCATTACATTGGATTAGAAAAAACCTTGAATTATGGTTCAACCTTCCACCATTAAATTGGATTTGAAAAAATCCTGAATTGTGGTTCAACCTTTCACCATTAAATTGGATTAGAAAAAACCTTGAATTATGGTTCAACCTTTCACCATTAAATTGGATTTGAAAAAATCCTGAATCATGGTTCAACCTTTCACCAATATAGTGGTATTTTCAAAAGCACCATAAAAATGGTGAAACGTTTCACCAAGATTGTAGTTGCAGCTAAATTTCAGCTACTTTTCACCAGTTTTTTGGTGAAACGTCGAACTTTATTTTTAACAGTGTGTTTGACTTTCCAATATAATAAACTATGATGTTCCAATATAAACTATTCCTAATAATTACAATATAAACAAAAATGAACTACTAGATTGTTCAACAGCTGAACTGTTGGATGTTTCTTTTTTTTTTTTAAATAAAGAAATTAAAAATAAAAATAAAGAAATTATGTCCGATAGGGAATTACGTTCATTTTGCTAAAGATTTAAATAGCAAAAGTATTTTTTAGAAACATATTTTTAATAATGGATAAAACAATATCTCATATTAGGGGGTTAAATAAATTACAGGCATTTTAGGTGCGTTCGTAATTATATAAATACGTAGCACCTATAGTCGTCGTCTGGTCCATCCGTCCACATATAACAGAGTGAAAACTACACAACCGAATGGTTTTAAATTTAATATATATTATTGTTGCAAAATTTTGTCGAGGCATTTCAAATTTTTTGAAAATCGAATCAAAACTTAAAAAGATATTAATAAAAATTTTCTTTATTCTGTTAAATCCTATCGTGCGTAATCTATATAAGAAAAGAGCAAGTCATATGACTGAGGAAAACAAATACGGGCAAACCACTTCTTTTTTTCATATGCCAAGCCGCCATTTTTATTAAAAATTATTTTTTCGCATAAAATTGCATAAAAGTTACATTTTTAGAAAGATCGTTAAAAAAAATGTTTGCTTGAGAGATGAGATACATTAAAAAATGTATAGATTCTGAGATAACTTCAGTGGGAATTAATTTAACAGTCAAATATCTCAATCCAGAGATCCAATTAGAGTAAATAAACACAGGAGGTTCGTTCATCAAGAGTCATACAAATATTAAACCATAGAGGTAATCATTCGCAAAGCAAGATCTCCATGGTGAATTTTGCAGCGCTGGTCTGGTGTAGGAAAAAAATCCGCATTTGTAAACGTGGCATACGTAATAAAAAATAGGGAAGATCATTTCGCTCATGGCAAACGACATAATTCATTTAACTGAAATATGATAATAAGGATGATTTTTTAACATTGTGAAACAAGTTATAAAATGAACGCACCTCATATGTCACGTGTAACGTACAATTTCCAACTTGTTGTTACTAAGCATAGTAATTTAAAGGCAGTACAAACGTGAAGAGTTTTTTTTTCTTCGTTTTCTAAAATAACAATCTTGAAATATCACCGCATCGTTTCAAATTTTATTTATTCATATGACTGGAAAAATTCGTGACAGATAATATTTTGTCCAATATAGTAAATTAGGTTGATTTCGCTAAAGATTTAAATAGCAAGAATATTAGAAAAAAAAAGAAAAAGAAAAAAAAAAGAAAGATAGAAAGATAGAAAAGAAAAACAAATTCTTTTTAAGAATGGACAAAAGAAAAAAAAAAGGTAATTTTTTTTTCGATGTTAAATAAATTGCCGTTATTTTTTGTTACTTAATATAATAATTTAAAGAGAATGAAAACGTGGAGAGTTTATTATTATTATTATTATTTCTCTTCTAAGGTAGAAGTCTCAGAATAACATAGCATCATTTGAAATTGTTTTTTATTTATATGGTTAGAAAAAATTCGTGATTAAATAATCATAATGTCCCTTAAAAACATTGTGTTTATGAAAATGTTGCAACATTAGTAAATAGCAACTATAAAATTTCACAACTGCTGGAACATTTGATGTTGCCCTCTTTCTAAAGATAAACTAAATAGAAAGGAAGAAATTTTGTGCAATAGTAAGTTATGTTAATTTTACTAAAGATGTAAACAGAAATGGTTTTTTTTTTTTTAAACCATTAACAATCTTTTAACCATGAACAAAAAAGATAGCTCTTTCTCTTCGGGCCAAGAAAATTACAAACATTTATTACTAAAATGTATTAATTAAAAAACATATAAAAGTATGGAAAGCTAATTTTAACAGTCTCGGAATATCATCGTATCGTTTGGATATATTTTGAATATCTTTTTGGATTGTATGGTTATAAAAAAAATTGTGACTACATTGTCACAATACTTTTTATTTTTAGTATTGCACTTATGAAAACGATTACAATACAACCAAAAGATTTACTACTGAATTGTTCAATAGCTGAACTGTTTGATGTCTCAATATATTCCAAATGTTTCAATATAAACAAAAAATGAACTACTAGATTATTCAACAGCTGAACAGTTTGATGTTTCTTCTTTTTAAAAATAAAGTAGCTCAAAATAATTAAAAAAGAAATTATACCCAATAGTGAGTAAGACTGATTTCGATAAAGATTTAAATAGCAAGCGTACATATATTTTTTAAGAAACATCTTCTTAACAATAGACAAACAAAAAAGAAGAAAAATAGCTAATTTTTGGAAGATTAAATAAATTAGCGTCATTTTTGAAGATTAAATAATTTACTGACATTTTTGTTATTAAATATATCTATAAAAGACAAACGTGTCCGTGCGTAACGCTGACGTCATTTTGCGAATGGCAACATTTGACGATGAAATTTCGTTTCTGCTATTTTTGCTACTGCATTTTTTAAAATTTCTAAACATCGTACATTTTCAATTTTTGCACCGATATATAGGGGGAAAAATCTACTTTTAAATGTAATTTGTTTGAAAACTCTATCTTAATTGACTGATTTATTATGGTTTTTAAAATAGTTATCAAACATGATTTTTTTTATTTATTTATTTCCATTGCGTGCAGGCCCATTACCAAAGAATAATAAACAATTTGCTCTTAATAGTTCAGCATTTGTTTCCGGCTAATTTTCCCTGACGAAATTAAAACTCCATCAATAAATAAATAAAATAATAATAATGTAATAAAAACACAAATTCAACATATATATAATCGAATAATTTCACTTTTTACACTGCTGAATTGGTTAAAATATGTATTTTTAAATGTAATTTGTATGGAAACGTATCTTATTTTACTGATTAGAAAGTTTCATACTTTTTAACTGAATAATAAAGGCATTAAAAAGCTATAATCCAAATGAAAATAGAAGAAAAAGGAAGAAAACTAACCTTTTTTCTTGAAAGAAATGAAGAAAGAAAGAAAAAAGGGGATTACGGAAGAAAAAATAAATAAATGAAGAAAAAAGTGAATCAGGCACTTTGATAAAATAATTTTGTGTTCACCTAAAGAAAATAGCAGATGTTTATTTAAATACTTTTCAGTAAATTTGCCAGAGCAGACTAATTTTTTTTTTTTGTTGTTGCCTGTCACCCTGACAACAGAAAAATTCAAAACAAAAACCTTTAACCCTTTCTGTTCTTTTCGTTATGATCATATTTATTTATATAATTTTTTGATACATTGTATCGAAGATTAAATTTCGCGGTATTTCTCGATTATCTCCTCAACCATTCTCCAGGAAAAAAAAACTATTCACCAACGCCCAATAAACAAACGGAAGAATGTTGTCATTATAAAATTTTAAATAGTTACAAATAGTAAAATTAATGAATTTTAAGATAAAAACGTCACATAAATAGGGTGCCTTTATATGAAAGTGGTGATATTCCGGATACAAAATTTTATTCGTTGAGACGATTTTGGACAAAAGGATGCTTTGTAATAATTTAAGAATTTAAAAGAAGAATTGTTTAATTAGACCATAAACAAACAGCGGATACTTTAACAGATAATATAAACAAATGTTTTTTAATGTTGCATTTATGAATAAAATATAAAAAAAAATATTTCACAAATTTAATAAGATGCATATAAAAAAGTTTATGTGAGCAGTAAAAAACGTTTTAATTTACATTTCATTAATATTACAAAAAAAAAAAATGTTAAAGCTCATTGCGAAGTTAAAAAAGCTAATATACACGAGATTAGTTAATATCGCGATTACTATATCGCATGCATAAGATAACGAATAAATTAATATAATGAAAACAAAACAAAGAAAATATCACTGGATGCAGCGATCTCGCAGTATTAGGAATGCTGAAAAATATATGAAATTCGTTAAATCGTGATTACTATATCGCATGTATGAACGCTGATTACAAAATAATAATAATAGTAACTGGATGGATAACTATACCGCATATAGGAGCCCAAGAAAAGCAAAACAACAACAACAACAAAAAATAATCACTAAATGCAGCAACCCTGACTAAATAAAAAATAAAAAATCTCTTATAATTTAGAAGAAAAAAAAATGTTTTCGCCTGTTTTCTATAACACGATAAACACGGGTTCGATTGCCTAGTTAACTTAAAGGTAATAAGAAAGTGGAGAGTTACTTTTTCTCGCCTTCTAAAATAACAGTTTCGGAATATCACCGCATCGTTTGAAATCTCTTTTTATTCGTATGATTAGAAAAAATTAGTGATAGATAGTCTAAGTGGCTCATTCCATTATTTAGCATTATGTTTATGGAAATGATTACAACATTAATAGAAGAGGAACTATTAAATTGCTAAACTGCTGAACTGTTTGGTGTTTCACTCTTTCTAACAATAAAGTAACGTAAAATAAAAAGGAACAAATTTTGTCCAATATTGAGTTAGGTTGATTTCGTTAAAGATTTAAGCAGAAAGAGGGTTTTTTAAAGAAAAATACTCTATAAACCATTCTCTTTTGGATAAGAAAATTACAACAATTTTTGCTTTTAATTCTATGTATTAAAAAAACAGCATGTGGGGAACTAACTTTTCAGGTCTCTAACATACCAATCTCGAAATATCATAGTATCATTTGAATATATTTTAAGATCAAATAGTTAGAAAAAAAAACTGTATCCAGATAACCACAATACTCTTTCCTTTTAGTGTTATGCCCATAACAATTATTACAACATAAACAAACTAGTCGTTGGGCGCCACCGTAATACTTACCCATCATGGATATGCATAATGTAAAATATTAAAATAAAAAATGTGTAAACTATTTATAAAATGCATTGCAATTCGAATAAAATCGTGGCTTGATGACGTCATAAACTTTGAAGGCTCGATTACTGAATTGCTTAAAAGAAACATCCTTATAACTCCAAAAATAATAATCCTATTAACTAGCGGTTTATTGCATCGGATTAAGCGTCTCATTTCCAATTAAAATATATCTTTGAATTGAAATTTGGATGAAATACAGGGTCATGAAAAATCGAAGAGTGCGGAAAATAGGATTACAAATATCTCAGTAACTCATTATCCGATCGACTTCATGCTTTATGCAAAATTTATGTTTTTTTTTATTGTCTTTTATATTCACTCCTTAAAATAAACAATTTCGAAAATTTTTATATACCTTTTATCAGAACGAATATTTCGAGAGTTCGAAAAAAATAGTTCCGGATAATCGAGGTTACTGAAATTCAATAGGCTTCTTCCCATTATTACATACTAAGTACATTCCAAATTCCAAGTCTCTATCTCCATTATTACATACTAAGTACATTCCAAATTCCAAGTCTCTATCTCCATTTGTTCGGGAGATAGAGCGTTTACAGATACACAGACACACAGACGGATGGCAATTTTTTTTTTCTAAAAATATGTTTTTTTAGAAAACATTTTTTCATAAAAATTTTTCGATTTTCAAAACGATTACAAGATTTACCCTATACTACGTATGATGGGTAAGTAAAAATGAACTACTGAATTATTCAGCAGATGAAAAGTTTGATGCCGCTCTTTTTCGGAAAATAAAGTCGCGTAAACTTAAAAAAGAAAAAAAAAGAAAAGAAAAAAGAAAAGAAAAGAAAAGAAAAGAAAAGAAAAGAAAGGCAGAATTCACCCAATATTGAGTTATGTTGATTTTCTAAAAAATTAGCTAGCAAGAGTTTGTTTCTTTAATAAACATCCTTTCAACAATGAACAAATTGGGCTAAATAAATAACCTCCATTTTTGTTACTAAATCTATTGATTTTTTAAAAAGGTGTGAAAAGCTATATTTTTTCTCGTCTTCTAAGATAACAATCTCCGGATATTTCCTCATCATTTAAAACTCTTTTTGGCACGTAACGTTCTATTTTATTTATTTATTTATTTTTATTTATTTTTATTTTTTTTCTGGGGGGGGGGGGGGGAGGCGTGATTAGATTGTTATAATGTTTATTTTTCTTTCTAACATTGTGTTTGTATTTATGAAAAAACTAGCTGTTACCCGTGACTTCGTTCAGGCAACATTAAAAGAATAATAAATACATTAATTAAGAAAATATTTCACTCCCGATAATTAAAAACGTTAAAATTAACTAACTATTTATCACATTTCATAGGCGACAATACGGTATGTTTTTGTTATAGGGACCTTGACATAACTCAGTCTTTAAAAAGTGAAATTTTGTGCCAAATAATCGCGAAAATGAAATTGCAACCAATGCAAAAAGGAGGGCCAAATAAAATCGTGGAAATAGACGAATTGGGTAAAAACAAATGTCAATTTTACCTGATAAACAATTTTACTTTTAACGCCTTTGTGAAACGTTTTAACAGCCATCCTTCAAAAAAACATTAATTGGAAATAGTACATGCTTTTTCTTTAAATTCAGTTCTGCCTCCTTGGTTTAATGTATAGCTGAAACAAATCTTATTTTCTAAATGACAGTATGTTGACAGGCAATTTTTGTTCTCCAGAATAAATTGATTCATGAAGTTTGAATATGTGAAAATATGTTTTTATTTTTCGGATAATTTACTGAAATCAAGGTTTCAGTTTTCACCATCTATTCAAAGTGAAAATCAATTCTGTTTTTCAGTTTTAATGAGAAAATGGTGTAAAAAATATACAGATCTATTTTATTTCTCCTTTTTTTATACACAAATAAGCAGTAATTTACTTTCCGTTTTTAGAGAAACTTCGTTAAAATTAACAAAAAAGAAAAAAAAATCTTGGCATCTAATTTAATTTTTTAAATTTTGACAGTTTGTGTAACATCCTCGGATCAATGATAACCGGTATAAAGTAAATCACGTTTCGTTCGATATTCTGGCAGTGTAAATGAAAATTGTAAATTCACGGGCATTCTCCGTGAATTGCTGCCGTAATTTTACGGGAAGTGCCCCCTTTTCAAGGTAAACGGTCCATTTCAGTAAATTTCATGTTTTTACGGGCAAAAACCGTTTATCTAATAACAAAGCTCGTTTATCTAGTCACAAAACCGGTTTTCTTATGGACATTGCCTGGAATCTCTGCTGCAGTAATTTTACTGCAGCAATTTTTTACAGTGAGGAGTAGTTGCGAAATACAAACATAGATTCGTGTTCATTTTCCTTTTCTTAAAATTATGATGCGATTTTTAGCAGAAAATTCTCATCTGTATATAACGGATATTCATGCTTAATAATCAGTATAGATAAAAAAACATTTAAATTTTTCGTTATAAATATGGCGTGAAACTCATCTACTTTCTATACTTACTTATCCTTGTATTATTAATGTAAGGAATTGATTCACACTCATTTTAAAACACATTGGAAAATTCCCGTTTTATTTCAAATATGACGCCTCTTTTTCCCGCAGAGAAATCCCTTTTTAATAACATAATTCTTGTTAATTTTCTTTTCCAGGCAATTAATTTCAGTACTGGCATAGGGGAAATTATGTTGCTTTAACGAAACAATATTAAATCTTTAGTTTTTATCCACAAAAATGGAACTATTAACATTCGCCATTTTTTTTAGGTAATCGAGTTATTTCTTTTAGTTTTAAGAATGAAAATAAATATTTCTCGCTATCCATGACATCATTTTCGATATGGATAATTTTGCGTAGCATATTATTGACATTTGCTGACCATTTTCTTTTGAAAATTCTTTTTACTTTTTTAAAATTTAAATAAAAAATACGGTATAGTTATATTAGCCCTGCGCAGACGGTAAAACGCCAAGAATTATTACCATACAAAAGAAAAAAGCGAAGAAAAAAAAACCAAGATCATTTTATTTCACCAATCAAAGATATCCGCATTATTTTTGATGTATGGCGTCATATTCGCCTGTTTACTATGGTTACTCATATTGAATTATATTGGTTATGAATTATATTCATATTGGGCCTTGTATTATTATCAAAAACTAAAAAAAAGTACGTTTTATTTCTAATAATATTATTTAATCGTCTTTTTAATTCTTTAATTTTTTTATTTCATTTTTATTTTTTACGTGAACATTTTTTCAATTGAAACTAAATTGTTGACTAAAAATTATTATTCCGGAATTTGAATTAGTTTTGGCAACGATAAAGTATTAGCAACGGTAAAGTAAATTTAACCATGTTAAAATATTATGCGAAAAAAATGTCCATTTACTCTCTATGAAAAAACGAAATTTTGAATTATAAAGAAAAATATTTGAATAAAATAAACAAAAACCAGCCTATATTCAAATGAGGGTTATAATCAATCTGTATGCAAAAATACAGGATCATTAAAGGCTCCATTTTGACGCTGGCTTCAGCCTAACATTTGCGCACAATCAGATTTATAATATTATTAGGATAATTACAACATAAATAAACGAGAAACTATTGAATTTTTCAATTGTTGAACTGTTTTAATTTTAGTCTAAAGCAGCATACAACAAAAAGGAGTAAGTTTATTCAAAGTTACACTGGCCTTCAAAAGTTAAGGTACAACCAGTCTTTTGTGTCTAATTTGAAAACAAATGAAAATAAAAACATGAAATATAGAAGAATTGTGCTTTAAACAGTTATTTATCGAATTTTATTTAATTTTAACATCAAGCATGATTTACAAAAAAAAAAAAAAAAAAAAAAAAATGCATTTCTTGCAAAAGTCCACTGTTTGATAAAAAATAAATAGTTGTTTTTTGTGAAAAAAAATTAAATAAATGGATTTTAATAAGGCATGTGTCCGGCCCTGCTTGTAATGACTTTGTGGCATCGACTTTCCATACTGTCAATTAAGTTGTCGGACAATGAAAAGGGAAACAACTCCCATACATGGAGAAACGCTTGTTCCAGCTCATTTAACGAATTTGGAGGAGGACTTACGGCATCCACTTGTCTGCTGAAATAGTCCCAAAGATGCTCTATACTCTATAGGATCAAGGTCCGAAGATTGTGCTGGCCATTCCATTCGTTCCAAACCTTGATCCTCTAGATATTCATCAACGACTCTAGCTCAATTCGATCGGGCATTATCAACCACTCAGATTAATTCATCACCAATAGCAGCACCATACGGTGTGACAAACGAAGCAAGGATCTCGTCCCGATATTTCACAGCAGTCAGAGTTCTTCCATGGCACACATGGAAGTTACTGTGACCAAAAGAGAGATTCCAGCCCAAACCATGATTCCACCTCCTCTATAACTGTGTCTTTCAACAAAGTTACATAGGTAGAATTTTATGCCTTGTTCTCTCTAGATCAGCACACGAACTGAATATCACTCTCCAAAGCAAATCGGGACTCATCTGTGAACAGTGTGGAAACCCATTGTTGTGTGTTCCAGGTAACGTGCTCTCTTGGCCAACATAAACGGGCACTTCTGTGTTGTCGATTAAGAGGGCCCCACACAACGGGTCGTCTTGCATAGAGTCCTTAATTGTGAAGACGTCTATGCATCGTAATCGCAGGTATTATCTCTGTTGCTTTACGATGATCTGAAATGAACTGAGCCACATTAATGATGCTCCTCCTTCGAGCCAAAAGAGCTAGAAAGCGATCTTGTACAGGGGTTGTAACCCATTAGCGGTCTGGAACAAGTCTTCTTAATACTGAATTTTTGAATCCAAATTGGTCTTAGAGCCTTTGGACCACACTACGAGACACATTAAGACGTCTAGCAGCACCAGCTTGTGATAACCCCATTTCCGTCCATCAGCTTGCCCGCCATCTTAACGTATCAAGTAAACGACATCACCTAGACATGGAAAACACTATTTTAGTACCAACAATTCAAGATCATCAACCATAAAAAAAAATTCACACAAATTCCCTAAGTGGGATATTCTTAGTTCCTCCTTACAAACGAGTACCCAATACATTAAAATAATTGAGATGGGTATATTTTTTTCGTAAGATTTTATTGAAGTTACTTATGATCATTTATATAAACCATATTGTTTACCTTTATTTTCATTCTTTTAATAGTGAGCATCAAGAAACTGGTTGTACCTTAACTTTTGGAAGCCAGTGTATGTGATATCATGTCAAGAGGATCTAGACAACACGATTAGGATTTCGCTAAAAATATTATTATAGAGATTAGCAAAGAAATTTTGATTGACTTCTTTAAAATCCTCTTGATTTAGATCTCAATTGGGTGAAACCTACATGATCGCAAGGTAAGAATATCTTTTCTGTTCAGTAAAAGTAGAATGCGTTCAACTTAGCATCTGAAGATCCCCCACAATTTTCACCACCACTAGAGACTGGTGGACTCTTTCCCCATACTAGCCCTTCTCTCATTTGTGAACCACTTAATGAAAGGCATAGGTATTCGTTCCACAGATTTAAGACCTCATTCAGATATTAAAACAAACCAACCATTTTTTTTTTTCGAAATTGAAAGTGTCCTCAGATATAAACTGAAACCAAAATCGAAAAAGTACAAAAATACCATGTTAGACATCGACCTCAAATAGCCTATGCAAAATAAAAAGGAAAAAAATCATTTTAAAATATTGAAATTCAAACTAGAAATTTGCAAAGAACGCTTCCATTGGTTTAACATTAGCTTGCGAATGTCGCCGCGTCACTAGTGTAGGCCCTCAAGGAGTTTTTTTTAATACAAATTCGAATAACTATAGATTAGCCGTATTTGCACCTTATAAATTACCTTAGGTCGAATTCATTTGCCAACAGGAGATCTGCCGGGCCATTAGTAGAGATTAATTTATTTGCTATGTTATTCTTTAAATTCTGAAATAATAAAATAAGATATCAATGACAATACGAGGAAATCCTTATAATGCAAACTTTATTTAGAACACAAGAATTATTTCAGGGTTTCCACAAAGACAAAGAGGTTTAACTAGCTCTGAGATAGATAGACCGAGGCTATCCAAAGTTTCAGTAGGCACACGGAAGCACCTTATCTAGTGGCAAACATTGAAGGGCGCCCGCCGTTACTAACATGTCTAGAAACATATAACAATATTAACTCACTATAGTAGGGATCAGGGTTACACGTTTGGTCTCCATTTTTATTCAGAAATTCCGAGTGCACAACGAAAATTTCGAAAGAAGAATATTTACTTTAAGTAATCCTAAAATTCTTCTCGTTAAATAAAGTAAAAACTACTATTCAGAATTTCTGATATGCATTCGGATTTTCTGAATAAAAAGGAAGTTATACTGGTAACCCTGTTAGGTACTGTTAGGGAGAAACGATATGCAGACCTCTTATAAGATGCACAGACACCTCACAATATGAGCCATAAGGACCTCTACAATGAAGAGCTCGATGTGAAAATTAATTACAAAAAAAAAAAAAAAAACCATAAAAATCATAGTAAATTAAGAAATATTTTTTTTCTGAGAGAGAGAACTATCAAAATATTTTGTAGAGAAAGGAGCCGAAAATTTAACGGCGCTTATAATAAAAAAAATCATGTGAAACCCCTCGGATTTTAAAAAAGAATCTTTTAAAATGGATTTTTATTTAAAAAAAAAAAACTCCTAGTAACAGAAATCATTCGAAAGGGCGCCGCGTTGGACAGCCCTGCTATAGACTAATCAAATAGGGAAAAAATAATTCGAATACGTGACATTCAAAAGCTTTCACTGAAGATCAGAAAATTTTATGTTAAAATCAGATTAAAAAAAACTTTTAGAATAAATACTGCAGCCCCAATATTTCTTCCTCAAAAAATATCATCAAACTGTCAATAGCTATAATAAGAATATTGCGCTAAGAAAAAATCGTATAACAATATGCAATGTTTCTTTATTTTTGCGATCTGTATAGTAATATTTCTTCACATATCTGATTTCATATGTCACTGTCTTTTTGACACGGAACAGCTTAGGTAAAAGTATCCACCCATTTCTGGGTGGATACTGCCTTGGGATTGTATTTTACGAAAAATGACTGAGTATTTCAATTATTTTGCTCATATATCTTCACTTTGCCAACAATTTTCTAAAATTTCTGAGTTTATCAGATATGGGATCTTGATGTTTATCTGCTTATGTAAAAATATTAATCTTCTTTCACAGATAAAATGCAACAGAAAGCGGTGGGAGATGGGAATTGGCCGTTTTTCTTCTTATATCTAAATTCTATTTAGAACAAGAACGAAAAAGCATGCGTCCAGCATAGATTATGAAACACTTTCCAACACATTCAGAATACTGGTAACAAAACTTCACAATTTATTAAGGTGAAAGTTGATGTCTAAATAAACAAAGTCAAAATCAAACCGGGCGGGGAGACCTACCTTTCGGCTTAAGCTCAACTATCCCCGCCCAGAAGGTTTGTTTACTATGCGGCAAAGCCTTACAAGATAATTATTAAAGCTGAGAGAAGACAATAAATACAAGTAGACAATCTGGAAAACGTGTAACGCATTTGAAAGCCCGATTTCTGCAATTACCATCAATAGTCGGAAAATTATCCGAATTTTTTTGTACAGCCACTAAAGCCACTATCATATTATATGATCTATAGAGTTGTATGTATATTACACAGTATGCTAAAAGATAGTTCAGTTAAACGCGTAGCACGATTGAACATTACCTTTCAGAAATTTCCGTCAATAAACGGAAATGTACTTGAGATCTTTTGTGTAGCCCTGTATAGGATTTATAGAATTGATACACACGAAGTAATATGCAAAAAAAAAAGTTAAATTTAAAAGCGCGTACCACAACTGAAAATGCACGTCCAGCAATTATTGTTCATAGGCAGTACTGTAGCCAAATTCTTTTGTGTGTCCCTGAAAATGAACGATAAATTCTATGCACACCATATTCTTTGTAATACACTTAAGTGATATATATAAATTTACATTTAAATAGTGTAATATTGAAATACACCACAAGCGATTTCCCCCCATAGACTGTAATGTATCGGAATTCCTTTGAGTGTTCCTGTAAGCGAACCGTAAATGCTACATACTTCATTTTCAATACCGAACATACCATGTAGTAAACCCCAATAACATGTATCAACTTTATGATAATATGGCTATTACAGGGTGTTCCCGAATTCATGGCACAAACATTGAGGGTCGGTGCAGTACACTACAACAAACAATTTTTGTGTAGAAAACCAGGGTCGGAAATTCATTTATATTAGTCAAAATTACAGGGTGTCTCACTCCAATCCGGAGTCGCGTTTTCGTTCATGACTTTAACAGTAAGCGAATATATTTTAACGAAATCTTTACAATATACTTACAGTTCATTCAAAGATGAGTCTGTTGCAAATTTTGTTACAATATCTTCACTACCATTAAAGTTATGAACAAAAACGCGACTTCGGATTGGAGTGAGACACCCTGTAATTTTGACTGTACCAACCCACTGTAAAAATCATTTATTGTACAGGAAACCAGGGTCAAAAATACATTTATTTAGTGAAAATTACAGGGCGTCTCACTACAATCCGAAGTCGTGTTTTCGTTCATAACTTTAATAGTAATGAAGATATTGTAACAAAATTTGCAACAGACTCATATTTGTATGAATTGTAAGTACATTGTAAAGATTTCTTTAAAATATATTCGCTACTGTTAAAGTTATGAACGAAAACTTTACTTCGGATTGGAGTGAGACTATATATAGTTTCACTAACCCTTTATATAGTTTTTGACTATATAAATGGATTTCCGACACTGGTTACCATGCAAAAATTGTTTGTTACAGTGTCCTGTACCAACCCTTGAAGTTTGTCCCATGAATTCAAGATCACCCTGTATTTACACGAGTTAGAGCACGGATAGGCGGCAGACACACAAACCGAATTCATAAACACTTTTCATGTTGGAAAGACAGTTTTGTACGAAGACAAATCTTTAATGTTTACCATGCGTTATTTTAATAGTAATTTATCTTTTTTCTTTTTAACACTTTTTTTTAAATTGAAAACTTCTATAGAAATTTTTCACTTTTCTCCTGGGCAGCGAATTAAGCTGATCTGCACGCTAGGATGTGAATTTTTATTTTTATTTTTTATACAACAAAACGCAGATGAAATCAGATATCTTTCCTGGGCAGTGAATAAGACTCATTACATCGCGCTTGGAACAGAAATGCTTATTTAATTCAACACGACGTCAACTAAAATTGATCCATTTTCGCAGATTTTTTTTTATGACCATAACTGTGAATCTGTCATAATCGGGGTACTTGTCATAGTAACGCCTTTTGAATAATTAACTACAATTAACTACTTTTTTTTTACCCTCGGTAAACTTTTGTGGAAATAATTCGATTTTATATGAATTATAATTTTGATTACATCTTTTTTAAAATTATATTTTATTTGCAATAATAATTAATCAATGTGTTTTCTTATCTAATTTATATTATAAGTGTGTGTAACTGTCGTACATAATATACACACATATAGGCATCTATAAATATTTGAATATTGCCTTTCATAGATTGGAAAATTGTAGATGGAAATTGAAACGAAAAAAGAAATTGGCGTGCTTCATATTATATTATTTTGAATCGATTATGATCGCCATTGAAGTTTTTATTTCGGCCGTAAGGTTTTAAGCATAAACGTTTTTTTTTTTTTTTTTTTTTTTTTTTTTTCGGGTTCCGTACTTAAAAAGTAAAAACGGAACCATTATAAGATCACTCCTGTGTCTGTCCGTCTGTCTGTCACAGACTTTTTACCCACATATTTTCAGATTACTAGCGATTCACAAATATGTTTAGGAGAAAATTAGGGGGCGAATTAAGTTACTTGAAAAAGAAAAGTTTTCTTTTTGTATATCGTGTGGGGTATTGTGTGAAAGATCTCGTAATACCGAACTCAAGAATGTGTTTGTTTTAATTTTAGGTATTATATTTTCAGAGATATCGTCGAAAATGCACTGCAAAAATATGTCCCCCTCTCTATTTCCGAATTTACTGAAACTAAAGTTAAGAAAAAATTAGGGGTAGTAGTAGTTTATTTAAATCTTGCAGGAAAGCTATAGCGATTTTCTTAGGTAACATAGTTTTTGAGAAAAACGCATTTTTTCGTTGCATACAAACTTTACTTTTCGGGCGGTCAGCGGGGAAGTTGACGGGCGCTCGAGGTATGTATCGACGCAGGATATTTTATAATGATTTTCGAAAAAAAATGTCTGTAATTAGCCGAGATATTAATTAAGTTACTTGAAAAAATTTCTTTTTATGTATCGTGTAGAATATTGTTCGAAAGTTTCGTAACATCGAACTCAAAAATACATTGTTTTAATTTTAGATGTTATATTTTCCGAGATATCGTCGAAAGTGTACTGGGACAATATGTCCCCCCACCCTCCTATTTCCGAATCTATTGCAACTAAAATTATGAAAAAATTAGGGGTAGTAGGAGTTTATTAATTAATAAACGTAATGTACGGAACCCTTCGAGCGCGAGTTATACTCACGCTTGACCGATTTTGTTTTATTTTTAGCATAGTAAAGTCTGCTAAGACAAAATCGCAAATGTAGAAGAAGAAAATCGTTTTAGCAGATACATCGTCCGTTTTACCTGTATTGTACTATTTTCGCCAGGTTTCTTTCCACCAGGTTTATGCTACAGGATAATTTTTCCGCTTAACGCAGGATTCCGTTAGACACGGGTTCAGTCTTCACGTGTTTTACTGTAAAAGATAAAATACTGAAAGTAAAATATTGATAATACACGATGTATAAAAAAACAATGGTGAGAAATAAACATCAGTAACCAGAAAATTTCAGCATTCAACAGTTTCTGACTTCATGAAAGAGTTCTTTTTTCAATTTAATATTAAACTAAAGACAAACTGAAAAGTAAAAATATTTTCTACAAGAGGCCTACATATGCCAAAATACTTATGAATCATGAATGCCATTTTAAATCTTTTAATTTAAGTCTTAATTTCGAGAGGGTTGTACTAAAATGAATTTTATTAGGGAGCATCAATCAGGTACATTTTGTCCGGGTGGCAGCGTCACATTTCGGCAACCAATTTTAGCGTCGATGTGGCATTTACGGCAATTAAATAAAGATACTGGTGTGAGAAATGGGATTTATTTCAAATAAACATATATTTAGCTTTTATCCTCTTCAACATACTCTCCTCCCCTTTCTATACACCGCTGCAAATGCGTGTTTTCCATTGTTCAAAACAATGCTGTAGCTCATCAGTTGTCAGCTTTTTCAACAATTCCGCCATTTTTGCCTTTACTTGTCCAACAGACTGAAAATATGTCCCCTTCAATGCACTTTTCACTTTTGGGAATAGGTAAAAGCCACATGGTGCGAGATCTGGCGAATGCGGAGTATGATCAAGAACAGAAATAGCGACATCTCCCCGCTGCAATGTGAATTGAATTGAAACCTGGTTACTGAGGATGCCTACAAGTCGGGGTAATATCAGTAATCTGGATACCATTCATTTCACATTGTAGCTAGCTGTGCGATGTTGCTGTGGCAACATCCCTCGCTGGTGCGCCGGCTGACTGTCAATTTCGTTATCTATACCATCTAATCTATAAAATATAGTAAAACGTGAAATTTAGTTTAGTTTATTTCATGTTTATATTTTGCATTTTAAGAAACGCGGCCTTGGTTGCAGACTACAGACACATATGTTCCCAAATCTTGCCTTTTCCTAGATTTCCTTCTGCCAGTGCCCATGGCTATATATATTTACTAGCTTAGTTAAAAATTAAGCAAGAGTACAATTGTTCCATTGAGCTCAAAAACTAGTTGTCATGACACAATAAAATAATGACCTTCAGAATGCTTTAAGTTGTACACGAGAGAAAAAAAAATCGCCAGACGTCTCTTAACATTTCCGCATCACTTGCTGAAAGGTGAGTTATGGGTTTTCTGACCTCTGTTCACTGATCTGTATCCATCACTAGTTCATCGATTTTCGATACTTTGTGGATCGGAAGCGATAATTTTCTACATTGTTTACAACAAAACATAAGATTATCTGAAGACAGCGGTATAACAATCGACGCTACAACATATTCTAAGATCAGTTTTATATTGTGATGACAACTAAAGCGGTATTGTATTATATTAGTGAAGTTATAATAATGTGAATAAAAATATCTTAATTTTATTTATGATTCTCAGGTGGGATTTCATTTTTTGATAAATGATTAAAAGGCTTGTGAAACATACAAACTCCGTAAGGATATCGATATTTTTTTTTTCAATTTGATGTCAGACATATAAATAATGCGTGACAGTTCGTACAGGAAAAAATACACAATTTCCATAAATTTACTGTTAATGAATATCTGAAAATAAAATTTAAAAAGTAAATAAACAGTAAATTCTTTTAATTTTAAGTAGTTTTACTCTTGCGATACTTTTCTGATTCAAGAGTGATGATTTTTCTACATTGTTTACAACAAACATAAGATTACTCGCGGAAAGCGGGATATAATCATTGCTATTTAGATACTCTAAGATAAGTTTTATATTGTGATGCTGATGACAGCTAAAGTCACATTAAATTGGTGAAAATATCAAAATATGATAAAAATATTTATTTAGGCCTAATAATATTTAGTATCCTAAATAATTTTATTTAGGATTCCCTGATGACATTTCACTTTTTGATAACCATACTTGAAAGACTTATTAAACATATACAACTCCGTAAGAATATCGATTTTTTTTTTTTTTAATGTCAGGAATATAAATAAAGCGTGAGAGTTTATACAGCAAAAATACACAATTTCCATAAATTTGCTGTTAAAGAACATTCGTACAATTTTAAGTAATTTTCCTCCAAATTGCGGCTTTTATATACGCCTCGCTACTAAGTTACAATAAGAACGAAAAATTATGCACCAGGCATGGATTATGAAACACTTTCCAACACTAACATAATATTATTAAGAAATTTCATTTTTTTCCTAGAATGAAATGAGATATCTAAGTAAGCAACTTAGGAAAACACAAAACTCAGTAAAAGTCAATTTTCAGCAATTGCTGTCCATATCCGATAATGTGTGAGAATTCTTTGGTGTAGCCCTGTATGCGATATAGAATTAATACACGCAAAATTAAATAAGTGTAAAATGCATACCACAGCTAAAAACGCACTTCTAATAATTATCGATCTTAGTCAGTCCTGTAACCGAATTATTTTTGGTATCTCTGTAAATGAACAATAAATGCTATACACTCCATAATCTATAGAAAACATGTTGTAGTGCACTTCAGTGATTCCATTATGTTTGAAGTATCATAACATCATTAAAATGCACCGCAAATGATTTTCCTCCATAGATCATAATGTAATGGAATTATTTTACGTGCCCCTGTAAACGAACTATAAATGCTACACACTTCATTTTCAATACCGAACATTCTACAGTAAACCTCAATAACATATGAAAATTTCATGGCAATCCGAGCATATTTACGAAAGTTGGAGCACGGACAGACGCAGACAGACAGGCAGACAAGCCGAATTCATAAACACTTTTCAACTATGTCGGGAAGTGTTAAAAAAGGAGAATATTAAAAATACGATAATCCATAGGACACTGTATTTCTAAACAATCGTTTAAGTTAATTTTCGAATGTGAAAGTATTGTAAATATTTTTAAGACATGTTAGAAATTGTTTTCCCATGTAGACTGATATTTGATGCGGTAAAACTTGTTTTACTGGCATTAATAGACAATGAATGGATTATGGAGCTGAAGTATTTTCAAGTATGTTGCGGAGAAAAGCGGTACAAGAAGATAACAAGAACAAAACATCATGCGTCAAGCATGGATTATGAAACACTTTCCAACACTTTCAGAATACTTAACAAAATTTTACCGATTAATAAGGTGAAAGTTGGTGTCTAAGTAAGCAATTTGGAAAACGCATAACAAATTTGAAAACCCAATTCAGAAATTAACATCAATAGGAAAAATATCCGAAATCCTTTGTTCAGCCCTGTATATGATCTATAGATCTGTATATATACTACATAGTATGCTAAAATTTAGTTCAGTTAGGAAACGCACAGTTAAAAATTCCTATTCAGCAATTTCCGTCAATAGACGAAATTGTATTCCATATATTTTTGTGATGCCCTGTTCATGATCACCATTTATACACATCAAGTAATAGGTAAAAAATTAGTTAAATTTAAAAGCGCGTACCACAACGGAAAGCGCACTTCCAGCAATTATTGTTCATAGACAGTACTGTAACCGAATTCTTTTGCGTGTTCTTGTAAATGAACGATAAATGCTATGCCCACCATATTCTATACCAAGCCTCTTGCAGTGCACCTCAGTGGTATATATCCATTTCAATACGTTTTGGGGTAGTGTAACATTATTAAAATACACCGCAAACGATTTTTTGTGTAGACCGTAATCTAATGGAATTATTTGAGTGTCCTTGTAAATGAACTATAAGTGCTACTTACTTCATTTTCAATACCAAGCATGCCATAGTAAACTTCAATAACATATATCAATTGCATGGCAATCCGAGTATAGTTACGTGAGTTAGGCCACGGACAGGCAGACAAACCGAATTCGTAAACACTTTTCAAGTATGTTGGAAAGTGTTAAAAAAGAAACAAAAATAATGCGTACACGAATAAATTATAAAACACTTTTGAACATCACGACCGTATTGTTACGAAACTTTCCACCAATAGATGGAATGCATCGAGTTCTTTTGTGCCTAATATTATTAAAACACAGAACTATAGCAAATTGACATAATGCATCGAAATTTTGTGTGTGCCTGTAAATGAATGCCAATAAATCCTGCGCAAACCATTTTCTATAATTAAATATTTGAAAAACAGACAATATTTTTGTATCAATTGGTGAAGACAAATAAAAAATTAATAATATTACTTTTCAGAACCTATCGTTTGAAAACGCAATCTACTCAATCTCATTGACAAATCTTTCTATTAATTACAATCATTTATAATAAATGACACTGAACAATCCTGTATAAAATATTTACAGTGAATCGCTAGGGACTCGGAAATGGGGGAGAGGGGGGGGGGTCCGTAGTGAGTTTAAGCCCTTTGCTTTGATTCTTTGCAATACTTTCTGTATTGATTACACTATTTTAGTGAATTTTGTTTTAAAAATTTTGACGAAAATGTTGGAACTCTGGAATATTTATATAATAAAAATACACTTGATTTATGTGTAATAATCCGCCAGCTTATTTACAAATTGGTTTTCGTTACAGAACGACAACATTTCACAACAATTTGTGTTAATTTCTTTTTAACACTTTCCAACCTAGTTGAAAAGTGTTTATGACTTCGGTTTCTCTGTCGTCTCGCCGTCTATCTGTGCTTTAACTCGCGCAAATATACTCCGATCGCCCTGAAACTTATGTATGTTATTGTCGTTTACTATAGCATGTTCCCTATTTCACCTGAAGTGTGTAGCACTTATAGTTAATTTACAGGGACGGTCAAAAGTATTCCGTTACATTACAGTCAATGGGAAATAATCGTTTCAAGTGCATTTTGATGATGCTACGTCATTTAAAACATGATGAAATTGATATATAATTATGAGGCGCATTAAAACATGCTTTTTGTAGAATATGGGGTGCAAAGCATTAATTATTCATTTACAGGGTCAAACAAAAGAGTTCTGTTACACATTGTTCCATGGGGGAAAATCGTTTGCAATGTAATTTATTAATAGCTGATTTATCTGAAATAGTGATATTTCACTATTTCAAACATAATAAAAATTATATGTATTACTGAGGTTCACTATAAATTGCTCTCTTGAATGTGTGGTGTGCATTGCGTTTATTTACAGGGGCACACAAAAGATATCGGTTAAAGTACATGTGCGATATTTACAGTCTATGTGTGATAAGTGTGTTTTCAACTTTGGTTTGCGTTTTTAAGTTTAACTAATTTTTTTTCATAGCACGTCAGTACGTGTGTGTTTATAAACTCGGTTGTTCATATACAGGGCTACACAAGGGAATCGTAAGTGTTAGAGACTATGGAAGTGAATTTCTTAAGAGTAGTTTTTAATTGTGTTATGCATTTTCTTGCTGAACTTTAATATATTTAGTATACTAATATAAGTTTGTGGAATATAAATAAATTCATATACTGGGCTATGCAAAGAAAAAGATACATTGTCGTTTACGGTTGGTAATTGCTGCGAGTGAGTTTTAAGTTGCCTTTTAGCTTAATATGTGGTGTGTACAAAAGTCTTCAGATAATATACAGGGCTCTTCAAAGGATTTCGAGTGCATTTTCATCGATCGGAGAAAAGTGCTAAATGTGAATATTCTAACTGAACTAAATTTTATCATGCTATATCTATTGATCATATACATCTATTGATCATATACAAGGCTGCACAAAATAATTCGACTACTTTTTTGACACTGGCAGGTAATTTCGAAAACTGTATTTTTTAATGTGGTATGTTTTCTAAACTGTTGGCTTTCATATCGTCTTTCACGTTATTTAACGGTGAAGTTTCGCTACAGTTTTCTGGCTGTGTTGGAAAGTGTTTTATAATCTATGCTTGACGCATGATTTTTCCTTCTTGTTTTTTTCTTTTAAAAAAGTATGTGAGTTGCTTTTGCGTTAAATACATACATACATTCTGAATCGTCTAACAAAGAAAAATATAAATTTATTATTTTGGAACTTTAATCTGTTTTCTCTATTTTTTTTTCTGACGCATCTTCAAGACTATTCTAGAATCTACACCATTATTTGTTTCATCAACAACGTTTCAGGATCTTAAAATTTGTTATAGTTGTTACTACCTAATACAGAAACAGTAACTCAGTCCATCCACCCTGTTAGATGAAAGTTAAATAAAATCTAATTAATTCTTTGAAAGAATAACATTCCTAAATTTTGATTTTACCTAAATAAATTTGTAGTTTTAAAGTTACAGGGAGATTATTTTAATGCAATGTAAAAGTTTATTTATTTATTTATTTTTACTCATAATTAACGCAGTAAAGATTTCTGTAACTACACAGAAAAAAATAAAACCCTTCTTAGGTATGTACCCAAATTGGGCAATGCATGTTTTGGTTACCACTGTGTACCCATTTTGGGCACTGTTAAATACCCATTTTCCAAAAAAAAAAAAAAAAAAAAAAAAAAAAAAAAAAAAAAATTATATATATATATATATATATATATATATATATATATATATATATATATATATATATATATATATATATATATATATATATATTTAAAAGCAGCTACTTTTCCAACGAAGTATAATAAATTTGTATCCATGCACTATACTGGAGCTGGAGTTGCATCACGTCAATAAGATTTCTAATTCTAACATTTGTGGTTAGGCAAACGTTGTGACATTCTGGGTCAAAAAGTGGGAATCTAGAAAATGTCCTTACTAAATAGTAAATGCAAATTAGATTTATCTGAAGTTTCGTCTTGTTGGAGGTTCGATTTGGAGAATGTTAGAGATTTGAAACGGGATTGCCTGTCTTCCAGAATCTTTGGTTTGGAAGAAAGAAGTCTTACTTCTGCTCCATGAAATCGCGATCTCTCTCTCTCTCTCTCTCTCTCTCTCTTGCTGATTCACTGCTTTCCATATCTTCTCCTGATTTTTTTTTCTTTCTATGAAAGTTTTTTTCTTTCTAAAATTGGTTGAAACTTATAAGAAATCTTTCTTTAATTTTCTATAAACATTAACACAAAGTTGCATTATTTATTAAGTAAAGCTTCCTTGAAACCAAAGCCTCCATTCTTTGAAAATTAGTGAAACAATCTACCTGAAAATGGACTTTGGAAAGAGTTGCATTTTCTTTTAGAGATTAAATGATTATTAATATTTTACACATTTTGCGTAGAAGATGTTAGCTCCCGTACAGCTTTGTATTTCTTTCTTGTAGATCCTTCATTGTGCGCGAATGTGTCGTGGAAATGCGAAACTGACCGAGAAACGGAAATAGACAGAGCAACATTTCAGATGCACAAGGTAATGCGGAGAAAAAACACCTGGAATGACCGGAAATTCAGATAACATGGACGGATAAATAATCTATGCAATAAAGAAAAAAATATGCTGCATGATTTATTAATTTCTATTGTTGCAGGAAGATTACTTATAGCAAGAATTGGGCTTAACCTACTCTTGGATTTGTGTAACAATGCATCTTCAGAGAGTTAATTTCATAATATGACTCAATATTGATGTGAGTATGTAATTTATTAATTAATATATGGTATATTAATCTAAATATTGCTTAACACCACAAACAAATGCATTTTAAATGAATTAAATTATATTCGAATAATCCGAACACCTAGATAAATTCATCATGTAACAAATGCATTCCAATTTATAGGTATAAATTTAAATAATAATGGGTCTTTAAATATGAATAATTTTAGGAAGTCAATTACAAAATATAACCATAATGCTCTAAAACCAACCTACCAATGTATAGGTATTCAGTTAACTTATTTTATTTTGTTTTATTTTATTTTATTTTATTTTATTTTTGTTGTTGTTTTACTCAATTTTGATGAAATATTAAGAACAATTAAAGATTTACTCTCCCCGAAAATTCAGACAATAACTATTGAGTTATTCCGTTATTGCGAAAGAAAATGGGAAATGATGGGGATTGTTGCATCAGTGAAATGAACAAAACGAATAAACTAATGCTGGTGAGCGCACCAACAAAACGCACATTATTTTTTTTCAATTGTTATGATAATCCCTCTCATCCCCATGTTATGTATTTGGCAGAAAAGCCAAATTGAATGAAACACAAATTTGCGAGTTGATTAGTTACGCTATTTTATTATTATTATTATTATTATTATTGCAGTTTGTTGTTTCATGGGCGTCAATCTGAAAAAAAAAAAAAAACATATTTATAGTTTCGAATATTTTTTCTGATTCGAAAACATTTTTTGCCATTTTTGAAGAATATAGTTTTTTTAAATTGTATCACTTTACAAAAAAGTATGTGATATCTTAGCTAAGATTCAATTAAAATGCAAATCGCTGAGATTTTTATTTATTTAAATACTGCTTATACTTTTGCTTGAAACTCATTACTGAAATTTATCAACAACTATTCTTTATTCAAAGCATCCCAAAAAATCAAATATAGTTCTTTTTATTATTGTTGTCACCAATTTAAAAAAAAAAAAAAAAAAAAAAAATCATACAATATAATATGAAAAAAAAAAATGAAAGATACAAGTTTCGAAATTAATTCAAATAGTCAAAAACTGTTTTAGTGTGATGTATCCCCTTAATCGTGTTCGACAGCAAATTAATCAAAAGTAAAAAACGTTTTTTTTTACTTTTTTTTTTTTTTTTTTCAATTTCAGAAAACTCACTACAGAAAATAAATGAAAATCAATTTATCCTAAAAACAAACATCTTCATTTAAGGATGGAGTAAAATATTTTCGAATTCTTGCAAAACTTGCAAAATTCATTTGGCATCCTACAAGGCCATCAATTTGACTAAGAGGTTTTCTCCTTAATGATCTTTAACGGAAAAAACCAGAATAAAACTAAGAAAAAAGAAATATTGTAAAAACGAAAGAACATTTTGGCCGTTCAGATGTGACTGATGAATTCCATCCGAAAGTGAAGTTGAAATGAAACATCAATAGTGGCAATGAAAGTCATAATGGAATGGAACAGCTTTTCCTGATTTTCGACCAAGGTGGAACATGAAACGAAAGAGAAAAGTTTGAGAGGAAAAAAAAAACTGCGTTCAAAGATTTATTTTCTTGTCAGTTGGACTCAAAAACATTTTTAACATCTAGTTATATTTCATAAGAAAGAAAATATTCCTCATCACTAACTGTCACTTTAAATGGAGTCTTACAAAAAATAAATAATTTTTTGTATTATTTCGCTTAGAAGGCTTTTATTTAGCAAATCGTTTAAAATTCAAACAAGTTATAAACAGTCATTATTAAAAATAATTTATCTGCCGTGTAACATATTGGTCTGGTCAGGAGTGGACGAATACATCATTCTACTTGCCACTGGCAAGTGGATTTTCTGACAGGGCGAGAGAATATTTAGACAGTCTTTGAAAAACTGCAGGCTATAGAAGATATGCGAAAAACTTTATTTTTTTATTAGTTAGGTATATTTTGCACCTTTCTAAATTACCGCGATGTAAATATGGTACTAAGTACAAGTACTATTCTATACTAAACTTTCCACTGTTGTATACACTGCAAAAAAAAGTGTTGTTTTTACAGTATAATACTGGCATCATATTTTATTTTGTTGTTGTTGTTGTTTGTTTACGGTATAATACTGGCAGCTGGGGTGCCAGTATTATACTGTAAAATCAACACTTTTTTTTTTTTTTTTTGCAGTGAACACAGAGAAACACACAGAAAAAGGAATTGATGAAAACTACAAAACATGTTTTGTTGAGTACATTTTGGGTGTTTTAGCAAAATTCAAGTAAAATTGAACTATTTTACTTGAATTAACAAAACATTTTTTGCTGACGATACAAAATTTTTTTTTGGAATTGCAAAAAATGAAATTTTTTGTTGATTCAAACAAAATTTCCATTGACCTATATATAAACAAAACTTTTGTTTAAATATAGGTCAATAAAAATTTTGTTTGAATCAACATTTTTTTTTTTTTTTTTTGCAATTCCACAAAAAAAAAATTTGTATCGTCAGCAAAAAATGTTTTGTTAATTCAAGTAAAATGGTTCAATTTTACTTGAATTTTGCTAAAACACCCAAAATGTACTCAACAAAACATGTTTTGTAGTTTTAATCAATTCCTTTTTCTGGGTGTATTTTTTAATTTTATAGAAAAAATATAAAAATGCATTGCAGCAATAGTAATTAACTATTTCTGCGGCCGCGTACTTTTTGTCATACCTTGCTAGCTGGTAAAATAAGTCCTTGACTGGTAAGATTTTCTGAAATTCTCCACTACTGGGTCTTTCAAAAATCTCCAGTAAATAACAAACGTAACAACCAATAACAATTTATCCATACTAATATTATCTATTATTATAAAAAAGTAATATCTGTATGTTTGTGTGTTTGTTTGTAGAGGAGGGGAGGGAGGTAACCTTTGGAACTACAGAGCCGATTTCAAAATTAATGTTTGCAAAATGATGGTGAGCATCATTGCTTCTGCTCCATTGCATCATTGTACTGTTCCAACATAGGCTATATCTTATGTGTCGGTGCAACAACTCTCAAGGGGATACAGGAGCAAAAAACGTTCTAAAATTGCGGTTTCTAGGATATAGAAACTAGAAACTTGAAATTTGGTTTGGGGGTTACTTTTAAGATGCAAATATTCATTATGAACTTAAAAAAAAAAAAAAAATCGAAATTTAAAAGGTTGAAATGAGTGAAAAACTTTCCAAAAAAACTATAAATTCTAACTTATTTGGAACTGTTAAAGTTAGAAACTGGAAATTTGACATGATTGTTACTTTAACACGTATAAATGCTTGCACTTGCACAGAACAGTTAAAAAAAAAATCGAAATTTAAAAGGCTTAAATGAGTTAAAAACGCTCTAAAAAACTTATAAATTACGATTATTTCGGAACTGTTAAGGTTAGAAACTTGAAATTTTGGCATGGCTGTTGCCTTTAAAACGTAAATGCTTGCACAGAACAGTTTAAAAAAAAAAAATCGAAATTGAAAAAGTTTGCGGAAGCAAAAACCTTTCAAAAATTGAAATTTTCTGGAATACTTTGGGGGTTAGACCATTGAAATTTGGCATAGTGGTTACTTATAAGTGTAAATACTCGCTAAGAACGGTTTCTAAAAAATTCGAATATTAAAAGGGTGAAATGAGCGGAAGTTTTTCTAAAAAGTCTTATATTACGATTAATTTGGGACTGTTAAGGCTATAAACTTGACACGTGACACACTGGAAAAAAAAAAATTAATTAATATACCGTAAAATCAACATTTTTTTTTTTTTTTTCAGTGCATGACTGTTACTTTTAAGACGTAAATACTCGTAGCAGAGCAATTTCTAACAATTTCGAATTGTAAAAGGATGCAGGTACAAAAAACATTCTAAAATTGTGATTTTCGTGATACAGCTGGGGCTAAAAATTTTAGTATTTGCATGGTGGTTACTTTTTACATACAAATGCTCTCTAAAAACGGTTTCTAAAAAATTCGAAATTTAAAAAGATGAAATAAGCGGAAAACGTTCTAAATTACGATTTATTTGGAATTTTTAGGTTTGAAACTTGAATGTATAATAAAACTAGATCCACTCCCTGCCCCTCCACAAACAATCGAAAGACCTCATGCTATTTAAATGCAACACAATGAGTTGCTACGCAGCTAAACAATATTTAAAAAAAAAAAAAAAAAAAAAAAAAATTACGACCGTGCAAAAAAAAATGACGCTTTATTACATGAATTACTTCAATTTGGACGAAAACAAAACAAAAGAAAAGCACACAGATTCCATTTTTATGATATAATCAAGTTATTTCAATATTTAGTCGATTTATACAATATATTATACGGTTTCATGTTTCAATCCTAATTTTTTTTCTAAAATTTAAAATAATTAAAATACTTAAAATGAAAAATTAAAATGTATTAACTAAAATTTGTAAATTAAAAAATTTAATTTATAAAATTAATTAAATTAACTACTTAAATTAAATGATTTTACTTAAATCAAATTAATTTAAAGAGTTTATTAAATTGATTGATTTAATTAATTAATTAAATTGATTAAATTAATAAATTAATTAAAATAAATAAATAAATATTAATTTAATTAATTACTTAAATTGATTAATTTAATTTAATTTAATTTATTGATTAAATTGATTAATTTAATTATTAATTTAAAAGTTATAATTTATAAATTAAAATTTATTAATTTAAAATAATAAAATTTAAAATATTTTTTATAATAAAATGTTAAGTTAATAAATAAATTTTAAAAAAATATTAAAGAAAAATTTAGGAACGAAGCTTGAAACCGTATGATGTAAATTAATTAAATTAAACCGATTTAATTAAAATAGTTGATTAAATTAATTAATTAAATTGATTAAATTAATAAATAGTTATAAATAAATAAATAATAAGTATTAATTAATTTAATTTAATATAATTAATTTCTTAAATTGATTAATTTAATTTAATTGATTGATTAAATTGACTAATTTAATTATTAATTTAAAAAGTTATAATTTATAAATTAAAATTTATTAATTTTAAATAATAAAATTTAAAATATTTTTTTATAATAAAATGTTAAGTAAATAAATAAGTTATAAAAAAATATTAAAGAAACATTTAGGAACGAAGCTTGAAACCGTAGGGCTGTAAATATTGAAATAATTTGATTGTTATAATAAAAATGGAATATTTGTGCTTTTCTTTAGTTTTGTTTTCGTGCAATTTGAACTAATTTATGTAATATGCGTCATTTTTCACATGGTCGGATTTTTTAAAACTCATTTTTAAACATAAAAGCATGATACTTGATGGCATGATTATTGAATTAATTTGTATTCGAACAGTGTTTTTTTTTTTTTTTTTTTTTTTTTCAACAACTGAATTACATCTTGAGTTATAAGCGATTGTTGTTTTATGACGACAGTTCTTTTCTTTCCTGAGCTGCCGCTTCTAGAAATTTAGTTCAAAACGCGAACTTTGACAGCATTTTCTTTAAAATGTTCTGCCTTTATTGAAAAACGGAAAAAACAATTAATATGAGCACCTGCCAATTTCAGATGTTTGCGAAAAAAAAAAGTATTAAAAAATGCGTCAGGAAGTAGCAATTTTGGATTTGAGAAGAACCTAAACCTCTTCGCGACAAGTTCGCCAATGAGAAAGAGAAACCTTCACGGAAAGGCTCAAAAACACATTGCGGGAGGAGAAGCGATTTCGCCCGGGAAGATCCCACAAATCGCTGCCGTTGGCAACAACGCCGTAGTTAGGCCTAGAATTTCCTCCGGAAACGAACGCTAGTAATTTCAGAAACTTGCGCGATTAAAACCAAAGCCATGATCAAAAGTGTAATCCTAATAATATTATAAATGTGAAAGTATATGAACATGTTTGGCTAAAGTAAACGTCTAAACGGATGATTTAATGGTCCTGTATCTTTGTATATAGATGGATTATAACCCAGAAATGAACATAGGTTGTGTTTTTTTATTTTATTCAAATATTTTTCTTAATAATTCACAATTTAATTATTTTCATAGAGAATGAATACACATTTTTCCTATAAAATTTAACCATTTTACTTTATTGTGGCCAATAAATAAAAACCCGGAATAACATTTTTTCCTCGACAGTTAATTTTCAAATAAAAAATTTCCACATGAACAATGAAAAGGAAATTTTAAAAAAATTAACAATTAAAAAGAAAATTAAATAACGTCATATTAGAAATAAAATATACTTTTTCAAGTTTGATAATAATACAAATACAAGATTCATGAATAATAGTAAGTACGGGAAGCAGGCAAATATAACGTCATCTATCAAAAATAATTCGGATATGCTTTGATGTTGAAATAAAATTATCTTGGGTTTTTAGCTCACAGGCTATCAAAGCCTGAGAGCTTATGTGCCCGCCCGTTCTGTATGTATGTATGTATGTATGTACGTATGTACGTACGTAACGCGATAACTCTTGACAGAAATAACCGTTTTGCTTCCAATTCTGTTTATAGGTTCCTTGTGATAAGGCGCTTCCCTGATTAGTTTTGGGGATTGATTGTTTAACTATAAAGGGGGGAACGGGGGGGCTAACCCCCCTTAATTAAGATAAATGGTTTTTTCATGCAGAATTGTCCAATTTTCTTCAAATTTTGTATATAGGTTCATTGTGATAAGGTTCTTTCCTGATTAGTTTTGGGGGTTCGTAGGTTAAATATAAAGGGGCTAACGGGGGGGGGGAATCCTCCCCCTTAATTTAGATAAATGAATTTTTCATGCAGAGTTATCCGATTTTCTTCCACTTTTGTTTATAGGTTCCTTGTGATAAGGTGCTTCCCTGATTAGTTTTGGGGATTGATTGGTTAACTATAAAGGGGGGGGGAACGGGGGGCTAACCCCCCTTAATTTGGATAATTGGTTTTTTCATGCAGAATTATCCAATTTTCTTCAAATTTTGTATATAGATTCATTGTGATAAGGTTCTTTCCTGATTAGTTTTGGGGGTTCATAGGTTAAGTATAAAGGGGGTAACGGGGGGGTTAATCCTCTCCCCTTATTTTAGATAAATGATTTTTTTCATGCAGAGTTATCCGATTTTCTTCAAACTTTCTATATGGGCTCATTGTGGTAAGGGGCTTCCCTGATTAGTTTTGGGGGTTCATTGGTGAAGTGTAAAGGAGGGAAACGGGGGCTACCCCCCCTCCCTTAATTTTGATAAATGGGTTTTGCATGCAGAATTATCCAATTTACTCCAAATTTTGTATATAGGCTCATTGTGGTAAGGCACTTCCCTGATTAGTTTTGGGGGTTCACTGGTAAAGTATAAAGGGGGGAACGGGGGGGGGTCTAACCTCCCTTGATATAGATAAATGGGTTTTTTAAGCAGAATTATCCGATTTTCTTCAAATTTTATATATATGTTCATTGTGATAAGGCGCTTCTCTGATTAGTTTTGGGGGTTCTTTGGTTAAGTATAAAGGGGGGACAGGGGGCTAACCCCCCCCCCCTTAATTTAGATAAATGGATTTTTCATGCAGAATTATCCGATTTTTTCAAATTTTGTATATAGGTTCATTGTGGTAAGGCGCTTCTCTGATTAGTTTTATGGGTTCATTGGTTAATTATAAGAAGGAGAAACGGGGATGGTTCCCCCCTCTTAATATATTGTCGATTTCTTCATTTTTCGAGGGCTTATTTCAAATTCTTTGCATAAGAATATAATTTACAGTTAGTGTGAATAGCCTGTGAGCTCAATGCCGTCAGTTTAACTGGGCAGTTTTCTTTTATTACTTTACTTTCTTTTTCTTTTTTTTTCTTTTGTATTTTACATGAAATAAGTGTATTTAAAATTATATGTAATATATGTATTTTAAATGTGTGTAATATATGTATTTTAAATGTATGTAATATATGTATTTTAAATGTATGTAATATATGTATGTGTTTAAAATTAAAGTTCTGTATTTTAAATTAAATGAGTGAACAGTTTGTATTTTAAATTAAATGAATCCCATCCAATACGAAATATGGGGATGGGAACTATACTTGGCAGCTTATCGTCTGCGCACGGCTAATATAAAAATTCCATAGTTTTAATGAAAAATTTAAAAAGTTTTTAAAAAAAACTTTGAAAAGAAAATGAATAGCAAATGTCAATAATATGCTCCGCAAAAAATATCCATGTCGAAAATGACGTCATGATTAATAGGAAATAGTTATTTTCATTCTTAAAAACTAAAATAATAACTCAATCACCTGAACAAAAAAAAAAAAAAAAAAAACAATCTTTGACGAGTGATAATTCTTAAAGCCGTTCATCTCAGAAAATCTGAATAAAAATTATTTTTAAAAACAAAGTTGAATTTTCGTTCATAAAATCTAAATATTTAATGTTATATTTATTACCAATTTTACACTCAGACATTATCTAAAAACATGGTTAAAAGTTCCATAAAACACTCCTTCATTATCAAAAATGTCAAAAAGTCTCACATAAAATCGTTACCATTACACAAAAGCACTTTCACTCTGGCATCATCAGTCGTTACAACTGATGATGCTAAGCCTAAAAAAGCATGAGTTACAACTGATGATGCTCTAGCCAAAGTGAAAGCGCTTTTGTGTAATGGTGACGGTTTTATGTTAGACTTTTCAATATTTTTAATAATGAAAGACTGCTTTAATGGAACTTTTAACCATGTTTTTAGATAATGTCTGGGTATAAAATTGGCAATATGGAGAATAAATATTAAATATACAGACATTAATAAATTAATGCCTGTTTTAATATTTAATATGATTGCGTTAGAGTAACATCATTTTCCCTCTGCCAGTATTAAAATTAAGGCTCAAGTATTTGAAATATATTGGTACAATCGAGACACATTTGTAAATGGTGGTTTGACAACGGAATTTTAATTCCACATTTCTTTTATCTTTAAAAGAGTAAAAAGTTTGTTGTCGTTTAAAAATAGCTTTTTTCTAAATGTTATTTTTTATAATAGATTCTTGTAATGTCTTATAGGATGAGCAAAATGGTATAGCTTTTAATGCAATGCTTAAGTAAATTTACAATGTTTTTAAAAAGTTTTAACAAAATGTTATCGAAACGAAAATTAAATTTATTCAGACATTCCAATAATGCAAGAGCAAAAAAGAAATGAAACTTTTCCTCAACCGAATTGCGTATACTTGAAAAAGCCGAACGTACCAAATGCTAAAAATAAGCCAATTCCTAATATTATAAATGTGAAAGCGCGTTGTATAGAGTAGAACTTTTTTCATATATAGAGCCGAGAATAGGAAGGTTAGGCTTTGTAATATGGTCCATAGCCAATTTGCTTTTTTTAGCGAGCGAAATTTGGCCCAAAAGTTAATACATTTTTGTAAACAACGTAGTAAACATGTAATGGTATTTATTCTAGATTCTAGATTATCATTTCCTCGCTCATCTTTTACTCTTTTTTTTATTGGTTGTAGTTTCATTTTCGCGATTGTTTATTATTTGGCACAAAATTTCACTTTTAAAAGATTGAGGCCTCAATAACAACTAAAGAAATACCGTATTGTCTCCTATAAAATGTGATACAGAGTTGGTTAATTATGTACGTTTTAATTATCGGGAGTTTAATATTTTGCTTAATTAATGCATGTATTCTTCTTTTAATGTTTGCGTGAACAACGTCACGGGTAGCAGCTAGTATTAAATAAAAAACCAATGCGAAAATTAATTCCCCCACAATATGAGGTTTACAATCACCAAAAAATTATTATAATAGTTATTAAATAGTTGTTTCCAATAATTTAAATGTTAGACACATTAACACAAAATAGAAAAAAGAAAAGAAAAAACATTTTTACGTTCTTGTTTAAATCCAAAAGAAGATTTCTTTTTAACACTTTCCAACCTAATTGAAAAGTGTTTATGACTTCAGTTTGTCTGCCGTCTGGCCATCTGGCCGTCTGTCCATGCTCTAGGTCACGTAAGACTCATATCACCCTGAAATTTTTGTATGTTATTGTCGTTTACTATAGCATGTCCCCTATTTCAACTGAAGTGTGTAGCACTTATAGTTTTTTTACAGGGACAGTCAAAAGCATTCCGTTACATTACAGTCAATGGGGAATAATCGGTTCAAGCGTATTTTGATGACGCTACGTCATTTAAAAAATAATGAAATTGATATATAATTATGAAGCGCATTAAAACATGCTTTTTGTAGAATATGGGGTGCAATGCATTAATTATTCATTTACAGGATCAAACAAAATAATTCTGTTACACATTGTTCTATGGGGAAAAATCGTTTGTAGTGTAAGTTAGTGATATTTCACTATTTCAAACATAATAAAAATTGTATGCATTACTGAGGTTCACACTATAAATTGCTCTCTTGAAAGTGTGGTGTGCATTGCGTTTATTTACAGGGACGCACAAAAGATATTTGTTACAGTACATGTGCGATAGTTACAGTCTATGTGTGATAAGTGCGTTTTCAACTTTGGTTTGCGTTTTTAAGTTTAACTAAATTTTTTCATAGTACGTGTGTGTTTATAAACTCAGTTGTTCATATACAGGGCTACACAAAGGAATTCATAAGTATTACAGACTATGGGAGTGAATTGCTTAAGGGTAGTTTTTAATTGTGTTACGCATTTTCTTGCTGAACTATTATATATTTAGTGTACTAATATAAGTTTGTGGAATATAAATAAATTCATATACAGGGCTACGCAAAGGAAAATATACATTGTCGTTTACGGTTGGTAATTGCTGCGAGTGAGTTTTAAGTTGTCTTTTAGCTTAATATGTGGTGTGTATAAAAGTCTTCAGATAATATACAGAGCTGTACAAAGGATTTCCAGTGCATTTCCATTGATCGGAGAAAAATGCTAAATGTGAATATTCTAACTGAACTAAATTTTATCATGCTATATATGCACATCTATTGATCATATACAGGGCTGCACAAAATAATTCGACTACTTTTTTGACATAGGAAGGTAATTTCGAAAACTGTATTTTTTAATGTATTTTTAACTGTATTTTTCTTTACTTACATATCTTCTTTCACCTTATTTAAGAGTGAAGTTTCGTTACAATTTTTCTAGCTGTGTTGGAAAGTGTTTCATAATCTATGCTTGACGCATGATTTTTCAGTCTTGTTTTTTTTTTTTTTTTTTTTTAAATGCGAAAATATTATATTATGCAGAACCGAAATAGATATATCAAGGGTGAATTTTCAAATTAAATATACGAAAAGACTACTACAGTTCTGCCATCTATTGCTGTATTTCATAAGTATTATTGAACTTACTATGAGGTTTATGTATAATAATAAAGATAGATGTTTGTGTGTCTGTTTGTGTCTGTACGTTGCGCGCAGTGCTATAAGATTTAGCAGGAAGGTACCTGTATGTCTGAAATTATACACCTCGAAACTAGTTTTTGGATTTTTTGGTAAGAGTTCTTTTATTATTATTTAATTTTTTATGCGAATTTTTGCCTTTTTCAAATTTTTCCACAATAGTAAAAGGATTCAGGTTTAAATCTTTTAGCTCAATATAATTAGCTGTGTTCTCTTTTCAATAAAGTTTATTCAAAACTCATTTCTGATTTTTTCTCGAAATTTTTTATACGATTTTTAGCGGGATTTTTTGTTGTTTTATTATTATTATTATTATTATTATTATTATTATTGTTGTCGTTGTTGTTGTTATTATTATTATTATTATTATTATTATTATTATTATTATTATTATTGTTATTGTTATTATTATTATTATTATTATTATTATTATTATTATTATTATTATTATTATTATTATTATTTTGCGTTTTGCGGTGAGTTTTTGACATTCGTAAAATTAATCCGGTTTCAATCTTTTAGTATAAAACAGTAAATTTTGTGTGTCTTTGGAGATTTTTGAATATTTCGCGAATTTTTCATGCGATTTTTATCTTTTTTCTTTCTTTTTTTTCTTGCGTTCCACAGCGATCTTTTGGCAATTTTGAAAAAACTTTCCTGTAAATTTTGTTACTGGCGTGATTAAATTCAAGTTTTAAGAATGCTAAATCGGTTCCTATAGCAATGTGAACATGAAAAGTTCGAATTTTATCTGGGTCGAAATAAAAGCGAACCGGGCGAAGCTCCGCTAGTATGTAATAAAGTAGTAAAAATAAAACATGCAAAGTTCCGTGTGGGTTGTTTTACAATACAACCTCACCTGAAGTTATAATGTTCGACAGGTTTTAAAAGAAGTATTGATTTCTGAGGCATGTAAGAGAGCGAAGGTGAGGTAATTATAATCTATATCAAATCATGTTAACGACTTTGAAGATATTACGATTCCTTTTATTATTAATTTGCAGTTGTATTCGTGTTTTAAGGTGGAACATTTTATCACTGAAATGGATATATTGTTATTTAAACATAAAAATAATCTATATGAAACATTTTCTTATGTAAACATGAAAACACTAAAAAACAAGAACGAAAAATCATGCATCAAGGATAGATTATGAAACACTTTCGAACAGATCTAGAAATTGTAGCGAAACTTCGCCATTAAATAAGGTGATAGAAGATATGTAACTAAACAGTTTAGGAAACATATAACACATTTTAAAATCCAGTTTTAGTAATTACCTTCCATAATAAAAAAAAAGGTTAAGTATTTTTTTTACATCCCTCTATTTACAAATTTTTATACACACCATATATTAAGCTAAAATTTAACTCAGGTAAAAAACTCATAACACAACTTAAAACGCACTTCCAGCAGTTACCAACCATAAACAGCAATTTATCTTGTTCATTGCGTAGCCCTGTATATGAATTTATTTAATTTCCACAAACCTATTAGTACACTAAATATATTTTAGCAGAAAAATGCATAACAAAATTAAAAACTACCCTTAAGCAGTTCATTTCCATTGCCAGTACGAATATTTTTGTGTAGCCCTGCATATGACCAACGGCATTTATACACACGGCGTACTATGCAAAAATTTGGTTAAACTTAATAACTCAAACAAAAGTTGGAAACGCACTTCTAGCAATTATCGATCATAGACAGTACTGTAATCGAATTCTTTTGTGCGTCCCTGTAAATCAGGCATGTCAAACACGTGACCCGTGGGCCACAAATGGGCTGCTGACAACTTATCTATGGCCCGCGAAGGCTTTGGCATTTTAATTATTTTTAATTTAGTTGTTAGAACACGCATGCTGAAAATACACTTTGCAGGAACATACTTGTACCAACCGCAGACTTTGAGATGGCAAACATCAGAAAGATATGTATATCAATGTTACCAGTTGCGCGCTTTTTTAAAATTTAGAATGCTACCACCATTTTTGAATAGTAATATTTGTCTTATTTATTCTGCCATTAAATAAGGGAAATATTTCTCTTTAGAATCTGGTAGCATTCTGAATAAAAAAAATCCCGCTCATCTAACAACAGATATCTGTATATAGACAGATATTACACAATTTTACATTTTAGCCCAAAAACACACATTAACCAATCGGAACGTAACAAAGAGAGAGAACTTGTGTCTAAAAATTTAAAAACTCGCAAAATGTTTAAAGTATTTTACTTAGAATTTTTATTTGTCTTTATGTCGAAACTAATACTTTATTTTACTACTCCCTTCGATTTTACATTACTTTAATAAATAATATGCTACATTTATTAAATACTAAGAAATGCTTTGTAAAGTTAATAAAATTCGGCGCTAAATAAGAACGGTTAAAATTTTAAAAAAATCAAAATATGAAATTAAATGGGTTTAAATAAGTCGCTTTGAAAGTGGCACAAACTACTTTTTTTTTTTTTGCCTAACACGAAACCCTCGAATATGCCATCCAGGTTCTTCACTTTTGGCCTTTAGTTGAACATATGAATTTTGGATTTAAGCTCTTAAATTATTTTCATTACTTAGTTCAGTAATTATGTGTGATATTTTTGGAATCCTGTGTGATCTTTCTTTCCTTTCTTTCATTTTCTATTTATATACATACACATTTTATTGACATACCCTCATATATCCCAGTATTTATTAAAAGAATTTCTTAAAGTTCTTTACCGCTATGAATAAATAGGATAAACTGAAGATGAACATCGCAGATTTTTTTTAAAGGTGATTTACAACTCAATTATATTCAACGGAAAACTGAAGTTTTATGTTTGATATAATAGATACTGTTGGAGTTACTAAAGAATATAACAATAACAGGTGCTACAGCACAAAGTATAAAGAAAACTCCCAAAAATCCGGCTAAACATCAGAAAGATAAACTGTCAGAATTGAAATTGAAACTGATACTTCTTAAAAGAGAATCAAAGTACTTTCACCAATCCTATTGAATAAAATACATTTGCTTTTAAAAAAACTAATTATTGTCTTTAGTATATTAAATGTCCAGCAAGTCGAAATCATCCACTACGAAATTAAAGAAATGTTCTCTTGAGCAGTTAAAGATATGTGAAAATACTATAAGCATAAGTATCATTTCTAGAAAGATTTATGTATAACGGATAGATATATGACTGCCGGATATGTGCTTAAAAACTTATAGTGCTTATAAACTTATATTATATTCGTACGCACATGCTTAATCAGCGTCAATCTAGAAAATATCTTGAAAACATGGATAGTGAAGAAGAAGATAAATAAATCTAACTTCTTATGCAGATATTTGACGACTTTCCATCATAAAGTTTTAACTGCTAATTTTGAACTGTTAAAAAAGCTTACAATTTTCATTTTAAATCGACAAATCATGAATGTGGATTATTAAAAGACCACCAATAGACAAAGTACTTGGAGTTTTCATTTGAAATTACATAGCACCTGAGTAAACATCAATTTCAAGGCAAATTTCATAATGTTATATTATAATTTGATATTATTAACGTTTTCAAGCAGAATTTATTACTTTGATAAAACAATTTTTAAAAAGAAAATGTATTTCATTTAAATTGTTGCCAGGCGTTATTACAAAAATCATCAAAGTGGAAATTTTTAGAATATACTAAAAATATATTACAAAATATATATTGCAAAATGAATTCAAAAGAAGATTTATGAATTTCGAGAAATATGAAAATCAGTTTAAACTATATTTACTTCAACTCCTTGATGATTGATGTTGAAACTATTCTTCAGAATTTATTACGGCAATTAATGAAAATTCAGTACGATTCCATATTAGAGCGAAAATATATAGATATGGGGTTTCTAAATTTCTGTAATTATTCATCAATCGGCAGATTTTTTAAAGTATAGTGTGCAGCAATAAGACATCTTTTAGATATGTTCGGTAGAGCACTTTTATACGACATCTTTGCGTAGCTGCCAACTTTTTGTTATTTTTCAAGTTCAGTAAATATAATTTGAACCAGAAAATGTATTTAATAAATTAAATCAAATAAGTAGTGCATAGATACAAGATACATTTTATTAAACTTTTTTTTGTTTCAAAATATGTTTTTTTATATTTTACTTGAAAAAGATGCGGAAGATTGACAGCCATGCCTTTGCTAGATAAAGATTAACAGGCCAGCGTGTACAATTAATTTTTAAAGTAAATACAATTTAGAAAATTTAATTAAATTTTGATGAAAAGTAATTTTGAATATTTTTTTGAAAAATTAGATGAAATAAACTATGTGTAATAAATAATAACTTTGGAACTTTGTGTGGATTTTTCTTTAACATGGCAGCGTTTTGTACGAACAAATTTTAATCTATGTAATGGTAATAATATTATCTACTTTTCCATATGTGACCCGCGTCTTTGTAAATGATGCTTAATTTGGTCGCGGTGGTAAACGAGTTTGACATGCCTGCTGTAAATGAACGATAAATGCAATGCACGTCATACTTTTCAGTAAGAAACTTATAGCGCACCTCAGTAATGCGTATAAATTCCATTATGTTTGAAACAGTGTAACAATATTAAAATATACTGCAAGTGATTTTTCTCCGTAGACCATTATTATAGAATAATTATAACTTTAACAATGCGTCCAACAGATATTATCTTAGTGATTTGAAAAACCAACAAGATAATGACCATGTTGGTTAAGTCTTAATTTAGGATAAAAAAAGATGCAAATAGTGGTAATAATAATTATAATCAGATAATGAATAATGACTACATCATAAAATTAATTTTTCATTTCACGCATCTAGCTAATATCCATATTAATAAAGGAAAGTTTTTGTCTCCCTCTCTCTCTCTGTGTGTGTACCTGCTGTTTGCTTTTTGACGATGCCTAACGAAATAGCAAGTTACAGGTATGCAAATTTGATTGTAGATTGACGAAGACAGATCCAAATGTACCTGGAGGCTCAGATTTTGGATTTTTTATTAGATTTTTTTTCTTTAATTTCTTGTGTGAATTTTAGGGATTTTTCACGTTTGGGGCGATTTTTTTTTTTAATTTAATAGAAGGAATCCGATTTTAATCTAACAGTATAGGCCCAATATAGTAAAATATAGTTTTTCTCTATTTTCTCCCAATATAGTTTTTCTCTATAAAAAATTTTCTGTGTCCATACAGCTATTTTAGAGTTTTACATAACTTCTTTAAAAGTCAATTATTCGATACTTTTTTCTTTATTATTTGGTATTGGTATCTAACCTTTGTCTTCCAAAGTTAAATTGTATATCCCTGAGTAGAAAGAAAACGGGGGTTCAACGGCCACATGGGCAATTGGTCAATTTTACATTTCGCAAGTAAGTAGGAACAAGCCACTTCGAGCTTTAACTTCTCTTTACCATGAAAGTTGTTTTCCGTTCCTGCATCTGATATTATGTTAACAAACTATTTGTCTATATATCTATGTGTCTGTTCATATATGTGTATGTGCGTGTGTGTTCTATATATATGCTTATATGTTTCCGTATATGTCTGTATGTATATATACATTACATGTCTATATGTTTATGCTTCACATTTATGCTGCACATGTTTAGAATAATTCAACCACTCAAAACATTATTTTGAGCGGCTGATTTGTCGAATTGTTCTAAACATATGCTTATGAATAGACACATGTTTAGTTTATAACACCAAATCGACCGCTCAAAACATGTTTCGAGAGGTCGTTATAAACATTGAGCTGGCGATTTAGCGTTAAAAACATATGCCTGTTGTTTTTTCTAATAGACATATGTTTAGAATAACAACTGCTCAAAATAACAAACCAATCGCTCAAAACAACAAAACAACAAATCTATCACTCATTATTAAAACATTAATAGAAAGTTTCATAATAATTTTTTTTAAATCCATCTTAATTTAAAAAAAGTTTCAAAAAATTTGAAAATTTAATTAAATGATAATTTAATTGATAAATGAAAATTATTGATGAAAATTAATTTTAATTATTAAAAAAAGTTTTAATAATTAAAACTTAACTTTAAAAAAAATTGAAATTTTTTAAAAAATATATATATAACAACAAAAATTAAAAAAGTTTTTAAAAGATTTACAATTTAGATAAAAAGTTTTTTAAAATTTACAACTTATAAAAAAAGTTTTAATAATTAAAATATAACTTTAAAAAAATAAAAGTTTAAAAAAAATTCTTTAGAAAAAGTTTTATATGTATAAATAACATTTCACGAGAAAGGTATGTGTACAGGTTTTAAATAAGTACACACATTTAAAATTAATAATTTTTATTGTAACCAAATAATTTACAAGAAAGTCTTATTTACAGTAGAGGTATATTTAATCTAGTCGGATGTGCCAATCCCAAAACTCTCTTCTATCTCAATCCTGTTAATACTTTTAATTTCGTCATCACATCGCCAATAAAATCAATATTTTTCGTCATTCTGTTGTACGTCAGCTGCTTGCGAATCATCGGGTTACCGGGATGAGATCAACTGATGTATACTAAACTACGAAACGTTCTTCTGGCCTGTACCGACAGGAACAGATAACCTCCCTATCCCTTGGTTTTACGATTTTAGCTAATTTTACTGGAACACAAGAAGCTAAAATGCGTGGAACCCAATTAAAGAAGATTCTTTCCCAGTTCTCGTCAACATTGAATTTGAATGAGAATATCGCCAAATTAGTCTTCTACAGTCAAGTTGGCTTCATTTGTGGCAACCTACTTTTGTCGCCAAATTTTGCGACATTTCGCCAATTGCCGCCAAATTTGGCGAGAATTTGACGTTGGCGAATATAAATATATAGTGTTAAGCATATAAGAATAGGAACAAAATGGTTACAACAATGAAAGAAAGTTTGCCGAAACCATATTAACTAAAACTCATAAATTAAACCCGTTTATGAATGAATTATGCTGTCTTGTTTGAAAATGTCAACCACCCTAAAATTTCAAACCGTTATATCTCCGCCATTTTTCTAAACTGGATGCCACATTGCCAACACCAAACAACCAAAGTACGCAAATCATTCAATATGCTGGGACAAATGGCAAAAAGAGGTTGGGGAATAAAACTAGACATCATAAAAATTTGGTATCGAACAGTAGCAGAAAAAGTGCTAACATATGCAGCCCCAATCTGGGGACACAAATTAAATGTCAGAAGCAAAGCGGTCCTAACCACTTGCCAAAGACATTTTCTGCTGACCATAGTCAAGGCATACGAAACTGCCCCAACAGCAGCCCTTCAGGTACTGGCGGGCCTGATTCCAATACACCTACAGGTCAAATATGAAGCAACATATGGAACAATAACAAGGTTAAGAGAAACATGTAAACTATACGGTAATACAATTCAACCAACAGACTACGATAACAAAATAAACATATGGGAAACGTACTTAGCAGAAACAACAGAACCAAAGATAGGCTACAACGTAACAGATATAACAATTTATACAGACGGCTCAAAATTGGAATCAGGTGCTACGGGATCGGCTTTTGTAGCATACAAAAACGACAAAAAAATTAAACTATGGTCAACACCATTGCGGAAACATAACAGTGTCTTCCAAGCCGAACTACTGTCGATACTAAAGGCAACAGAATGGGGCAACGAAACAGGGATGGATTATAGCATTCACTCGGACTGCCTATCAGCAATATTAGCACTCAGCAAACCATTCAACACAGTAAAACTAATTGCAGACATACAAAACAAAATAATAAAATCAAACAACAAATTTAAAATTAATTGGGTTAAGGCACACGTTGGCATCCAAGGAAACGAGGATGCTGACGAATTAGCAAAAGAAGCGGTTAAAAATAAAAAAAAAATGATAGACCCTACCACATAGAAAGACCAATATCAAACCTTAAGAGTATATTAAAAGAGTTAACAATAAAACAATGGCAGTTCGAGTGGGACTACGGGAATACGGGTAGAACAACCCATGGATACTTCCCAAAAGTAGACACAAAAAGGCTTATAAGCTGTAAATTACTGATCCAAATCTACACAGAACATGGAGCATTCCCACAATACCTACATAGATTTACTAAATTTAGCTCTCCAGAATGCATATGCGGGGAATTAAGGTCCATAAAACACTACCTTACGTCCTGCCCACTCACACAACCACACCATCTGGTCACCATCACAGTTAATAACGAAATACTATGGCACAGACAACTTGCAAACAACAAACATGTACAAAACAAAGGTAAAGCAGTGATCAGATGGCTAATGAACAATGTAGACGACATGAAACAGACAAACATAGACTAATACAACAATAACAACAACAACAAAAAAACATAAAAGTCCCAGCAGCCACCATACCTCTATATTCAAAGTGTATATAACCTCTGCCTAATTTATCTTATCTTTCAGGGGGGGAAAAAGAAAAAAAAAAGGAAATATATATATGTATATATAATAAAAATAGCAGTGTAAAGGATACCTCTTTCCTGCGAAAAAAAAAATCGTTCTTTTAGCGTCTAAGAGGGTGGAAGTTAATAAACTAATTAACGGACTAATGGCCAAGGAATATGCCCCACCCCATAGCGCACCCAGTCTTCAAATAGCTTCATCGAGTTCATGAAAACAGTCATAAGGTATATATGGACTGATCGCCACTAGAGCGCATTCATGACAACAAATTCAACGGTTACCAGTGATGCAACAGAAGTAGTGGAAAAAGGAGAGTTTAACCTCAGCAGCAGGAGCCATCAGGAGCCAGGAGCCAGCAGGAGCGGGAGCCAGCAGGAGCCAAATCATCGTCTTATAGTATGATGATAAAATTCAAACTTAAAATCGAGGGGACCAATACCCCCCTCCCAATTTTTTTTTTTTTTAGAAGAGAGAAATTTTAAAGTGGTGTCGCCCTCTATCGGTAAGTGTAAAAATTATGGAATTTAAAATGACTGCTTCTGAATTTTAAGTTATAGCATAGTATAAAATAAAATATTCTAAAGTATCTAACCATACTGCTTACAATGGAAATTTAAGTTATAGCATGGTGTAAAATAAAGTAACTTACCACTGCTTACAATGGAAATATATAGTTATAGCATAGCACTTAATAAATAATTTTAAAATGTGTTACCATAGTGCTCGCAAAGGAATATGAAATAGAAATTTAAGTTCTATCATAAAGCTAAATAATAAATAATTTTAAAGTTTCTTAGCAAACTGCTTACAATGAAAATATTTAGTTAAAGCATAGCACTTAATAAAATATTTTAAAGTTTCTTTACCAAACTGCTTACAATGGAAATATTTAGTTATAGCGTAGGCACTTAATAAAAATTTTAAAGTGACACATGTAAATAATTATAGTTATAAACCAACATATAGGCAGATAGGCAGGCAGGTAGGCAGACAGACAGACACACAGTGAACTATTTGTTACGTACACACACAAGCATGCATATATGAAGTGAACTAATTGTAATAAAATACATGACGTGCATACGTTTTAAAACATTTTTTTTCTTCACAGAATTTAAGAAAATATTAAATTTCGACTACAACTTTCACTTTGAAATAGCGTAGTCCCTTTTTAAAAAATCATTACCTTTATCAAACATTTATATGAAGCGGGGTTCGAACCTCGAACCTGACAAAATGATCTCATGATGTGTTGATTTGCAGAAGGTTTAAACGAACACGCCATGAGATCATGTTTCTTAGACGTGATTTAAGATATATAAGAAAAGGTGTCACGTGATTGAACATATTGGATTATTACTATACAGTACTAATGATATTATAAATTTAGAAAAATAATTTACGCTTTACGATAAACTTTAATGTTTAAACCTACAAACACATTGGAATGTTTTTATAACATATAAAATAACCTTGTAAAAGGTTGGTTGTTTTGTTTGTTTTATAAACTTGCAAAGCAAAGCGTATCTTACCAATTTGCATACAAGAGATTTTGTAACATAAATTATATAATATAATACAGCAAATTTTAACTTACCAAGTGGGGTTTAAGGATATTGTATTAAAATTTTTAATTATATACTTTAAAAAAGAAAGTTTAACTTACCATTATGTTTATGATGGGATTTGAACTGTCAACCTGTTGACTTGCTTCTCAATGCGCTGCCAGTTACGCTACGAAGGCTCCGTACAACTAATATAAATAATGTTACTTTTTTCCCTAAGATTTACAAGTTAATAAAACAGGATATGACGACATTTGTAGAATAACATCCTGTTTTACAACGATAAGAATAGCAATATAAGAAACTTGTACGCCATAATGAATTTACTGTTTAAAGTCCTGTATCCTAACTTATACGATTGTTCTTCTAATTACCTAAAACCTTGCTGTATATTTGCTTGATCACCTATCTGTTTACCCTGCTTTTTGGATACTTCTAAACCTGAAAATGACTACTTCGCTTAACACATCTTACTATGAAATTTCAGAAATCAACGAATTTAGTGGAATATTTCAGTATTTTGATGTTTTTACCCCATACCATTGGGACTTAGGGGAGGATACGATTGTCGAAGTGCAAATGAATAAGTACTGTGAGTTAAACGTTCACATTCAAAAATATAAAGAGTTTGAGAATAGTAGTAAAATGTACCCTACAAATGAAGGAATTACAATATCGTGCGCAACCTTTGATAAATTTGAAACGAGAATGGCTAAATTTAATTTTAACTCTGCAGAAGAAGAACCATTTGTATGTAACACCGACTTACTAAGGATTTATGTGGATAAGGAATCATGCATACTGCAAAAACTATTGAAACCTGATTATTTACTACTTACAAAAGAACAATTTCTCAAACTAGAGGAAAACTGCATTCAAATTAGCGAATGTCTTATTCAAATTTTTTAACAAAGCTTTTACCTGTTTATGTTTTAAAAAACTTAAAAATATGTAAATGTTCTCACTTTACAGAGAAAGAGGCGATGGACTATTTTTAGAATGCTTCGATCATGAATTAGAGAGATCAGTATATCGCACGTTTGACTGTTATTTATGTTCAATCGGCCAACCAGTTGAAATGGATCATGAATGTATGAGATATAATTTAAGAAAACAGTTTAACTGGTGCGCAGACAGTGCTTTGTTAAATTTCAACATTAAGGAATTTGTGAAAAACCTGCTAGAGAAATGTACATGTAATTATACTTATTTATTTTTTGAATCTATGAATGTAGACTTTTATAATAAGCATTTGAACAATGTATTTATAAATTAACATAATTATTTAATAAATATTTGTTTAGTTTTTCATCATGTGTCTGTTTTTATTTATGTATAAGGAATAAATAAGTTTAGTTTTCGGAAAGTTTTACAATTTTTATTCAGAAAATGTATAAAATCCTTAATTTTTGTAGAAAAATAAGGATTTTATACTATTTCATTAAGCATGTGTACCATTATTATAATATAACTTACATATTGTATACAAAATACTACCCTTTACTTGATAAATTATTTAAGATTTTAAACCAAAACTGAGCGAATATTATAACGATTATCGAGTTTGAAAATAGATCTGTTGTCTACCAGAGCAAAAACAGGAAACTACTTATTTGCGGATAACATCCCTGTTTTCTTACGGATAACGTTACAGCTTGTATAGTTTAAGGTATAAAAATTCTTTCACTAAATTGAATATTATGTTTTATTTTTCGTGATATGTAACTTAATTAGCAATACCATATAATGAACGAGTATTTTCACACATTTAAATTTGCATTTTAAGCCACGATGAATACATAATAAAACATTACTTGTATACTTTTACATAAAAATTGAAAATACATTTATACTTAATTTTTGATATCACCCACTGTATAATAAAAGATACTTTGCTAAATTACTTATGTTTAACGTACAGGCTAATTTCTGTATACGATATATATCACGTGACGCTATTTTTAATTATTTTAAGCATGCGCGCCCTCTACAATTAAATAAATATTCATGAAAAGTTTTATTTGAAATAATATTCATACTGTTTCTATGCCGTTAAGACGTTCTAATTTTTTCTCCGTTTAAGTGATCTGTGATTTTAATTGATTTAAATTAAATAAGTACAATGCAAGACATGGTGTTAGACAAACCAACCAAGATAAGAAAAAGCCTTGACATCGGAGTTTAAGGAGCAAATCGACTCTATTTTTTTAATGAAACCTGTTTTGAATAAGGAACCGATGACCTCTTCATCAGATCAAGTCGATCAAAAGTTACCTTTTACATGTGATACGTGTAAAAAAGTATTTACTAAAAAATATATGTTATTAAGACATATGAACTTACATTTAGAAAAAAAACCTCCTAAGTGTGATAATCTGTTTACTACAAAGAGTGCTTTACGGGATGATATGCTAATTCATCCCAAGACATCTGTCACATATAAATGTGAGAAATGCAGTAAGACTTTTTCGCGAAAAAATGTGTTAGTTAGACACATGAAATTTCACTTAGAAAAGAAACCTTTTAATTGTAAAATGTGTTCGAAATCTTTTGTGCAGAAAAGCGACTTACAAAAGCATAACTTAGTACATTCTAAACAAGGAGTTGTGCATAAATGTAATCAATGTGATAAAAAGTTTTTACGGGAAAAAAATTTAATAAATCATACTATGATTCATAACACTCCTCAGCAAAAGCAAAGGAATATTGAACCGTTTACCAGACACTATAAATGTGTCGATTGTTCTGAAAAATTTAATCACAGATTTGACTTAGTGAAGCATAGAAAAATTCATCTCTCGCCCAAAGAACATATATCTGAACAGCGTACTGAACTTTTAAACCATTTACAGAATTTATTACTACGTATAGACACTTTACAAAATGCTATAAAAAATGAAACTATTCCTTTTTGAAATATTGACTTTACCAATTTATTTGAACTATACATATTCTTGTATATACTAATGTATGTGTTTAAATAATTAAATAAATAATAGATAAGTGAAAAAGCTTTTGTGTTTTATTTTTCAATATGATTATATTACATCACTATTATGTGAATGAATGGACTTGTAAATTTATACACTATGTATAAAAGTAAATTTCTTGAACTTTTACAAGAAGTAAAAATTTAATACAAGTTACTTAAATTATATATTTAATAATTTTTTTTATAATATATTAATGATTCACATATGATAGTTAAATTAATATGCTATTAAACATATAATTTTGTATAATCTATATTATTAATTTTCTTTAACACATATTACTTTTTTACAATAAATCGATTTAACTAATTATACATTTGTGTAACTAAACAAACTTATTTTACTAAATATACGTATCGATAATTAATTTTTATTATTTACATACACATGATTATACTTTTTATCGTACGCGAGTAACTATTTATATATTTAATAAGCGTTGCCATACCCGCTTTTATAAATAATTAGATATTATAAAGCATACGGATTTCACATAAACAAGCAATAAATTTTCGTTAAATGAACAACTTGAATATTTAATCTATAACGTCATATTTACTTTTAAACTTGCTTTTAACTGTAACCATCACTCTTTTTTAACCTATGTTAGTAACTGTTTAGATATAATATAATCAGTTTACTGTTGACTTTTGTCGTGACTGAACCTTTTACTGTTTGTTATTTAAAAATGGCTTATGAATTAGATAGGATTAAACGGTCGTGTGAAGAAATGGCTTCTTCAACAAAGTTTCAATGTTTAGATAAACCTATGGAAAATTCTGATTTTTGTAAACATGAATTTTTACCCAAATCTAATATACAGGAGAACTATGAAACACTATCACCTACCATGGACTTGTATGCTGCAGAGCCTAAGATTGCCAAGGATTCTACAACCCCAATATTTACTAACTGTGATAATGACGAAACGTCTTTCCCTGACACCTGCTGTGAGTCTACCCCTGCTACAGGCTTTTTGGATACAGTGATTAAGGATCTAGATTTTAAAAATTTGGAAACATACCTGACCTCACCGACTACAAGCGATTTAATTTCTTCAAATGAACCATCAACTAGCATTACACATAGTAGTGAACAATTATATAACATATCCCCTCCCATCGCATGTGTGAATAACATTTCCAAAACCAAACATGGTAAATCTCGCATTTTTGTCATGTTTCGGATTAAACTTGCTGATTTTATATTTTTAACTTTAAAACGACATTATAAACAGTGTTATGTACATATTGAAGAGATCAAACACAATGTATTTACAAATGAAGAAATTTCATCAACAAATAGAATTTTTATGGATATTTCAACATGGTATGAATTCCAATATAAAATTTTTGGATTTAATTTAAAATATAAAAGTTCATCGTTTATTGCTAACAATACAGTATTAGTGTTAAATTATAATAATTCTATTATGCAAATAAAAAATTTAAAGAATTATACACATTGTGTTTTAAACGATTTTCAGTTAGAAAATTTAAAAGAAAAAGCTATTGATTTTAATAGCAAACTTATTAAACACTTGTATACAGTTCATCTACCACAGTTAATTAAACAAAAATGCACACTCGTTAATTTACCTTCTGAAATCGAGCGTGTTTTACTAACGAAACTTATGTCTTCTATTGAGGATAATGTACTGACAATATTAAATCAAATTTATGAATGTGTAGGATGTATATTTAGGCACCAATCCCAAAGTCTACATACATGTTTCACCTTTAATAAACGTGAAAGATTTAATCACTTAGGGGATATGATTTTAATGCTTGTAAATTTTGATTATGTTATTTCAAGGTTTTTAAACGGAGTTGAATGTATCAGTGAAAACTTTTTACGTAACATTAATGTGGAATTTATCCGAAATGTATTATTTAAATCCTAAAAATAAAATATTTTGCTTTAAATCTGTGTGTTTACTTAAACAAAATGTGTGTGTTTATTAATATTGTTTAACTTGCAATTTAAGATTAATAATTTCTGTTATATGTTTATAACAGAAACATGATAACATAGTATGTATACTAAATGTTAGTAACATGTTAGTAAATGTATTTTTGAACTATTATAAAAGTTTTTAAAATTTTACAAGATAGCTAAATTATTTTTCAGTTAAAAAAGTTTTAAAACTTAATAAAAGTATGTCATACTTTATCAATGTTGATTCGTCTTGTATGTTTATATTATATAATGGTAACATACTATATAGTTGTTATGTTACTACATGTACTTATAAAAATAATTTAAACATGTTATATTATTGTAAAAGTTTTTAAAAAATTTACAAAGTAACTTAATTAAATTATAAGTAAACAAAATAATTATTTTTTTTAATTAAAATAAATCAACAAAAATGAAAAGTTATCAAAATTATTTTATAAATGAATTTTTAAAATACTTAATTTTAATAAATTGTGTCTATGTATACATATATATATATATATATATATATATATATATATATATATATATATATATACATGTGGAACTTTAGTTAAGTGATAGAAATTCTCAAATTTTGTCATTAGAAACCCTATATTCTGATAATTAATAACAATTAGCTTTAAATTAAAGAAATAGATTAATTTATACTTACAAATATAGCCCACTTATAATAGCACGTCCATCTTACATAGTTACTTCAGAAATTATGCTTGTTACTATCCTGGCAACAGGATGTTTTTGTCGTACCACGTGATTTCCTTTAAAGTCATGTGATCATGAAGATAACAGTTAAACACAACGTGTTTGACATTTTCACTTCTGCTATAGAAGAGGCTTGTTTGGTAAGTTATAATGTGCTGTATTCTTTATTTTACACTTTATTTTACAATTTATTAAGAAGATCTAATTTAAATAAAGTTTATATTGCAAACGTAAGGTAAAAGCACTTAATTATTGTTTTAAAAGCCTTTTATTTTGTAATTTTAGCGACCATAAGATAATGTAATACATTTAAAATCTTACTATTGGGTTTTATTTTAGCATAAACATTATTTATTCAACTGGCTATTGCTTTTAGAAGTAACTTAATTTTCTTACACAAGCGGAAAATAATATTTCTTCATTAATATATCATGTTTACAAAATTTTTAAGTTATATATAATATAACTTGTAAATACATAGTATATTTTTATACTATAAGTATCTATAAGTATATGTATACTTACATGTTATTTAAGTATATATGTAAACTTATGGATTTGGTATATAAATATACTATGTATTTACAAGTTATATTATATATAACTTAAAAATTTTGTAAACATGATATATTAATGAAGAAATATTATTTTCCGCTTGTGTAAGAAAATTAAGTTACTTCTAAAAGCAATAGCCAGTTGAATAAATAATGTTTATGCTAAAATAAAACCCAATAGTAAGATTTTAAATGTATTACATCATCTTATGGTCGATAGAATTACAAAATAAAAGGCTTTTAAAACAATAATTTAGTGCTTTTACCTTACGTTTACAATATAAACTTTATTTAAATTAGATCTTCTTAATAAATTGTAAAATAAAGTGTAAAATAAAGAATACAGCACATTATAACTTACCAAACAAGCCTCTTCTATAGCAGAAGTGAAAATGTTAAACATGTTGTGTTTAACTGTTATCTTCATGATCACATGACTTTAAAGGAAATCACGTGGTACGACAAAAACATCCTGTTGCCAGGATAGTAACAAGCATAATGTCTGAAGTAACTATGTAAGATGGACGTGCTATTATAAGTGGGCTATATTTGTAAGTATAAATTAATCTATTTCTTTAATTTAAAGCTAATTGTTATTTATCAGAATATAGGGTTTCTAATGACAAAGTTTGAGAATTTCTATCACTTAACTAAAGTTCCACATGTATATAGGTACATATATATATATATATGTATACATAGACACAATTTATTAAAATTAAGTATTTTAAAAATTCATTTATAAAATAATTTTGATAACTTTTCATTTTTGTTGATTTATTTTAATTAAAAAAAATAATTATTTTGTTTACTTATAATTTAATTAAGTTACTTTGTAAATTTTTTACAAACTTTTACAATAATATAACATGTTTAAATTATTTTTATAAGTACATGTAGTAACATAACAACTATATAGTATGTTACCATTATATAATATAAACATACAAGACGAATCAACATTGATAAAGTATGACATACTTTTATTAAGTTTTAAAACTTTTTTAACTGAAAAATAATTTTGCTATCTTGTAAAATTTTAAAAACTTTTATAATAGTTCAAAAATACATTTACTAACATGTTACTAACATTTAGTGTACATACTATGTTATCATGTTTCTGTTATAAACATATAACAGAAATTATTAATCTTAAATTGCAAGTTAAACAATATTAATAAACACACACATTTTGTTTAAATAAACCCACAGATTTAAAGCAAAATATTTTATTTTTAGGATTTAAATAATACATTTCGGATAAATTCCACATTAATGTTACGGAAAATTTTTCATTGATACATTCAACTCCGTTTAAAAACCTTGAAATAACATAATCAAAATTTACAAGCATTAAAATCATATCCCCTAAGTGATTAAATCTTTCACGTTTATTAAAGGTGAAACATGTATGTAGACTTTGGGATTGGTGTCTAAATATACATCCTACACATTCATAAATTTGATTTAATATTGTCAGTACATTATCCTCAATAGAAGAGATAAGTTTCGTTAGTAAAACACGCTCGATTTCAGAAGGTAAATTAACGAGTGTGCATTTTTGTTTAATTAACTGTGGTAGATGAACTGTATACAAGTGTTTAAATAAGTTTGCTATTAAAATCAATAGCTTTTTCTTTTAAATTTTCTAACTGAAAATCGTTTAAAACACAATGTGTATAATTCTTTAAATTTTTTATTTGCATAGTAGAATTATTATAATTTAACACATTTTATTAAACTTTTTTTTGTTTCAAAATATGTTTTTTTATATTTTACTTGAAAAAGATGCGGAAGATTGACAGCCATGCCTTTGCTAGATAAAGATTAACAGGCCAGCGTGTACAATTAATTTTTAAAGTAAATACAATTTAGAAAATTTAATTAAATTTTGATGAAAAGTAATTTTGAATATTTTTTTGAAAAATTAGATGAAATAAACTATGTGTAATAAATAATAACTTTGGAACTTTGTGTGGATTTTTCTTTAACATGGCAGCGTTTTGTACGAACAAATTTTAATCTATGTAATGGTAATAATATTATCTACTTTTCCATATGTGACCCGCGTCTTTGTAAATGATGCTTAATTTGGTCGCGGTGGTAAACGAGTTTGACATGCCTGCTGTAAATGAACGATAAATGCAATGCACGTCATACTTTTCAGTAAGAAACTTATAGCGTACCTCAGTAATGCATATAAATTCCATTATGTTTGAAACAGTGTAACAATATTAAAATATACTGCAAGTGATTTTTCTCCGTAGACCATTATTATAGAATAATTATAACTTTAACAATGCGTCCAACAGATATTATCTTAGTGATTTGAAAAACCAACAAGATAATGACCATGTTGGTTAAGTCTTAATTTAGGATAAAAAAAGATGCAAATAGTGGTAATAATAATTATAATCAGATAATGAATAATGACTACATCATAAAATTAATTTTTCATTTCACGCATCTAGCTAATATCCATATTAATAAAGGAAAGTTTTTGTCTCCCTCTCTCTCTCTCTCTGTGTGTACCTGCTGTTTGCTTTTTGACGATGACTAGCGAAATAGCAAGTTACAGGTATGCAAATTTGATTGTAGATTGACGAAGACAGATCCAAATGTACCTGGAGGCTCAGATTTTGGATTTTTTATTAGATTTTTTTTCTTTAATTTCTTGTGTGAATTTTAGGGATTTTTCACGTTTGGGGCGATTTTTTTTAAAATTTAATAGACGGAATCCGATTTTAATCTAACAGTATAGGCCCAATATAGTAAAATATAGTTTTTCTCTATTTTTTCCCAATATAGTTTTTCTCTATAAAATTTTTTCTGTGTCCATACAGCTATTTTAGAGTTTTACATAACTTCTTTAAAAGTCAATTATTCGATACTTTTTTCTTTATTATTTGGTATTGGTATCTAACCTTTGTCTTCCAAAGTTAAATTGTATATCCCTGAGTAGAAAGAAAACGGGGATTCAACGGCCACATGGGCAATTGGTCAATTTTACATTTCGCAAGTAAGTAGGAACAAGCCACTTCGAGCTTTAACTTCTCTTTACCATGAAAGTTGTTTTCCGTTCCTGCATCTGATATTATGTTAACAAACTATTTGTCTATATATCTATGTGTCTGTTCATATATGTGTATGTGCGTGTGTGTTCTATATATATGCTTATATGTTTCCGTATATGTCTGTATGTATATATACATTACATGTCTATATGTTTATGCTTCACATTTATGCTGCACATGTTTAGAATAATTCAACCACTCAAAACATTATTTTGAGCGGCTGATTTGTCGAATTGTTCTAAACATATGCTTATGAATAGACACATGTTTAGTTTATAACACCAAATCGACCGCTCAAAACATGTTTCGAGAGGTCGTTATAAACATTGAGCTGGTGATTTAGCGTTAAAAACATATGCCTGTTGTTTTTTCTAATAGACATATGTTTAGAATAACAACTGCTCAAAATAACAAACCAATCGCTCAAAACAACAAAACAACAAATCTATCACTCATTATTAAAACATTAATAGAAAGTTTCATAATAATTTTTTTTAAATCCATCTTAATTTAAAAAAAGTTTCAAAAAATTTGAAAATTTAATTAAATGATAATTTAATTGATAAATGAAAATTATTGATGAAAATTAATTTTAATTATTAAAAAAAGTTTTAATAATTAAAACTTAACTTTAAAAAAAATTGAAATTTTTTAAAAAATATATATATAACAACAAAAATTAAAAAAGTTTTTAAAAGATTTACAATTTAGATAAAAAGTTTTTTAAAATTTACAACTTATAAAAAAAGTTTTAATAATTAAAATGTAACTTTAAAAAAATAAAAGTTTAAAAAAAATTCTTTAGAAAAAGTTTTATATGTATAAATAACATTTCACGAGAAAGGTATGTGTACAGGTTTTAAATAAGTACACACATTTAAAATTAATAATTTTTATTGTAACCAAATAATTTACAAGAAAGTCTTATTTACAGTAGAGGTATATTTAATCTAGTCGGATGTGCCAATCCCAAAACTCTCTTCTATCTCAATCCTGTTAATACTTCTAATTTCGTCATCACATCGCCAATAAAATCAATATTTTTCGTCATTCTGTTGTACGTCAGCTGCTTGCGAATCATGGGGTTACCGGGATGCGATCAACTGATGTATACTAAACTACGAAACGTTCTTCTGGCCTGTTCCTGTATAGACACAATTTATTAAAATTAATTATTTTAAAACATTTATAAAATAATTTTGATAACTTTTCATTTTTGTTAATTTATTTTAATTTAAAAAAAAATAATTATTTTGTTTACTTATAATTTAATTAAGTTACTTTGTAAATTTTTTACAAACTTTTACAATAATATAACATGTTTAAATTATTTTTATAAGTACATGTAGTAACATAACAACTATATAGTATGTTACCATTATATAATATAAACATACAAGACGAATCAACATTGATAAAGTATGACATACTTTTATTAAGTTTTAAAACTTTTTTAACTGAAAAATAATTTTGCTATCTTGTAAAATTTTAAAAACTTTTATAATAGTTCAAAAATACATTTACTAACATGTTACTAACATTTAGTGTACATACTATGTTATCATGTTTGTGTTATAAACATATAACAGAAATTATTAATCTTAAATTGCAAGTTAAACAATATTAATAAACACACACATTTTGTTTAAATAAACACACAGATTTAAAGCAAAATATTTTATTTTTAGGATTTAAATAATACATTTCGGATAAATTCCACATTAATGTTACGTAAAAAGTTTTCACTGATACATTCAACTCCGTTTAAAAACCTTGAAATAACATAATCAAAATTTACAAGCATTAAAATCATATCCCCTAAGTGATTAAATCTTTCACGTTTATTAAAGGTGAAACATGTATGTAGACTTTGGGATTGGTGTCTAAATATACATCCTACACATTCATAAATTTGATTTAATATTGTCAGTACATTATCCTCAATAGAAGAGATAAGTTTCGTTAGTAAAACACGCTCGATTTCAGAAGGTAAATTAACGAGTGTGCATTTTTGTTTAATTAACTGTGGTAGATGAACTGTGTATCCTCACAAGATAGAAGACAGACAGACAGAATGTATACAGATAGAAAACGGACAGACAGCAGATACTAGACAGACAGACAGCCATAAGAGTATAGACAGACAGTAGACATAGACATACATTTCATAGCAGACATACATAGAGCATAAAGACAGCCGTCAGAGTGTATAGCAGACAGCAGATAGCACACAGACAGATATAAGACAGATAGACAGCATACAACAGACAGCAAGTACGATACAGCAGGCAAACAGAAGACAAACTGCAGTAAAACAGAAGACTTTGTTTAATAAGTTTGCTATTAAAATCAATAGCTTTTTCTTTTAAATTTTCTAACTGAAAATCGTTTAAAACACAATGTGTATAATTCTTTAAATTTTTTATTTGCATAATAGAATTATTATAATTTAACACTAATACTGTATTGTTAGCAATAAACGATGAACTTTTATATTTTAAATTAAATCCAAAAATTTTATTTTGGAATTCATACCATGTTGAAATATCCATAAAAATTCTATTTGTTGATGAAATTTCTTCATTTGTAAATACATTGTGTTTGATCTCTTCAATATGTACATAATACTTAAATCGCTTGTAGTCGGTGAGGTAAGGTATGTTTCCAAATTTTTAAAATCTAGATCCTTAAACATTGTATCCAAAAATCCTGTAGCAGGGGTAGACTCACAGCAGGTGTCAGGGAAAGACGTTTCGTCATTATCACAGTTAGTAAATATTGGGGTTGTAGAATCCTTGGCAATCTTAGGCTCTGCAGCATACAAGTCCATGGTAGGTGATAGTGTTTCATAGTTCTCCTGTATATTAGATTTGAGTAAAAATTCATGTTTATAAAAATCAGAATTTTCCATACGTTTATCTAAACGTTGAAACTTTGTTGAAGAAGCCATTTCTTCACACGACCGTTTAATCCTATCTAATTCATAAGCCATTTTTAAATAACAAACAGTAAAAGGTTCAGTCACGACAAAAGTCAACAGTAAACTGATTATATTATATCTAAACAGTTACTAACATAGGTTAAAAAAGAGTGATGGTTACAGTTAAAAGCAAGTTTAAAAGTAAATATGACGTTATAGATTAAAGATTCAAGTTGTTCATTTAACGAAAATGTATATTGCTTGTTTATGTGAAATCCGTATGCTTTATAATATCTAATTATTTATAAAAGCGGGTATGGCAACGCTTATTCAATATATAAATAGTTAATCGCGTACGATAAAAAGTATAATCATATGTATGTAAATAATAAAAATTAATTATCGATACGTATATTTAGTAAAATAAGTTTGTTTAATTACACAAATGTATAATTAGTTAAATCGATTTATTGTAAAAAAGTAATATGTGTTAAAGAAAATTAATAATATAGATTATACAAAATTATATGTTTAATAGCATATTAATTTAACTATCATATGTGAATCATTAATATATTAAAAAAAATTTATTAAATATATAATTTAAGTAACTTGTATTAAATTTTTACTTCTTGTAAAAGTTCAAGAAATTTACTTTTATACATAGTGTATAAATTTACAAGTCCATTCATTCACATAATAGTGATATAATATAATCATATTGAAAAATAAAACACAAAAGCTTTTTCACTTATCTATTATTTATTTAATTATTTAAACACATACATTAGTATATACAAGAATATGTATAGTTCAAATAAATTGGTAAAGTCAATATTTCAAAAAGGAATAGTTTAATTTTTTATAGCATTTTGTAAAGTGTCTATACGTAGTAATAAATTCTGTAAATGGTTTAAAAGTTCAGTACGCTGTTCAGATATATGTTCTTTGGGCGAGAGATGAATTTTTCTATGCTTCACTAAGTCAAGTCTGTGATTAAATTTTTCAGAACAATCGACACATTTATAGTGTCTGGTAAACGGTTCAATATTCCTTTGCTTTTGCTGAGGAGTGTTATGAATCATAGTATGATTTATTAAATTGTTTTCCCGTAAAAACTTTTTATCACATTGATTACATTTATGCACAACTCCTTGTTTAGAATGTACTAAGTTATGCTTTTGTAAGTCGCTTTTCTGCACAAAAGATTTCGAACACATTTTACAATTAAAAGGTTTCTTTTCTAAGTGAAATTTCATGTGTCTAACTAACACATTTTTTCGCGAAAAAGTCTTACTGCATTTCTCACATTTATATGTGACAGATGTCTTGGGATGAATTAGCATATCATCCCGTAAAGCACTCTTTGTAGTAAACAGATTATCACACTTAGGAGGTTTTTTTTCTAAATGTAAGTTCATATGTCTTAATAACATATATTTTTTAGTAAATACTTTTTTACACGTATCACATGTAAAAGGTAACTTTTGATCGACTTGATCTGATGAAGAGGTCATCGGTTCCTTATTCAAAACAGGTTTCATTAAAATAGTAGAGTCGATTTGCTCCTTAAACTCCGATGTCAAGGTTTTTCTTATCTTGGTTGGTTCGTCTAACACCATGTCTTGCATTGTACTTATTTAATTTAAATCAATTAAAATCACAGATCACTTAAACGGAGAAAAAATTAGAACGTCTTAACAGCATAGAAACAGTATGAATATTATTTCAAATAAAACTTTTCATGAATATTTATTTAATTGTAGAGGGCGCGCATGCTTAAAATAATTAAAAATAGTGTCACGTGATATATATCGTATACAGAAATTAGCCTGTACGTTAAACATAAGTAATTTAGCAAAGTATCTTTTATTATACAGTGGGTGATATCAAAAATTAAGTATAAATGTATTTTCAATTTTTATGTAAAAGTATACAAGTAATGTTTTATTATGTATTCATCGTGGCTTAAAATGCAAATTTAAATGTGTGAAAATACTCGTTCATTATATGGTATTGCTAATTAAGTTACATATCACGAAAAATAAAACATAATATTCAATTTAGTGAAAGAATTTTTATACCTTAAACTATACAAGAAGTAACGTTATCAGTAAGAAAACAGGGATGTTATCCGCAAATAAGTAGTTTCCTGTTTTTGCTCTGGTAGACAACAGATCTATTTTCAAACTCGATAATCGTTATAATATTCGCTCAGTTTTGGTTTAAAATCTTAAATAATTTATCAAGTAAAGGGTAGTATTTTGTATACAATATGTAAGTTATATTATAATAATGGTACACATGCTTAATGAAATAGTATAAAATCCTTATTTTTCTACAAAAATTAAGGATTTTATACATTTTCTGAATAAAAATTGTAAAACTTTCCGAAAACTAAACTTATTTATTCCTTATACATAAATAAAAACAGACACATGATGAAAAACTAAACAAATATTTATTAAATAATTATGTTAATTTATAAATACATTGTTCAAATGCTTATTATAAAAGTCTACATTCATAGATTCAAAAAATAAATAAGTATAATTACATGTACATTTCTCTAGCAGGTTTTTCACAAATTCCTTAATGTTGAAATTTAACAAAGCACTGTCTGCGCACCAGTTAAACTGTTTTCTTAAATTATATCTCATACATTCATGATCCATTTCAACTGGTTGGCCGATTGAACATAAATAACAGTCAAACGTGCGATATACTGATCTCTCTAATTCATGATCGAAGCATTCTAAAAATAGTCCATCGCCTCTTTCTCTGTAAAGTGAGAACATTTACATATTTTTAAGTTTTTTAAAACATAAACAGGTAAAAGCTTTGTTAAAAAATTTGAATAAGACATTCGCTAATTTGAATGCAGTTTTCCTCTAGTTTGAGAAATTGTTCTTTTGTAAGTAGTAAATAATCAGGTTTCAATAGTTTTTGCAGTATGCATGATTCCTTATCCACATAAATACTTAGTAAGTCGCTGTTACATACAAATGTTTCTTCTTCTGCAGAGTTAAAATTAAATTTAGCCATTCTCGTTTCAAATTTATCAAAGGTTGCGCACGATATTGTAATTCCTTCATTTGTAGGGTACATTTTACTACTATTCTCAAACTCTTTATATTTTTGAATGTGAACGTTTAACTCACAGTCCTTATTCATTTGCACTTCGACAATCGTATCCTCCCCTAAGTCCCAATGGTATGGGGTAAAAACATCAAAATACTGAAATATTCTACTAAATTCGTTGATTTCTGAAATTTCATAGTAAGATGTGTTAAGCGAAGTAGTCATTTTCAGGTTTAGAAGTATCCAAAAAGCAGGGTAAACAGATAGGTGATCAAGCAAATATACAGCAAGGTTTTAGGTAATTAGAAGAACAATCGTATAAGTTAGGATACAGGACTTTAAACAGTAAATTCATTATGGCGTACAAGTTTCTTATATTGCTATTCTTATCGTTGTAAAACAGGATGTTATTCTACAAATGTCGTCATATCCTGTTTTATTAACTTGTAAATCTTAGGGAAAAAAAGTAACATTATTTATATTAGTTGTACGGAGCCTTCGTAGCGTAACTGGCAGCGCATTGGGAAGCAAGTCAACAGGTTGACAGTTCAAATCCCATCATAAACATAATGGTAAGTTAAACTTTCTTTTTTAAAGTATATAATTAAAAATTTTAATACAGTATCCTTAAACCCCACTTGGTAAGTTAAAATTTGTTGTATTATATTATATAATTTATGTTACAAAATCTCTTGTATGCAAATTGGTAAGATACGCTTTGCTTTGCAAGTTTATAAAACAAACAAACCAACCAACCTTTTACAAGGTTATTTTATATGTTATAAAAACATTCCAATGTGTTTGTAGGTTTAAACATTAAAGTTTATCGTAAAGCGTAAATTATTTTTCTAAATTTATAATATCATTAGTACTGTATAGTAATAATCCAATATGTTCAATCACGTGACACCTTTTCTTATATATCTTAAATCACGTCTAAGAAACATGATCTCATGGCGTGTTCGTTTAAACCTTCTGCAAATCAACACATCATGAGATCATTTTGTCAGGTTCGAGGTTCGAACCCCGCTTCATATAAATGTTTGATAAAGGTAATGATTTTTTAAAAAGGGACTACGCTATTTCAAAGTGAAAGTTGTAGTCGAAATTTAATATTTTCTTAAATTCTGTGAAGAAAAAAAATGTTTTAAAACGTATGCACGTCATGTATTTTATTACAATTAGTTCACTTCATATATGCATGCTTGTGTGTGTACGTAACAAATAGTTCACTGTGTGTCTGTCTGTCTGCCTACCTGCCTGCCTATCTGCCTATATGTTGGTTTATAACTATAATTATTTACATGTGTCACTTTAAAATTTTTATTAAGTGCCTACGCTATAACTAAATATTTCCATTGTAAGCAGTTTGGTAAAGAAACTTTAAAATATTTTATTAAGTGCTATGCTTTAACTAAATATTTTCATTGTAAGCAGTTTGCTAAGAAACTTTAAAATTATTTATTATTTAGCTTTATGATAGAACTTAAATTTCTATTTCATATTCCTTTGCGAGCACTATGGTAACACATTTTAAAATTATTTATTAAGTGCTATGCTATAACTATATATTTCCATTGTAAGCAGTGGTAAGTTACTTTATTTTACACCATGCTATAACTTAAATTTTCATTGTAAGCAGTATGGTTAGATACTTTAGAATATTTTATTTTATACTATGCTATAACTTAAAATTCAGAAGCAGTCATTTTAAATTCCATAATTTTCATACTTACCGATAGAGGGCGACACCACTTTAAACTTTCTCTCTTCTAAAAAATAAATAAATAAATAAATAAATGGGGGGGGAATGGGGGGGTATTGGTCCCCTCGATTTTAAGTTTGAATTTTATCATCATACTATAAGACGATGATTTGGCTCCTGCTGGCTCCTGCTGGCTCCCGCTCCTGATGGCTCCTGGCTCCTGATGTCTCCTGCTGCTGAGGTTAAACTCTCTTTTTTCCACTACTAACAGAGTATAAAATCAACAGCGAAATATGAGAAACCCAAATCACAATGAGAAACCTGCAACAAATGAGAAACCAAAAAGCAACGAGATAAACCTAAATGTGCAACAAAAATCAAGCAGCAAAAGAAAAACAACGGGTAACTGGAAAGTACAGTAGAAAAAAGTAAGGGAAAAGGGAAAAAAACAATCCAACACAGGTAAAAGTAATCATTTTCTTCTATTTTTTATGTAAAGTTAAATAAACATGTATTAACCCCCTTCCCTTACAGGTTTTTTTTTTTTTTTAAAATCATGTACGCTAATGACGCCCAGCGCATGTAAAATCCGTCGGGGGTGTAAAGTCCTCCAAGTTCCCTGTGAATTATACCTCTGGAGGTGCCTAATCAGGTGAAGGTCTCGTCACCTGATCAAGGCTCTAAATTACAAGACCAACTCGCATAACGATGACATGACGTATGGGTGTGATGCTAAGGGCAGGTCCATATAAAAAGAATAACATCAATTAGCAGCAAAACAAAAATGGGAACAAAACTAAGTCCTCCACATAGCCGTCCTGCCAGCAATGGCCAGCCGCTACGTGGCATCTCTTCAGTGGCGCTACGCGCCCCGGTGCCAGGCACTAAACCCGTTTAAGCTAGGGAAACCTGGCAGGAAGGGGCCTGGTCGCCAGTTAAAAAAAAAAAAAATTAAATTAAAAAAAAGATACAGACAAAACAAAAATTGTTCCGGATTCTCCGGATCAAGGCCGAACATTTAACGGCAAAACTTTTAGGATTTCTAATTTTTTTGTACATTTTTTTTTTTAATTTGAAATCTTTAAATGGCTATCACAGCGCCCCCTTCCAGCGGAATATCCTCACATTCAAGTAGGACCTGGTGGCTACAGCCAAAAACATATTAAAAAATTGGTTTAATTATCTGCATAACATCATACACTTTTCGATGATACAATAGTGAAAATCGAACAAAAATCGCGATCGCAACGCCCCCTTTCGTCGAAATATCCCCGAATTCAACCTGGACCTGCAGGCTAGAGTCAAAAACATAGGAAAAAAAATTGGTTCAATTATCTGCATAACTTCGTACACTTTTCAATGATACAATAGTGAAAATGGAACAAAAATATCGATCACAGCGCCCCCTTTCGACGAAATATCCCCAAATTCTGATAGAATCTGCTTGCCATAGCCAAAAACATAGAAAAAAAATTAGGTTCAATTTGAAGCATAACTTCATACACTTTTCGATGATACAATGAGGACGGACAGACGGACGTCTGTCCGTCCTCATTGTATCATCGAAAAGTTTTGACATTTGTAGACATTTTGTAAAAACATGTTTTTCGAAATCTCTGACCCCTAAAACGTGTAAATCCGTCGAAAACAGGAAGTCGAAAAAAATTTCGATTACAATACTTTCTTCTATTATAGATAGAAGAAAGTAAAAAGGGATTATTTACAGAACAATATCATTACTACATTATTAGCACAAATCAGTATTTTCTCGCTCATTACAATCTTTAAAAACTTTTTTAATTTTTGTTGTTATCTATTTTTTCAAAAAACTTTTTTAATTTTTGTCGTTATATATTTTTTCAAAAAACTTTTTCTAATTTTTCTGATTTCTTTTTTTTTTTTTTTTTTTTTTTTTTTTTTGTCAAATAATATTTTTTTAACTTTTTATTTTTTAAAGTTAAGTTTTAATTATTAAAACCTTTTTTAATAATTAAAATTAAATTAAATTTTTATTTATCAATTAAATTATCATTTAATTAATTTTTCAAATTTTTTAAAACTTTTTTTTAAATTAAGTTGGATTTATTATTATTATTATTATTATTATAAGACTTTCTATTAACGTTTTTATAATGAGTGGTTGATTTGTTGTTTTGAGCGGTTGGTTTGTTGTTTTGAGCGATTGGTTTGGTATTTTGAGCAGTTGGTTTGTTGTTATTCTAAACATATATCTATTAGAAAAAACAATAGGCATATGTTTATAACGTCAAATCGCCATCTCAATGTTTATAAAGACCGCTCGAAACATGTTTTGAGCGATTGATTTGGCGTTATAAACTAAACATGTGTCTATTAATAAGCATATGTTTAAAACAATTCGACAAATCAGCCGCTCAAAACAATGTTTTGAGTGGTTGAATTATTCTGAACATGTGGATAAATATAAATGTTAAGCATAAACATATAGTCATTTATATATACATACAGACATATACGCAAACATATAAGCATATATAGAGAAAGGTGAACACACACGCACGCACACATATATGAACAGACGCATAGACATATAGACAAATCGTTTGCTAACATAATATCAGATGCAGCAACGGAAAACAACTCTCATGATAAAGAGGGGTTTAAGCTCGAAGTGGCTTGTTCCTACTTACTTGCGAAATGTAAAATTGCCCAATTGCCCCTGTGGCCGTTGAACCCCCCCCCCCCCCTTTCTTTTACTACTTCCCTGTATGGAAGAAACCTTCGAAAATCATTTAAAACACAAAAGTTAAAAAAAATAGGAAATAGATTTTTGTCCCACGAATTTGTAAAAAATCAGTTGAAGCCAGTTTACGGCAAGTTTTTGCCGCGTCTGGGAAAATGAAAGAAAACTAGAAGAAACGTTTTATATAGTAATAAACACGTGACTTTGAAAGAGGCTGTGCCACTTATGCTAGATTTTATTTATTCATTTTTTTAAATCTACAGAGCCCAGAAATTTTCAGTTTTTTTTTTTTTTTCTGCGCAGAATTTTTTAAATATTCAATATATTCAATATTATATATTTTTAATTATATACTATGTCGTGTTTTTACAATTAAGGTGATTCTAAAATTCCCTGCTCAATAACGCAGAACTTTCTGACTCATTTTCAAATGTAAAGGCGTCAATTTGGCAGGTTTGATTGGTCAAGCGATTTGAAATCGAATAGCGTTTTCCATTTTTTATAAATAAATTACTTCTCGAGTTATGAGCGATTCTTGTCACGTGTCGACACGTTTTTCCCCTTTCTCGTATTGCCGCGTTGGGAATTCGGCTCAAAACGCCGACTTTGAGAGCATTTTTTTAAAATATATTCTGTCTTTTTCAAAAAATGGAAAAAGGCCATTCGATTACATTGTTTTTGAATAAGAACACCTGCCAATTTCATGCATTTTCAAAGAAAAATAAATTCATATTGCGTCACAAAATAGTTCCTTTGGATTTGAGGACAACAGCCTTAATGTAATTTTATATGTATTTAAGAATTTAAGGTAATCTCTGGCAGGGTCTGCTGGTATGACTTTTTATAATTAAAAAAAATTAAAATATTTAAATATTGTTTTGAGCATTCAGTTATATATAGAAAATTATACAGATGGACAATCCATGAATTCTACTTAACAAAAAATCGATTTATTAACAGATGGTATACAATAATTGGCTCTAAAGATTTCGATGCATACAACTAACAATTAATGATTGAACATTTAGTTATTCTCCACATCACGTTGAAAGAACTGAAAGAACTTTATTATAATTCAACGTGACGTGTAAAAGTCAAACGAATTCAATTTTAACTAATAAATAGAAGAAATGTTGTGCTAGTTTTTTAATTGCGGCGGCCAAGAAAAAGCAGTGCTTTTTAATGAATCACCCCCCCCTCCTACTTTGTCTACCTGTCTAAGAAATGTGCTCAGTGATACCAGGGGGGGGGGGAATCATTCCTGTCTTTCGCAATGATGAAACAAGAAATTCGGCAGTTACTATGACTGACTATTTTATATTTTAAGTATGTCTAGATTGCATAACTATAATTACTTACATGACGCTTTCTAACTTTCATAATTAGACATAGTTCACCTTCAAAATATTTTAACGTTATTTTGAATCTTTGGTAAACGAGGAAAATAATACAGATAGACAACCCACAAATTCAACTTAACAAAAAAAAAATAAAAAAGACTTATTATCAAGTGATAGACACTTGCTCTAAAAATTCCAATGCATACAAGAACTAACTGTTAAGGCTTCAATATTTAATTCGTCCCTGGTCATCAAATGAACTTTATTTTAATTTTAATTAAACTTGGCATGCACAAGTCAAACTAATTCAACTTTTGGCTCTACAGAAACGCTCTTCCAATCTTTTAATTAAGGCTCCCGTTGACTCACGCAAAAATAATGACTCGCTAATGTTAATCCTATGGGACTGTTACTTTCAAATATCTCGTTTGCATGTCAGTATTTTTAAACGTTTTTTTTTACATTGAATAGCTGAGATCGATCTCTACAATCGTCCCTTTTAACACTTTCCAACCTAGTTGAAAAGTGTTTATGACTTCGGTTTGTCTGGCCGTATGGCCGTCTGCCGTCTGTCCGTGCTCTAACTCCCGTAAATATGCTCGGATTGCCTTGCAATTTTTATATGTTATTGTCGTTATGTATAGCATGTTCCCTATTTCCACTGAAATGTGTAGCACTTATAGTTTTTTTTTACAGGGACACACAAAAGAATTCCGTTACATGACGGTCTATGGGGAAAAATCATTTGCGGTTTATTTTAATGATGTTACACAATTTCAAACACATTGTAATTGATATATATCACGAAGGTGCATTGCAAGAAGCTTAATATGGAATAGGGTGTGCATAGCACTTATAGTTACTTTACAGGGACAGTCAAAATAATTCCGTTACATTACGTCTATGGAGAAAATCGTTTGCGGTTTAATTAAATAATGTTTCACTATTTTAAACGCATTGAAATTTATATATATCACTAAGGTGCATTACAAGAGGCTTACTACAGAATATTGTGTGTATAGCAGTCATCGTTCTTTTACAGGGACACACAAAAGAATTCTCTACTGTATGTTAACAATAATTCCTGGAAGTGCGTTTTAAGTTGCTCAACGCAATTTTAAATGTAACTCACTTTTTGTCTATTACTTGGTGTGTATAAATTCTGTAGATCATATACAGGGCTGCACAAAAGTTCGCGAACACATTTCCGTTTATTGACAAAAACTCCAAAAGGAGAATTTTAAACTGTGCTACGCGCTTCCTAACTAAACTAAAATTTAGTATCCAGTGTAGTATATATACAAATCTATATATCATATACAGGGCTGAATAAAAGTATTCGGATATTTTTCCGAATATTGTATATGTTGGAAATATATGTTGGAAATTCCTGAAATTAGGCTTTTAAATATGTTATGCGTTTTCCAAATTGTTTACTTAGATGTTATCTTTCAGCTTATTAAACAGTAATGATTTGTAAAATTATTTTGGAAGCGTTGGAAAGTGTTACATAATCTATGCTTCACGCCTGATTTTTCGTTCTTGTTTACTTTTAGATTCTTTTTGCAAGTACTTTTTTACGAGTGTACTTTTATTTTCGGAACTGTTTCAAAAGTGAAAGTGTCCTCATAAAAAATACCTGAAAACAAAATCGAAAAAGTAAACAAGAACGAAAAATTATGCGTCAAGCATAGATTATGAAACACTTTCCAACACATTCAGAATACTGTAACAAATCTTCATTCACAGTTTACTAAGCAAACAATTTAAAAAACGCAAATACATTTAAAAACCCAATTTCAGCCATTACTACTAATATCCGAACAAAATATCCGAATTATTTTGTGCAGCCCTGCATATAATCTATATATTTGGATGTATACTACTCAGTATGTCAAAATATACTTCAGTTAGAAAATACATAGCACAATTAAAAATTCCCCTTCAGCAATTTCCGTTAATAAATGGAAATGTACGTGAGATCTTTTGAGCAGCACTGTATATGATCTATAGAATTTATATACACCAACTAATATGCAAAAAAAATCAGTTACATTTAAAAATGCGTACCGCAACTAAAAAAGGACTTCCGGGGATTATTGCAGTATTCCCGGAAGCTGTACTTTAACCAAATTCTTTTTAGTGTCTCTGTAAATAAACGATACATTCTATGCACACGTTATTCTACAGTTATGCGCCTTGATGTAGTGCACCTCAGTGATGTGTATCAATTTGAATGTGTTTAAAATAGTGTAACATCATTAAAATACGCCGCAAACGATTTTTCCCCCCATAGACCGTAATTTAACAGAATTCTTTTGAGTGTCTCTGTAAAAGAACCATAAATGCTACACACTTGGTTTTCAATACCAAACATGCCATAGTAAACCCTAATAACATATATCAATTACATGGTAATCCGAGTAAATTTGCGTGAGTTAAAGAACGGTCAGACGGCAGACATACAGCAGGCAAACCGAATTCATAAACACTTTTCAACTATGTTGGAAAGTGTTAAAAACGGCGATTACAGAGATCGATCTCAGCTATTCAATGTAAAAAAAATCGTTTAAAAATATTGAAATGCAAACGAGATTTTATAAAATAACTGCCCCATAGGATTAACATTAGTGAGCGGGTACTTTCGCGTGAGTCAACAGGAGCGTTTATATGCATGCTGAGCAAGTCTTTCTACGAGTAATCTTTAGACTATATCTTTAGACTGACCATCCTTTTCGAAAGGTTTTGTGGTCATCAGCAAAAGAAAGGGGAGTCTGAACAAAAGAAACCGACCGGTCCACAACGTCTCCTGCTGACCTTTGACCTTTAGACATGCTAAGGAAGTCATAAAACATGAAAGGGAGCGCCTGACCACATCAAACATTGCGATAAAAAGAAAAAAAGTAATCTGTTCGAACCTTCAGCTCAGAGAAATCTTTTCTTTTAACGTATCTCACTTTTGGATCTCATCTGCATTTTAACTTCATCAGAACTACTTCTTATAAGCCCATGCTTTTTTTTTAACCTGATACTTTTTTTTTAATTGTACTAAAACAGTGCACAGTAATCCCGGCAAAAATGCTATCATATCGAATAGCTCGCTATACAGGAATCCCAAAAAACATAAAATTCGTCAATTCGGTAATCCCTGTAACAAACTCGCTGCTTTGCTAGGCACACATGAAAAAATTAATCACTCGTAAATAACTCGCTATGCAAGGTTTTAACAAAAGATCAAATTCGTTAATTTGGAAATCAACTATGACTGGCTATTTTACATTTCACGCATATCTAGCTCACATTTACCTTCAATTCCTTACATAACATTTTCTACACCCATAAGTAAACATAGCTCATCTTAAAACATTTAAATGTCATTTTGAATTACCAACATCTTTGCTAATAAAAGAAAGATTGTTTGTCTTTGTGTCTTCTATGGCTAGGGAAATCTACCGCACGTAGAGATCTGAAAATTTGTATGAGGATAGTCCAAGGCAACTCCAAATGCACCTGACGATCAGATTTTTTATTTTTTGTTAATTAACAGAAATATTAATTAAAAAACATAATGAACATTGCAAAATGACGCGCTGCCGCCGATCGTGGTGATTTTGAAGCTTTTCGGTGTTCAGCAAGCAGAAAAGAAATAAAAGCGGAAAAAGGGTTTTTTTTTCTTTCCACGTTTTTACAAGTTTCCATTGATTTAACAAAAAAAAAAAAAATTCCCATTTTACCATTGTTTTTTTCCGGCTCTAACGTGTTATCCGAAAAATATACATATATATTTACCCTTTTAAAAGAATATTTCCAAACGTCTATTTCGTTGTTTCCCCCCCCCCCTCCTTTGTTAAGAAAATATTATTAACTCTGACAAAAAAAAAATAATTTCCGGATGCCGTTTTTGCGTTTTTCGTTTCTTCTGCCATTTTTAAAACCCCAACTCTTGGTCCGTTTGGATACATTTTCATTTAAAAATATAAAATCATAGAAATTTGAGGATGTGCGCTTCCGAAGACATTGCTGATCCCAACTTTAGGTTTGTTCAGAAAGATTTTCGTCTCAAAGTATAAAATGTATTAGGTATGCTTAAGATTATTATCACAGGCCCGGACAACACCAGTCGGGCCAGCTAGTAGAAAATAAAAAGGAAAAGTCGATCCATTATCAAATGATAGACATTAATTGGCTCTAAAAATTCCGATGCATACAACTAAAAAATAAAGCTTGAATATTTAATTCTTCCCTAGACATCAAAAGAACTTTATTTCAATTCAACTTGGCGTGCACAAGTCAAACGAATTCAGCTTTGGCTAAACAGAAAGCATCTTCAGTGTTTTAATTAAGTCGACCAAGAGAAAGCTTCACTTATAACGGATCTCACTTTTGAATCTCACATGCACAACCTTCATCAGAACAAAAGCTCTAATTATTCAATCCTCTGTAAAACGGTGGTCTCCTATTAGAAACGCAACGATGAATGCAAAGAACTAGTTGGTCATTAACGGTTAGGTACCGCGTTAAAACTTTTCTTCGGGAACAACAATGCGGGCAGCTGGACAAAAGCCTTTAGAAATCCGTTAAAATAATCAGTCGGAATACCTACTTGTCGATTACGGAAATTATACTTTGTAATTGTATATAGATGGCATACTTGTTAGTTAGCTTTTGTTAGCATTTGTTCTTTGCAAGTTGAAAACATTGTTTAACCGTTAGATTTTTTTTTTCTTTAATCAGAAGGATTACGCTACAAAAGGGAATAACCGTTTTTATACATTTTTCTTTCGCAGGGGGATAGTAAAAAGCAATATTCTGAAAAACATAGGTGAAAATTTTAGGCTATTACAAAAGTTATGCAATTACTAGATAGTACCCGTCAAAACGTAATGGTAAACAACTTAAAATTTCCATACAAAAAAGGTTCGTAAAATCATTAAAATGTCAGAAATTTTTACAGAATATTTGTTAGCAATAGTTAAAATAAATAACAAACTCTCCTTTTATAGCCGGGTTGGATATTAATTGTCTTTACACACATATAGACAACAAAACATTTTCTACACTGTAAAAAAAAAAAATGTCAAATTAACGGAAAAAACTGTCAATTTTGGAGCCAGTTTAAAACCATTTAATTTACAGGAAATATCTGTAATTTTTTACGTGAAGTGACTGTTTTTTAACAGTTTCATACTGTTACATTTACAGAGATAAACTGTTAATTTAACAGAAATATTTTGTGGTTTTTACAGAGAAAACCTGTAAATTTTACAAGAAAAATCTGTAAATTTTACGAAAAAAATCTGTAAATTTTAACAAATTTCCTGTGTTTTTAACAGTTAAATGCTGTTATATTTACAGAGATAAACTGTTATTTTAACAGAAATATTCTGTGATTTTTACAGAGGAAACCTGTAAATTTTACGATAAATATCTGTTTTTTAACAGTTAAATGCCGTTGCATTTACAGAGATAAACTGTTATTTTAATAGAAATATTCTGTGATTTTTACAGAGGAAACATGTAAATTTTACGAGAAATATCTGTTTTTTTAACAGTTAAATACCGTTGCATTTACAGAGATAAACTGTTATTTTAACAGAAATATTCTGTGATTTTTACAGAGGAAACCTGTAAATTTTACGAGAAATATCTGTTTTTTTAACAGTTAAATGCCGTTGCATTTACAGAGATAAACTGTTATTTTAACAGAAATATTCTGTGGTTTTTACAGAGGAAACCTGTAAATTTTACAAGAAATATCTGTTTTTTAACAGTTAAATGCCGTTGCATTTACAGAGATAAACTGTTATTTTAACAGAAATATTTTGCGATTTTTACAGATAAAACATGTAAATCTTATGAGAAAAATCTGTATTCTTTGCAGAAATCTCCTGTTTTTAAAGACAAATACAGGACCCTCTAAAATGATTGAAACACGCTTTAATATTTTATCTGTAGGACATTCGTAGGCAATGTAAATTACAAAATTGTTCAAAATAAGTTAGAATACAAAATTATTTTGATGAAATGGTTTTGCCATTAACTTCAAAAAGTTACACTTGAAATTTTTATCTGATGCCTGAGTCTTACAAGTTATATTTAGGAAAGTATTATCCCTGTTCTGACATGTACAACAGTCAAAATTGCATTATTCTACGACCAAAACACACAGAGTTACACTTTAGAGTTTATGAAATTTCAGAAGTTTCTGCCTCTACACACAGACAGATGATTTTTAGTGCCAGAAAACTCTGAAATTTCATATAATTCCAACTTAGTGTACTTTGATTACAGAAGAATGGAATTATTACTGTTGTACCCGTCATAGCAAGGAGAAAGTATTTCTAAATATAACTTACATGAACCAGGAGCCCTATAAAAATTTAAAGAGTAACTTTTTCAGAACTAATTCATCAATATTGTTAGTGTTATTTTCTCGGTAGTCAGTAATTTTGCGCTTTCTAAAGCAATATAAATTATAAATTCAACTTTCGGAACAAAAGATAGGTAAGATATTTGCTTACCTCTATTTTCCAGCAATCGTCCTCACTATACCGCTAGGCCATGATCGCCAGAATTTGTATTAATCCATTATGCTTTGCACACACTCACTATATAAATCCTTGGTATGTAGGATATCCATGTAACTGATTAAGTAATGTTAAAATATTATTAATTAATAAAACATATTCATAATACTGTTAAATTATTTAATTTACATAGCTTACATTTAATAGTTACATAAAATTTAGTTTTAAACATTATTTCAATTTAAGTTTAAGGGAAAACGACATAATGTCCGTTTCCATCGCGAATTAAAAAGGAATCTGTTAAAGTTCTATAAAGCAGAGATGCAACAGTCTTAGTCCTTATATAGTGACATCATTTTTAAGTTCTTTCATTGGATGGTAATGACGTAAAGTCAATTTACGTCACTAATACGTATTTTAGTCTTTCACTTCCTTGTTCAGAGCACGTGCTGTAAAAACCTCTTCATCTTGCATCAGGCACTTTCATTTCCTGTTTGAAATTCTAGATAATTACTTTTTATCGGGATGAGTTTTTAAATGATGTAAATAAACTGTCATAGAAATTAATTCCGGATATTAATCTTTTGACATATTACCAACAATCTCCTCCTTAATCTCTGGAATTTGATTTCTTAAGTTTAAGTTATTTCTGTGAATTTCAAAGATAGGTTTGGGAGTGGGCTTGGTTAGGATGTCCGCTATCATGTTCTTTGATTCACAGTAATTTAGATTAATTGTACCATTGTCCTTTAGGTGTTTAATGGAATGATACCTTATATCAATGTGTTTCGTGCGACGGGTGTATTTTTCTGATTCGATCATTTTTATGCAGGACTGGTTGTCCTCATGCATAGTTATGGGTAATGTCTGTTCTAAGTTAAATTCTTGTAAGAGTCTAATTAACCATAAAATTTCTTGTGATGCATTTGCTGCTGAAATATACTCGGCTTCAGCACTTGACATGGCTATGCTTGATTGCTTTTTGCTGATCCATAAAATTGGGTTTTTCCCTAATAAAAATAGGTTTCCGCTGGTGGACTTTCTAGTTTGCACGTCTCCAGCCCAGTCTGAGTCACAGTATACTTCAAGAGTTGGTTGCTGTGTTGTATTTATTTCTAATTTAAAGTTTTTAGTGTGATTTAAATAGGAAATCACTCTTTTAGTTGCTTTCCAATCCTTCTGTGAAGGGTTTTCGTTTTTTCTACTTAGGATGTTAATCGCAGCTGAAATATCTGGTCTTGTGACAGTTGAGATATATAAAAGTGCGCCAATTGCCTTTCTATAATCGATGTTGTTTGGCAATGGTATTTCTTCGTTATCAAAATTTAAATAGCCTGTTTCCATGGGCGTTTTGTATGGTTTCGCATCTTCTAATTTAAATTTTCTAACTAATTCTTCAATTTTACTTTTTTGATTCAGTTTATATCCTTCGTTTGTTTTTTCAATTTTAATCCCTAGGTAGTAGTTTAATTGACCTAAATCCTTTAGTTCATATTCAATCTTAAGTTTTTGTATAATTTCTTTAATTTCATTTTCTTTTGCTGATATTAATAAATCGTCTACATAGACGATAATATATGCTTTACTGTTTTTAGTATTACGTATGAATAAACACGTGTCTGATGTTGATGGTTTGAAATTTAACTTTTCTAATGATTCTGAAATTTTTATGTGCCAGGCTGTAGCTGCCTGTTTTAAGCCGTATATAGCCTTATTTAATTTGCACACTTTGTTTTCATGATTAGGTTTGACATAGCCTTCCGGCTGAGTGATGTATATATCCTCATCTAAATTTCCATACAAAAATGCTGTTTTTACATCGACATGATTTACGTCTAGTTTATGATAGGCGGCGGCTGCTAAAAAAGTTCTAATTGTAGTATGTGAAACCACTGGAGCAAAAGTTTCATAGTAATCAATACCAAAATTTTGCGAATAGCCTTTCGCCACTAAACGCGCTTTATATTTTTGTATTTTTCCTTTATCGTCTAATTTTGTTTTGAAGAGCCATTTCGAACCTATTATTTTTGTATTTGGCGGGGGGTCAACTAATGTCCAAGTTTTATTTTGGTTGTGAGATTCTATCTCCTCCTGTGTCGCTTTGATCCAGTTTTCTTTTTCTACTGTGTTTTCCATGTTTATTATTTCCTGCCAATTTTTCGGTTCGTTAATATTTTCATCTTTAACCAAATAAATTAGTCTATCTGGGGGAACCCCTTTATTTACTCTATCTGATCTTCTTGGTTCGGTTTGGTTTAGTTCAGATTCATTCTGATTATCATTTTCATTTGAAATTTCGATTTTTATCAGATTTGGGTTTTCCGATTTTTCGTTTTCGGCATTAGTGTTTTCATCTAAATTTAGTTCTAGCCGTTTTTCTTTATTTGAATTTATCGGATAGTTTTCTAAGAACTTCACCGTTCTGGCTATAGTGATATCTTTGCCGCTCGTATAGATACGATATCCTTTGGAATAATTATCGTATCCCACGAAGATCCCTTCTACTGCTTTATTATCTAATTTCTGTCTTTTTTGCTTGTTAATATATGCATAAGCTTTGCAGCCAAAGACTCTTAAATATTTTAGATTTGGTCTTCTGTTTGTCCATAATTCATATGGAGTTTTTTCGTTGGCTTTAGTCGGCAGTCGATTTTGTAGGTGATTTGCGGTGCATATCGCCTCTCCCCAGAAATGTAATGGTAAATTAGAGTCACTTAACAATGTTCTTGTCATTTCAATTAATGATATATTCTTTCGTTCAGCAATACCATTCTGGCTGGGAGAATATGGTACTGTTAGCTGTCGCTTAATTCCATTTTCTTTTAGAAAATTATCAATATTAGAATTTTTAAATTCTTTGCCATTATCAGTTCTGAGTTCTGTAGGCTTTTTGCCAAACTTATTGTTGACCAGTGCAACATATTCCTTTAATTTTTCAAATACCTCACTTTTATTTTGTAGTAGATAAATTATAGTAAATCTAGAGTAATCGTCTATGAAGGTTAAAAAGTAATTTTTTCCCCCTATTGTTGGAGTTTGAATAGGACCACAAACGTCAGAGTGCACTAATTGCAGAATTTTATTTGCTCTCAATTCCGTTTTCTTTGGGTAAGGTGTGTCAGTTAATTTTGCTTTAATGCAAGGCTCACATTCGGTACTATGGGAACAATTATTTATGTTTATTCCGCATGCTAATTCCTTCGTCATTAATTCTTTAATCGACGCGACATTTTTATGTCCTAATCTTCTATGCCACAGTTCTATGCAATTTTTATTTTTGCAATTAGTTATCATGTTTACGAAATTTTCATCTGTGTTTATGTTTGTTTGCTGAATTTCATACAGATTATTTTTTCTTATCCCTTCTAAGCGTATTGATCCTTCATATTCTAGAAAACATTGATTATTTTCAAATGTAATTTTGCATCCGTTTTTCGTAGCTTTAGCTACCGAAAATAAATTTGTTTCAATTTCCGGTAATAGTAGAACATCTTTTAATGTTATTTCATGTGTTCTACCGTCGGATGTTATTGTGATAATATTTACATTACCTGAACCATAGGATTTTAATTTATTGCCGTTGGCAATTACGACGTTGGTATGTTCTTTATTTGTAAACTAGCTGTTACCCGTGACTTCGTGCACGCAACATTAAAAGAAGAATAAATACACTAATTAAGCAAAATATTTCACTCTCTTTAATTAAGAACGTTAATAATTAACTAACTATTAAGCACATTTCATAGGAGACAATACGGTATTTTTTGTTATAGGGACCTTGACATAACTCCGTCTTAAAAATGTGAAATTTTGTGCCAAATAATCGTGAAAATGAAATTGCAACCAATGCAAAAAAGAGGGCCAAATAAAATCGTGGAAATTGAAGAAGAATTGAATAAAAACAAATGTCAATTTTACCTGATAAACAATTTTACTTTTAACGCCTTTGTGAAACGTTTTAACAGCACATCCTTCAAAAAAACATTAATTGGAAATAGTATATGCTCTTTCTTTAAATTCAAATCTGCCTCGTTGGTTTAATGTACAGCTGAAACAAATCTTGTTTTCAAAATGACAGCATGTTGACAGGCAATTTTTGTTCTCCATTATAAATTGATTCATGAAGTTTGAATATGTGAAAATATGTTTTTATTTTTCGGATAATTTACTGAAATCCAGATTTTGTTTTCACCATCTATTCAAAATGAAAATAAATTCTGTTTTTCCGTTTTAATGAGAAAATGGTGTAAAAAATATACTGATCTGTTTTATTTCTCCTTTTTTATACACAAATATGGAGTAATTTACTTTCAGTTTTTAGGAAAACTTCGTTAAAATTATAAAAAAAAAAAAAAAAAATCTTGGCATCTAATTTAATTTTTTAAATTCTGAGAGTTTATGTGACAATAGTCTAGGAATAGTTTTGAAATACGAACACACGGTCAGATTTTAACATAATAGATTCTTATGATGTGATTTTTAGCAGAAAACTCTCATCTGTATATAACGGATACTCATGCTTAATAATCAGTATAGATAAAAAAAATCATTTAAATTTTTCGTTATAAATATGGCGTGAAACTCATCTACTTTCTATACTTACTTATCCTTGTATTATTAATGTAAGGAGTTGATTTACACTCATTTTAAAACTTAAAGGAAAATTCCCGTTTTAATACAAATATGACGTTTCTTTTTCCCCCAGAGAAATCCCTTTTTAATGACATAATTCTTGTTATTTTTCTTTTCCGGGCGATTAATTTCAATACTGGCATAGGGGAAATTATGTTACTTTAATGAAATAACATTAAATCTTTAGGTTTTATCAACAAAAATGGAACTGTTAACATTGGTCATTTTTTTTAGGTAATCGAGTTATTTCTTTTAGTTTTAAGAATGAAAAAAACTTTCTCGCTATCCATGACATCATTTTCGACATGGATAATTTTGCGGAGAATATTATTGACATTTGCTAGCCATTTTCTATTGAAACTTATTTTTACTTTTTTTAAAATTAAATTAAAAAATGCGGCATAGTTATATTAGCCGTGCGCAGACGGTAAAACGCAAAGTATTGTTACCATACAAAAGAAAAAGAAAAGTGAAGAAGAAACCCAAGATCGTTTTATTTCACCAATCAAAGCATATCCGCTTTATTTTAGATGTATCACGTCATATTCGCCTGTTTCCTATGGTTACGCATATTGAAACCTTATATTATTATCAAAAACTAAAAAAAGTACATTTTATTTCTAATAATAATATTTAATCTTCTTTTTAATTCTTTAATTTTTTTTTATTTCATTTTCATTTTTCACGTGAAAATTTTTCAATTGTAACCAAATTGTTGATTAAAAATTATTATTTCTGGTTTTGATTTAGTTTTGGCAACGATAAATTATTAGCAACGGTAAAGTAAATTTAACCCTTTTAAAATATTATACGAAAAAATGTCCATTTATTCTCTATGAAAATAAAGAATTTTTGAATTATTAAGAAAAATATTTGAATAAAATAAACAAAACCCAGCCTATGTTCATATGAGGGTTATAATTAACCTATATGCAAAGATACAGGATCATTAAATGCTCCATTTTGACGCTGGCTTCAGCCTAACATTTGCACACAATGAGATTTATAATATTATTAGGATTCATAAAATAAATTTTCATTATTTGAAATATGGGAGGATGAGCCAGAATCGATAATCCATGCGTTATTTTTCGATTTGTTCGTTAAAAATGCGCAATTTTTCTTTTCTTCGGTTCCGAAATAAGCTGTGCTTTTTTCTTTCGGTTTATTTGAGTCCGCGCTTCTTAAATTATTTTCGTCTTTTTGAAAGACTAGCGAAGAAGAGAAATGTTTTTTGTTGTTTTGTTTAAAATTATTTGTTTTATGTTTGTTATGCCAGCAATTAACTGTGTTGTGATTTTTTAGTCTACAAATCGTGCAGTATTTTTCTTCTTTTTTAAAACCTGTGGTTTTAAATTTTCTTTCAGCTCTAAAGGCTTTGTTCGAATTATCACTGTTATTAGAATGCTCGTTTCTTTTATTAAATTCGTCTGTTAATTTACTCTTTATAAATTCTGGAGATAATTCGTCTTCCTGTCTGGCTTCTAATGCGGTTATGAGGGTGTCGTATAAAGGAGGTAAAGAGCAGAGCAATAATGCTGAAATATGATTTGCTTTAATTTCTTCGCCTATGGCTGATAACTTATCAATAATTTCTAATATCTTTGTTATATGAGTTATCATGTTGCCTCCTTCTGATAATTTCGTTCCGTAAAGTCTCCTGAGGAGAAAGAGTTTGCTAGACAGATTTGATCTCTCATGGATGTTTTTAAGCGTGTTCCATGTGTCCCGTGCATTCTGTAAATGCTTAATATGGATGATTTGATTATCCTCAATACTTAAATTAATCAAGGCTCTTGCCTTTCTATCTTTCTTCGACCATTCCGGGGTTATTGGATTAGGTGGGTCGTCTGTGACAACTTCAAAGAGCTCTTCTCTTATCAAGAGCATCTCCACCTTGAATTTCCAGTTTGCATAGTTACTGGAATTTAATTTTTCAATTATACTTCCTTCTTTGAAGGTTGCCATTTTTCTATTTTAGAATATATCTAAAATTAATTAATTTCTTTTAAGTATTCGAGGATTCTAGGACACTTTTTTTTATTTTTATTTTTATTTTTTATATACTTTAAAAATTTTCACGTCTCAGAATCTTTGTTAGTGTTATTTTCTCGGTAGTCAGTAATTTTGCGCTTTCTAAAGCAATATAAATTATAAATTCAACTTTCGGAACAAAAGATAGGTAAGATATTTGCTTACCTCTATTTTCCAGCAATCGTCCTCACTATACCGCTAGGCCATGATCGCCAGAATTTGTATTAATCCATTATGCTTTGCACACACTCACTATATAAATCCTTGGTATGTAGGATATCCATGTAACTGATTAAGTAATGTTAAAATATTATTAATTAATAAAACATATTCATAATACTGTTAAATTATTTAATTTACATAGCTTACATTTAATAGTTACATAAAATTTAGTTTTAAACATTATTTCAATTTAAGTTTAAGGGAAAACGACATAATGTCCGTTTCCATCGCGAATTAAAAAGGAATCTGTTAAAGTTCTATAAAGCAGAGATGCAACAGTCTTAGTCCTTATATAGTGACATCATTTTTAAGTTCTTTCATTGGATGGTAATGACGTAAAGTCAATTTACGTCACTAATACGTATTTTAGTCTTTCACTTCCTTGTTCAGAGCACGTGCTGTAAAAACCTCTTCATCTTGCATCAGGGACTTTCATTTCCTGTTTGAAATTCTAGATAATTACTTTTTATCGGGATGAGTTTTTAAATGATGTAAATAAACTGTCATAGAAATTAATTCCGGATATTAATCTTTTGACATATTACCAACAAATATAATCACAATTCCTACTTTATTTTGAACACTTTTGCAATTTACTTTGCATACATATCTCCAACAGGTAAAAAATTAAAACATGTTTCAATCTTTTTGGGACATCCTGTATTCTTATTTATGAACAAATGTGCTAACTTTGGCATAAAAAGGGTTACGTTTTGCTAAAAAAATAATTTGGTGAAAACTGCAATATATTTAAAAGCAACATTTGTGAATTTATCACTCAAGGTTGGTGAGGCATCCCCTTCTAGTAAATAAAATACAAAAAAATTTCAAAATATAGCAAGAGTATCTTTTACATACTCACATCGACAATTTTTGATAAAATATTCAACACACTCACCAGTCTTTGAATTTGAGCAACACTATTTCCAAATAGTAATTCTGCAACTTAATAAAGCAGAAATTACTACTTGAAATAGTGGTATGAAAATTCAAGGACATTGTGGAGCACACTCTTATTCCAAAACGAGAATTCTTGTTCCCTGACAAGAGAGCATAATTTTAAAAAAGAGAATTCTCATTTCCTAATGTAAATGCAAATGTGTGAAAATCACTTTATAGATTTCTTGGAAATTAGTTTTTGTATTTTAGCTATAGCCTGTAAATGAAAATAAGAATAGTTACAAGATATATATATCAGGGGTGATTGTGGGTTCATGAAAAAATACCTGAAATTTTAGCGAGAAAACGTTTTTTGTATGGAGAGAGGGAGGGGGAATATAAAATTTATTACATTAAGGTCAAATTGTGAATTTTAATTATGTTTAGAAATCATATGAAATTTATATTTTAGTCTTATTGTATGAATTTAACTATCAGAAAAAAACAGAATTTCGGTACTGTAAATGAAAAAAAAACCCGAATTCGGGTATATAACCAAAATCACCCTTGATATATATATATATGTAAAAAATCATTTAAAAAAAAAAAAACTTAGGTAATCAAAATTTTCTGGCTAGAAGATTAAACATTAAAAAATCTCGACCTATATTTGAGTTTTTAGCTGATGTTCCTACTATATACTATACTCGTAGCTGCTAACTAAGGATTTTTTGACACCAGTAATTTTGAAGAGTAATCTTCACCTTATTTAATTGTAGGAATCTGTGATTACATAAGATGAAGATTACTCTTCGAAATTACTGGTGCTAAAAACTAGGTAGGAGTTGGCAGTTATCATTACATTATGAAAAAACATTATGCATGAAAATTAAATTTTAATTTAATTTATTTTTAAACTAAAGCTACATCTAAAAATCATGTTTTATAAGTTTAAAATACATAAAAACAAACAAATTAAACTACAACATTTATTATCAAATAAATAAAATATACATAAAAATCATCTATCATTTCACAATCTGAAATTGTATTATACAAATTAAGACGTCTCAAATTTATGCATTATTTTCCCTTCACATCTGGATTCATCTTCAAACATTGGTTGAGATTTATTCCAAAAAAAGTATCTGTAAAATAAATATATTTCCGTGGATTAAAATAAAATAAAAGATTTTTGTCTTTTTTTACAAATGGATAAAGCAACACATTTTAGCAAAGAAATAGTCATAGTATAGATATCACAATTTACAAATTTCATTTCTGAATGCTTTAAAATCAAAATTCATAAATATAATATGCATGAAAATGCCAAAAATATCCAATATTTTTAAAATAGCCAACTTGCTGCTGATTATAAATATTTTTTGACTTAATATAAACTAGAAACTGAAACATATTATTAACATGAAAACTTATTCTAAATGCTTTTTTGTTTTTATTATCATTAAAAAAAAACAGTTATAGCAAAATTGAAAACAGAAACAATTTTTTAACAAGTTGAATTTTTACACCCATCAAAACACAAAATATAGGATTCCGTCTAAAGTTTAAAAAAAGGTTTCATTTTTCATAGAATTCAGTTTTCAGATCCAAACAGAGCAACTTTTTTTACTTATTTTTTTTTCTTTCAAAGTTTTTTCTCTTAAATTTTTTTACAAACAAAGAAATTTGTGAAGTTAAAATTGTATTAGTTTTCTCACATATAAACATTTAACTGCAATATAATACCAATTGATCGCACCAAGGTTTTTATATAAATACTACTTTTCCTGCTACCTGTTTCTTTTTTTAATTCTTTCTTTTACAGGAAACTAGGGGGCTTGGCTCTGCCCCATACGAGCTACGCTCGCCAACCCGCGATCAATTAAACATTTGAAAATCACCTTGTATAACAATCACCTTGAAAATCACCTTGACTAAATAAACAATGCCGCGGCTTCCCGGAATTTTATAACGAAGCTATAAGATTTTTTTTTAAATAAGACGTTTTAAATGTATCGTTTTAAATATAATTAAATTTTCATCAAAGTTTTCTTTCTCTTTTTCATCAAGTGTGTGCCTGCGAAAGCTGATTAAATTGCTATGCATAGTTTTTGATATTATAAAACTTTTTTAAGAACTATCTTGATCGTCTTCAACATTAAATAGCGCTTAAAATAATTCTTCGATTTAAAAACTGTCTTTTTCAGAGTGTTTATCGACCATTTCTCTATAAAACCAATAAAATAAATAGAAAACAAAAGATAATGGCCTTCCAAGAACCTCTATTTACGCGGTGAGAGGCTGACGTTCACCACATCTGAAAATCGCAGTTACTTGGGGTGCGAACAAAATATCATTTGATAACTGAAAATGTTATTCGGATATATACTTGAATGTCTTATAGACGTGTATCAGATGCACCTGAATACCTTCTATGCATGCCTTAAGCACATCTGTAAGTAGTGTCACATGTCCAAAAGCGATCTATGCTTGGAGGTCTTTATGGACGTGCACGATAGACGATACTACTGTGTGACTCAGATTAGAAAAACCCTGAGTAGGCTTCCTGTTTTCGAAGATTCCAAAACTTGTAGGGAGGGAACTTCGTTCGTAGGAGCGGAAGGACAAAAGACTGCGATAATACTCGGAATGACCGTTGAACGGGAGAAAATTGGCAAATGAACAGAAAATGTCGGATTTCCCTAAAATAAAGTCGACTGACCAGTTACCCTGGCAACAATTTATGTGTATATGTGAGTTTATGTGAGTTTTATGTGTATATTGTATGTATGTATATCAGTGTATGTATATAATATTGTAAACCTATTCTCCCAGTGTATAATCCCAGTTTTCAGTGACAGAACGAAATAAAAGAAACTAGCCCTATGCACAGAAGTCAATCCGAAACCAGATAGCTAAGTGACCTAAGTGACGTCAACGACACGAGCCTGACTAACTTTTAACCTTTTGAACTTTCAGCTAAAGCCTGGATAGCTGGGCCTCGCAATATGAGAAACTCTAATGAGTATAGACTGTTTAAATCTAGTGTAACTTCTCTTTCCTCGTCTGAGAGGATGTAACTTCCAATCGCTCTTAAAGCGAATAATAATTTATATAGTGTGATATGTAAAATTAATTAAAATTTTATTGTATTAAAATTTTATATTAAAATTCTTTAAACTGTAAACAAAAATGAGTCACATCTCTCTTCATATAATATACGCTAATGATATATCTCTTTTTCACACTTAAGCAGAAAATCAACTGGATATAAGTGTAGCAATAAAGAGTGAATGAAAAATCAATGATGCAGCATATACAAAGGATTAAAAAAGGATACAATGGATTAATTCGTGATGTCCCAGCAGCTGAATGATAAAAGGTAAAAGGATTTTTCCTTACCTAATAAACTTTATATTGCATTATAACTAAGGATAGGAATGTCAAAACAATAAGTTAAGCACTTTAGTTAAACTCCAGAATCAAATATTTTAAGTGACTTTTATCTGTATGTTAAAAGGCCGAAAACAATATATTATTTGCAACATATAATGTGCAAGTTTTATGCATTATTTTATACGTATTATGATAATGTTGTAAATCCTTTAACGACCTTATATTCATTACTATTAAATCACGGAAGTTATGAAATGAATTATGACACAAACATTTTACACGGCACAGCCTGGTATATAGCCCTTTACCAGCGAAATTAAGCCTGGGAATGAAGTGGTGAAGGTCGTTATGAGACAACAATCGCTTATAACGCAAGATGTAATTCATTAATCGAAAAATGAAAAACTATTCGATTTCAAATCATTTCATTATTCGTGGAATCAAGAAAATGTGTCAGAACGTTTCCCGGGTTATTTTTAGGTTATGTAAATTGAATTCTCTGTAAAATGTTCTTTTGTCTATATCCGTGTAAAGAGTGTTAATATGTAGCCGGTCTCCAGCCCAAAGTCATGTCATTATTCTGTGAAGGTTGTTTTTTAGTAAACTGTTTTGTCAAAACAGCAAAAATTTCTTGTTTTATTTTCGAATGGATGCATAATACTTATTAAAAAGTACATCAATGGACATTTTTCAAGCATATCATTTGGATGAAAACATTTCAAGTAATTCCTTGAAAGTCATATACTGTGAAATATGTTTGGTTCAAATGTTTTGTTTTTTTAGGTCACTTCAAGTAATACCTTTGCTTTTATTTTCTTTGTTCTAGATTATTAAATATATATGAATAATTTGTTTAACGAATCATTTTTAACCGACTTAAAAAAAAGGAGGAGGTTATCAATTCGACCTGTATGTATGTATTATGTTGTTCACGCATTATTAACTCTCGTAAATGTGCATCGATTTTGATAATTTTTATTTTGTTTGAAAGAGCAAGGTCCCAAGGTGGTCCCATTTTAATTTCGTCAAAATCTGATTATTAGAACAAATTATTTATTCAAATTTCCATTATTTTGATGAAGATTTAATTTATATTTCAAAAAGTCCATTATTTGAATTGTTGCCAATTTGTAAAATAGCGCACATAAGAAAATTCCCTTTCAGTTAAAAAAATGTATTTATTTTTAACCAACTTTAAAAAAGGAGGAGGTTATCAATTCGACCCGTATGTATGTATTATGTTGTTCACGCATAACTCTCGTAAATGTGCATCGATTTTGATAATTTTTATTAACCGACTTAAAAACAAGTAATATAAAAAAAAAAATTAAGTAAATTCCTACTTTTTAATCATAAATATATAAAATAAATCCGTGCAGCATTAATGCCCCACGTTATCTTTATTGAACATTATTTTATAATCATCGTTGCGGTATTTTATTTTTTGTTGGCATAACTAATTTGAGATAACTCTTTCATTTCATTTATGAAAGCAATGGCAGAAATTTTTTTCTCCCATATAAAAATTAAAATTAATTAATTAAATTTAATTAATGAATTAATATTTAAAAAAACTGTATTAACATCAATTGTCATCCAGTACAAGTTTAAAAATTTTTTTTATTTGAACTTGAATGGATGAATAGAAAATATTTTATTAACGATTGAAAATTCCAACAAGATATATATAGAGAGAGTGAGAGCTAATAGTAGGAATTTAAAAAAAGAAGGAGGTTATCAATTCGACCCGTATGTATGTATTGTGTTGTTCACGCATTATTAACTCTCGTAAATGTGCATCGATTTTGATAATTTTTATTTTGTTTGAAAGAGTAAGGCCGCAAGGTGAGTAGAGGAAAAGTGGGCGTACGGCCCGGGTGGCGGGCTGTGGGCACGGTGCAATGTGCAGCACCTGCCCACATGCCCACCGCTCGAAGTGCAGCACCTGTCCATCTGCCTCCCGCTCGAAGTGCCCTTCACCACCTAAAATAAGGGGATTATTTTAATGAATTTTAATTGGGGAACTTAGAAATTTTTCGAAGCAATTTTTTTTTTTTCGCGGAGAATTTCCTACTAGAGTACGAGGTGTGTTTCAATGGATTTATTTTAGTGAATTAGAAATTTAATTAATTTTAATTGGAGAACTTAGAAATTTTTCGAAGCAATTTTTTTTTTTTTTCGCGGAGAAATATCTATTACAGTACAAGGTGAATTTCAACGAATTACAAATTTAATTAATTTTAATTGGGGAACTTAGAAATTTTTCGAAGCAATATTTTTTTCAACTAGAGTAGGGTGGGAAATATATTTTCAGTTTGTGAATTGTATTTAAAAATAGTAATTAAAAATGGATATTAATTAATTTTAATTGGGGAACTTAGAAATTTTTCGAAGCAATTTTTTTTTTCAGCGAGAGTATGCAGTTTGAATAGGAGTGTATGCAGTAGAAGTGAATGATTAATTAAAAATATTAATTAATTTTAATTGAGGAACTTAGAAATTTTCGCGAGATTTTTTTTTTTCAATGAGAGTACTCAGTTTGAATATGAGTGTATGCAGTAGAAGTGAATGAATAATTAAAAATAATAATTAAAAAGGGTCATTAATTAATTTTAATTGAAGAACTTAGACACTTTTTTTCTTTTAAACCAAAAGTAGAATTTTCAGGATTAAAAATAGAATTTTTAGTTTTAAAAGTCGCCAAAAGTAGGATTTTCAGCTGAAAGTAATCTAAGATATAAACTCTCAACTGAAATAAATTTTGCATTAAGGTGTGAGCTTTTAGCTAGAAGTGACCTAGAGTCAAAACTTCCTGGTCCCAGGAATCACCACGGGGGTTATAGTAAAAAATACAGGGTCCCGTATGAATTATACTGCACTCAATTCTAATAGCTCGTCCCCTCCCCCTCCCTCTTTTTACCCTGAGGGACCCTTCGATGGACTAACAATACGCACTTCAAAAAATACAGAGTGATATAAAAAGAAGAATTTTAACGTATATATAAAATAATAAATAAACAAGAATGAAAAATCATGCATAGCGTCATAATTCATGAATCACTTTCCACAAAAAATACAGAGAGGTACAAAAAGAATTTTAACGTATATATAAAATAATAAATAAACAAGTATGAAAAACCATGCGTAGCGGTATAGTTTATGAATCACTTTCCAACATTATCCAAATGTTATGTGAACGAAATATAATTTTACCATATAGTACATAGTTAATTAAAATAGTGAACAGATCCCCTTTAGAATAAAAAAGCATCCTTCACAAAAAATCCAATTATGCATAAGATCCCTTGCTAAAATCAGATAATTTACACTTTCGCCTTTTTTTTTTCAATTCAAGTTAGGCTAAAAGTACCGCTTGCGCATCGATATGTTCAAAATACATAGTTATAGATATTAAGCTACCTTCACAAAATAATGGGACTATTTATATACCAGGGCCCTTCACAAATAATGTACTCCTATTCGAATCCCAGCGTCCTTCACAAAATAAATTCAATAGATTCATGCTATATGCCTTTTTAGTTTAACGTTTAAAATATATATTTTTTAGAATTGAAATTAAGAAAAACAGACGGCTATCCAGTATCCCCTCAACATGCATATCGCTGAATCATCTTTCTATCGGGAAGCGTTGATTTCACCCCGTATGAGATAATGAGTTACTCCGCGATAAGAAATACCTGTCACTCACAGTTTCTGGCACAATTTTTGTAGATAAATGTATGAAATGAGCTATTTAAACTCGTCAATGTATACGAATTATTTCGTGTAGTCCTATATAGGTTCTACTCTTCATATGTACATATGGTGATATATATATATATATATATATATATACTAAAATCTGTTAAGTTTTAAAAGGCTTCACTGTGTATTTAATGAAAAATAAGAACTAAGAAATAGCCATTAAGAGGTACCCTTAAGAATTTTGAGGCAAACAGATGTTTAAATGAATTTGAACCTGTTTAAATGAACCTGTGTTTAAATGAATTTGATACAGGTTATGGTAAAAAAAATACAAGGTCCCCTATAAGATATATGAATTTTAAATAGTATAAAACTAAATTACATTAGTCTATGCTTTTTGTATAGTAAAGTATAGAAATGTATTTGCTTATCTCTTAAAACCGCGGGATATCGTGACGTCATGGATAAGGCATATGGTAGAATACAGAATGAATATAGGTATTATAAGATAGAAAAATAAAATAATCATAAATCATAAATTTTGCATCTTCATACAAACACTTACAGTATGAGAAATGATTGCTACTATTAACCATATGAGAAAATGAATCATTAGCTAATCTTATTAGTGTATGTCATATTTAACTAACAGGCTCGAACATGCGTGGATTTTGACTAGAATTATTCACTGAATGTAAAAAAATGATTTATATTTAGATCTAATATTTATATCGTTTAACATTTTAAAATCCCATTAAAAGTACAGTCCCTGGCCAAATTATTAGACGCAGTTGTTTTTATTATAATTTATTAAATATCTGGAAAGATACATGAGGAATTATCCTGAAACTTCAGGAGTGTAAACAACATGGTAAACATCATATATTTCCGCGAAGATTTATTTCCGAAACCCCATAAGGGGCCGTCAACAAATTGAAGAAAAACGAATATCTTTTGGATAACCCTGTAAAAACTAATATTGCAAAAAGCATTCAAACTGTAGATTATGATTAAGTGGCTTATTGTAATAATTTGGGTTCATTTTTATGAAGATAGCGTGTATACTCGAAAAGAAATTCACGTTTTTATAAAAACAGTCCCAAATTTTACCAAGTGTTTTGCTTATAATTTGCAGAGTTTTTAATATAAAAACAAGTTAGTTTCAGAAAATATGACAAACAAAATTATACACAATACCCTGCAATCAAAATTAAAAAATAATAAAAATTGTATGAACAATGAGCAGGTTTATTAAATATTGTTTCACTGCGCATGCGCGAATTCAATCAAAATATACTGTGCATAATATATTAGCTAAATGTATAGACCAACTTTTATGAAAGTCTCAAAAACATAGCTCGAAAATTCTGATAGTAATCGTCGATAGAATAACCTCGAATTTCGCTGTTCCCAAAATGAAGCAAAAAGATGAGGGGTTGTATCAAATATAGAATGAGAGACACTTCATTCTTATTATGTCAACTTTCATAAGCTAGTATATTTGGATACAACCCCTCATCTTTTTGCTTCCTTTTGGGAACAGCGAAATTCGAGCTTATTCTATCGACGATTACTATCAGAATTTTCAAGCTATGTTTTTGAGACTTTCATAAAAGTTGGTCTATACATTTAGCTAATATATTATGTACAGTATATTTTGATTGAATTCGCGCATGCCCAGTGAAACATCATTTAGTAAACCTGCTCATTTTTCATACAATTTTTATTATTTTTTAATTCTGATTGCAGGGTATTGTGTATAATTTTGTTTGTCATATTTTCTGAAAATAACTTGTTTTTATATTAAAAACTCTGCAAATTATAAGCAAAAAACTTGGTAAAATTTAAGACTGTTTTTATAAAAACGTGAATTTCTCTTCGAGTATACATGCTATCTTCATAAAAATGAACCCAAATTATTACAATAAGCCACTTAATCATAATCTACAGTTTGAATGCTTTTTGCAATATTAGTTTTTACAATGTTATACAAAAGATATTCGTTTTTCTTCAATTTGTTGACGGCCCCTTATGGGGTTTCGGGAAAAAATCTTCGCGGAAATATATGATGTTTATCATGTTGTTTACACTCCTGAAGTTTCAGGATAATTCCTCATCTATCTTTCCAGATATTTAATAAATTATAATAAAAACAACTGAGTCTAATAATTTGGCCAGGGACTGTATATACATTAGTATGCTTGTGAAAGGTCTATTTTTAAGACGAAACATTGTGTGAAGTGTCCTGTTTTAGGGTTAAAAGTTTCGTGAAGGGGTCTGTTTGAAAGACCCTGTTTCGAAATGACTTAAGAACGCACAATTCTTACCTAAACATATCCATAACTACAAATAGTATAGTTTGTATGCATCATGAAAATACATGAATATATTTATATATTATACTATAGTTTTCGAAATATTTTTTCAAAGTTAGATTCATATAATAAAGCGAGATTGATACCGTTAATGTATACGAATTCCTTCCTGTTACCCTTTATAGCTTCAACTCGATTCGTTATATATGCTTCATTGTATATTCAATAAAAAATAATAACTAAGAAAAAAATTAAAAATAGTAATTAAGAGGTAGCCTTAAGAATTTTTGGGATAAGAGATTAGTTTTAATTAAATAGGTTAATGAATCTAATTCGATACAAGTCATACTAAAATAGAAATTACACTAAAAATACAGAGTCCCCCACAATATATATGAATTATACTCCACTAAATTTAATAGCACCCTTCCCTATTTTCATAGAAATGGCTTCAATATAATTTATGCTAACAATATGCAATTCAAAAAATACATAGTGACCACAAGAAGGATAGGAATTTGATATATACTACTACTTAAGTAAAATATAATTTCTCTTATCGCATAAAATATATTAACAAGTCCTGTAAAAATATATTAACAAGACCTGAACTATTAATTCATGAGTTAAAATATATTGGTTATACAAAACATATATATAGAAATATATATATATATATATATATATATATATAAATTTATCATTATCTAAAAATGTCAAGCACGATTTACTGGACTTCACCTAAATTCAACTAGATTCTTCACCACGTGGTTTGATGACATCACTGATCGCGATAACATTCTAGATAAGATTCACTGATAAGAACACATTTCAATTCATTTCTTCTAAAGAAAGTATACGAGTTGATTCTAAGGTCTAGGTATGTAGATATATAGTAGGTTAGTAGTAATATATTTTAAAGTATTTTTATTTTGTTTTAAAAGAAATGGTTATTTTTCTCTTTACGTAGGGTAGTCAAAATTAAAACATAATATATTAAATTTAATCTTTAGTAATACAAAGACTTACACATACTGAAACGCATGTGGCGAAAAGTTATAGATATTAAACCCTGCTCATAAAATATTACGACTATTTATATATATTTTTTTCATTCATGTGCATCACATATAATTATAAAATTCAATTTTTTTTTGTTGTTGTTGTTAAGGATAATCCAATAACTCATGCAATAAAACGCTTGTGAAACCGAAAATTGGATATAATCTGTGTTCTAATTGTGAAAAAGTAATAGGTTGGAAACGCATAGATGATTACAATCATCTATCAGAGATGTATACATGGGAGCTGTACATATGGAATGTAACTTGAACTATAAGCAGTGTAAAACAATTCCTGTTATATTCCATAACTCGAAAAAGTATGATGGTCATCATATTATGACAAAGCTAGGAAAGTTCAAAGATCATGAAATCGACGTGATTGTCTCTTCTTCTATGAAGAATTATATAACCTTTAAAATCAGAAAGCCAACATGTCCTATTTATAGGGCCTTCATATATTATTTTTGTTTGCGCTGGTTTTGAACCCGCGAACTTCAGCTTGGACTTATTATTGATACGCTAACCATTGGGCTGTCCGTGCCCTGATGCTTTCTCGCTTTCTTATAAATACTATCTATTACAATCATACTTTTCTCGACTCGTGATATATCATTTGAATCGACCTATATATATGTTAGGTTTGCTATATTAGAGGTCTCTAAACTTTGCATATATGACTTGATATAGAATACTTAACTTACCATATTCAAACACACAATATTTATAAGGATATAGAACAATGTCGTGATTTCTTTAACTTCACTAAGTATTCAAAACCACATCGTCTAAACCGCACAAGTTTCGAACCCACAAACATATAATCAGACTTGTCATTTTATAGCCAGGACGCTAACCACAGGGCTAAGTGAGCCCCCGCTTATTTTATAGTCACCACGCTAACTATTGGGCTTAGTACGCCCCATGGTAATTTATACCCACCACGCTAACTATTTGGCTTAGTGAGCCCCTGCTTATTTTATTTTTAACATGCTAACTATTGGGCTTAGTGAGCCCCAGGCTAACTTATACCCACCACGCTAACTATTGGGCTTAGTGAACCCCCGCTTGTTTTATAGCCACCATGCTAACCACAGGGCTAAGTGAGCCCCCGCTTATTTTATAGTCACCACGCTAACTATTAGGCTGAGTGAGCCCCAGGCTATTTTATACCCACCACGCTAACTACTGGGCTGAGTGAGCCCCAGGGTATTTTATACCCACCACGCTTACTGGGCTTAGTGAGCCTCCGTTTATTTTATAGCCACCACGATAACCACAGGGCTAAGTGAGCCCCTGTTTATTTTATAGCCACCACGCTAACCACAGGGCTAAGTGAGCCCCGCTTATTATATAGTCAACACGCTAACTACTGGGCTGATTAAGCCCCAGGTATTTTATAGCCTCACGCTAACTACTGGGCTGAGTGAGCCCCAGGTTATTTAGTCACATGAATATGATTTCCAAGGTATATATCCTTACTTGATTTAGACCATTGCCTATGGTAAGATAAAGCTTGGAAGTAAATTGATAAACCCCATACATTTCCCTCGAAAACTCACTTGTATTTTATTAAATATCTGTAGAATTCAGCATAGTTTATTAAAATTATATACATTCTCATTAGTTTATGATTCTACTAACTTATAATATCTATATGGTAACTTGGATTATTAGTATTCCCACTTAAAAATTTCTTTTGTAGATTTAATATAATAAACACTAACATGAGTCTGACTAAACTTTTACCATTTTCATTTCAACTTAGTTTTAGGAAATTTATCTATATAGCTTTAAATTTTACTGTTTAGTTAGTCTATTATTCCAAAGTATTATTTTTTTAGTTCTAATATTTAAAACATATACATATCGTTTTACATAGCAGGTATCAAATTAATTTAAAGTCATATTAAATATATATATATATATATATATATATATATACACAAATACTATTCTTACCTGATACGCCAGCTAGCTAAACACCCAACCGTCTCACACCAAGACTCTGAGAAAAGTGAATGCTTGTTCAGGGCATTATCAGCTAATATAATCACTGATAAGATTTGATCATGTGATATGTGACGTCACTGATTAAATGATATCACGTGACCATGTGATATAATTCAATACGTCACCAGTGAGTCAGAGATCACGTGATCAAATCTTATCAGTGATTATATTAGCTGATCAGGCCCTGAACAAGCATTCACTTTTCTCAGAGTCTTGGTGTGAGACGGTTGGGTGTTTAGCTAGCTGGCGTATCAAGTAAGAATAGTATTTGTATATATATATATATATATATATATATATATATATATATATTTAATATGACTTTAAATTAATTTGATACATGCTATGTAAAACGATATGTATATGTTTTAAATATTAGAACTAAAAAAATAATACTTTGGAATAATAGACTAACTAAACAGTAAAATTTAAAGCTATATAGATAAATTTCCTAAAACTAAATTGAAATGAAAATGGTAAAAGTTTAGTCAGAATCATGTTAGTGTTTATTATATTAAATCTACAAAAGAAATTTTTAAGTGGTAATACTAATAATCCAAGTTACCATATAGATATTATAAGTTAGTAGATTCATAAACTAATGAGAATGTATATAATTTTAATAAACTATGCTGAATTCTACAGATATTTAATAAAATACAAGTGAGTTTTCGAGGGAAATGTATGGGGTTTATCAATTTACTTCCAAGCTTTATCTTACCATAGACAATGGTCTAAATCAAGTAAGGACATATACCTTGGAAATCATATTCATGTGACTAAATAACCAGTAGTTAGCGTGAGGGCTATAAAATACCTGGGGCTTAATCAGCCCAGTAGTTAGCGTGTTGACTATATAATAAGCGGGGCTCACTTAGCCCTGTGGTTAGCGTGGTGGCTATAAAATAAACGGGGGCTCACTTAGCCCTGTGGTTATCGTGGTGGCTATAAAATAAACGGAGGCTCACTAAGCCCAGTAAGCGTGGTGGGCATAAAATACCCTGGGGCTCACTCAGCCCAGTAGTTAGCGTGGTGGGTATAAAATAGCCTGGGGCTCACTCAGCCTAATAATTAGCGTGGTGACTATAAAATAAGCGGGGGCTCACTTAGCCCTGTGGTTAGCATGGTGGCTATAAAACAAGCGGGGGTTCACTAAGCCCAATAGTTAGCGTGGTGGGTATAAGTTAGCCTGGGGCTCACTAAGCCCAATAGTTAGCATGTTGACTATAAAATAAGCAGGGGCTCACTAAGCCAAATAGTTAGCGTGGTGAGTATAAATTACCATGGGGCGTACTAAGCCCAATAGTTAGCGTGGTGACTATAAAATAAGCGGGGGCTCACTTAGCCCTGTGGTTAGCATCCTGGCTATAAAATGACAAGTCTGATTATATGTTTGTGGGTTCGAAACTTGTGCGGTTTAGACGATGTGGTTTTGAATACTTAGTGAAGTTAAAGAAATCACGACATTGTTCTATATCCTTATAAATATTGTGTGTTTGAATATGGTAAGTTAAGTATTCTATATCAAGTCATATATGCAAAGTTTAGAGACCTCTAGTATAGCAAACCTAACATATATATAGGTCGATTCAAATGATATATCACGAGTCGAAAAAAGTATGATTGTTATAGATAGTATTTATAAGAAAGCGAGAAAGCATCAGGGCACGGACAGCCCAATGGTTAGCGTATCAATAATAAGTCCAAGCTGAAGTTCGCAGGTTCAAAACCAGCGCAAACGAAAATAATATATGAAGGCCCTATAAATAGGACATGTTGGCTTTCTGATTTCAAAGGTTATATAATTCTTCATAGAAGAAGAGACAATCACGTCGATTTCATGATCTTTGAACTTTCCTAGCTTTGTCATAATATGATGACCATCATAGTTTTTCGAGTTATGGAATATAACAGGAATTGTTTTACACTACTTATAGTTCAAGTTACATTCCATATGTAGGGGAGACCGGGGTACAATGGACCACTTTTGTAAATTTTGACTGTTAACTCTCAAAATACTGGTTTTTTGTGTTTGAAAAAATGTGTGCATATTATGTATATATTAGGGTTTAAGTTGCACTCACTCAAAATCAATAATTATGTTTACTTTTTTTACTATATTTTTTTAAATAGCAAGTGACAAAGTGGACCATTGTACCCCAAGGTCGGGGTACAATGGTCCACAGCATGGGGCTCAATGGACCACAAGTAAATTAAGAAAAAAAAACATTTATGTAGTACATTCTTTAATGACACAAACATAGAATGTATTATGCTTGTTTATTGGTGGCTTCAGTTCAAACATATAAGATTAACAAATATTAAAGTTAGCAAATACTAAAAAATTTTTGTGTCTCTGAAGGTATGCTGTTTTCTTGTAAATATGTAGAGTTCGGCAAACTCATTGCAATATCTTGAACATTTACAAGAGATTCATCAACAAGATCAGGTAAAATGAATACATTTTGATTAGGTTTTCACTGCATGAATCTGACAAAACATAATCCTGTTACCAAAGCATAAAAAAAGAGCACTGTTTTATCTTACTTAACACCTATAATTTATCTACACTAATATAAATAGATACAGAATAATAGGTATATTAATTTTTTAATGTACTTGTTTAATATAATTGCAGGTTTGTAAAAATATATTAATTTAAAATTAACTAAATGTTTAAAAATGTAAAGAAACCATAAATAAATAAATGATTAAGTAAAATACTTAAAAAATGTAAACTACGTGAATCATGGTTAATTTACTCACTAAAAATAAAACAATTTATTAATCTTAATTTCATATATAATGCCCGGATACAGAACTGGGGTACAATGGACCATGGTCCATTGTACCCCGGTTTTGGGTAGTCCATTGTTCCCCATATGGAAGTTTGACAGAAAAAAGTAAAAAAAAATAACAAATTTTATATTTAATTATTTTAGCTACATTTAATATAAGAATAGATTATCTTAGCTTTTAACTGTGCTCAGCAATGTCTTTCAAATCATAATTCTTTAATGAAGAAAAGAAGGATTGTTTCGCTGAAAATATTTACTTCTACCTGACACAAACCATCTTTCTAGAATAAAATGGCTAATTTGTCAGTTGGGCTCATAATTTTACACTTTGATTCACCACTGTAGTGCTATCATCTATATGCCAAAATATGAAGCATTCAAAAACAGAAATAATATGAATAACAGGGGGTGGTCCATTGTACCCCTTGGTCCATTGTACCCCGGTCTCCCCTACAGCTCTCCTGCATACATCTCTGATAGATGATTGTAATCATGTATGCGTTTCCAACCTAATACTTTTTCACAATTAGAACACAGATTATATCCAATTTTCGGTTTCACAAGCGTTTTATTGCATGAGTTATTGGATTATCCTTAACAACAACAGCAAAAAAAAAAATTGAATTTTATAATTATATGTGATGCACATGAATGAATATATATATATATATATATATAGTCGCATTATTTTATGAGCAGGGTTTAATATCTATAACTTTTCACCACATGCGTTGCAGTATGTATAAGTCTTTGTATTACTAAAGATTAAATTTAATATTTTATGTTTTAATTTTGACTACCCTACGTAAAGAGAAAAATAACCATTTCTTTTAAAACAAAATAAAAAGTACTTTAAAATATATTACTACTAACCTACTATATATCTACATACCTAGACCTTAGAATCAACTCGTATACTTTCTTTAGAAGAAATGAATTGAAATGTGTTCTTATCAGTGAATCTTATCTAGAATGTTATCGCGATCAGTGATGTCATCAAACCACGTGGTGAAGAATCTAGTTGAATTTAGGTGAAGTCCAGTAAATCGTGCTTGACATTTTTACGTAATGATAAATTTCTATATATATATATACATATATATATTTATATATATATGTTTTGTATAACCAATATGTTTTAACTCATGTATTAATAGTTCAGGTCTTGTTACTATATTTTATGCAATAAGAGAAATTATACTTTACTTAAGTAGTAGTATATATCAAATTCCTATCCTTCTTGTGGTCCCTATATTTTTTGAATTGTATATTGTTAGCCTAAATTATATTGAAGCCATTTCTATGAAAATAGGGAAGGGTGCTATTAAATTTAGTGGAGTATAATTCATATATATTGTGGGGGACTCTGTATTTTTAGTGTAATTTCTATTTTAGTATGACTTGTATCGAATTAGATTCATTAACCTATTTAATTAAAACCAATCTCTTATCCCAAAAATTCTTAAGGCTACCTCTTAATTACTATTTTTAATTTTTTTTCTTAGTTATTATTTTTCATTGAATATACAATGAAGCATATATAACGAATCGAGTTGAAGCTATAAAGGGTAACAGGAAGGAATTCGTATACATTAACGGTATCAATCTCGCTTTATTATATGAATCTAACTTTGAAAAAATATTTCGAAAATTATAGTATAATATAAATATATTCATGTATTTTAATGATGCATACAAACTATACTATTTGTAGTTATGGATATGTTTAGGTAAGAATTGTGCGTTCTTAAGTCATTTCGAAACAGGGTCCTTCAAACAGACCACTTCACGAAACTTTTAACCCTAAAACAGGACACTTCACACAATGTTTCGTCTTAAAAATAGACCTTCCACAAGCATACTAATGTATGTACTTTTAATAGGATTTTAAAATGTTAAACGATATAAATATTAGATCTAAATATAAATCATTTTTTTACATTCAGTGAATAATTCTAGTCAAAATCCACGCATGTTCGAGCCTGTTAGTTAAATATGACATACACTAATAAGATTAGCTAATGATTCATTTTCTCATATGGTTAATAGTAGCAATCATTTCTCATACTGTAAGTGGTTGTATGAAGATGCAAAATTTATGATTTATGATTATTTTATTTTTCTATCTTATAATACCTATTCATTCTGTATTCTACCATATGCCTTGTCCATGACGTCACGATATTCCGTGATTTTAAGAGATAAGCAAACACATTACCGTTCAGTTGTTGTAAGACAAGCATAGTAGAAGGTCGAATTTGGATGAAGTCCAGCACATTATGGTTACACTTTTTAGGTAAGATAACTTTATGTATATATATATTTTCAATATTAAAACAAAAATATTTTGAAATAATGCCCTAAATAAATAGTACAATATATATTTTATAAAAACAAAGTCAAAAGGTTAGTTATCCTATTCATTCCTCAAAAGAAATTTTTAAGTTAGAATACTAAAAACTCAATTCAATATAATTTTTCTATACTTTACTATACAAAAAGCATAGACTAATGTAATTTAGTTTTATACTATTTAAAATTCATATATCTTATAGGGGACCCTGTATTTTTTTTTACCATAACCTGTATCAAATTCATTTAAACAGGTTCAAATTCATTTAAACATCTGTTTGTCTCAAAATTCTTAAGGGTACCTCTTAATGGCTATTTCTTAGTTCTTATTTTTCATTAAATACACAGTGAAGCCTTTTAAAACTTAACAGATTTTAGTATATATATATCTACTATATATATAAAACACAAACAGAAATTTCGTTTCGTTCCTTTATAACTCGAGATCTGCCGAATGGATTTTAATGGAACTTGCACTGTTCGATAGATAATTTGTCAGGGAAAGTTTTAGTATATAACACAACGTTCTACGTAGATTAGTTATAGAATTATGATGGAAAGTTCCATTATTTTGGACGAAAAGTTTACCACTGGTTATTTTTTGGCGACCATTATTGATGCAGAAAGAATAGAAAAAGCTATACATCTAAAAAATAAAAGAACAAACTGTGCTAATTTTATTAAAAAAAGAAGAAAAAGAAAGAAAGAAAGAAAAAGAAAAGAAAGAAAAAGAAAAGAAAAAAAAGAAGAAAAAAGTTTTGATGAGAGATAATATTATAAAATGAAAATATTTAATTTAAACATGATTGGGAATCTTCGTAATGCTTAAAAAATTATTCAATAGGCAAGATTGCTATTGAAAAAACATTTGGCGAGTTATCTTTTGCTTTTGGGGATTTTGATTTTACTTTTGCCCCAAATAATTTAATTTTAAGACAAAAGGGGTTTTTTTTGTTGTTGTTTCAGAAAGAATTAAAATGGCTATACATCTCGAAAAATAAAAGAAAAAACTATTACTAATTTTATTAAAAAAAACGAAAGAAAAGAAAAGGAAAAAAAAAAGGAAAACAGTTTTGATGAGAGATTTTAAGCCAAAAGATGTTTTTTCAAGTGTACGAAATCATTTTTGCAGTATTTTTTTTTTGGTACTTTTCGGTTAGCCGGGCGCCAGTGATATATATATACATGTATATATACACACACATATATATATACACATATATATACACATATACATACATATACACTTATATGTATGAAGATATATATACATATGTATATACATATATATTTATATATGTACATATATCACTGGCGCCCAGCTAACCGAAAAGTACCTTTTTTATTCAAATGTAAAGTATATTAACAGCAATATACTTCTATTTACTTCTACCTTATACACTACTGGCCATTAAAAATGCTACACCATGAAGGAATGCAAATAATAGAATGATATTTATTGGACAAATACATTATAATGGGAAGGACAGGTGATTACATTTTCAGAATATTAGGAGATATAGTTCCTGAGAAAACACTACCCAAAGCACCCACCTCTGGCCGCAATAACAGCATTTATCTGCCTAACCATGGAGTCGAACAGAGATTGGATTTCATGTACGGGTACATCAGCCCATGCAGCTTTAACACTATGTCACAGTTCATAAACCGTAGTGACGGGCGAGTGGTGGCGGGCCAGTCTCTCAGAAGCCATTAACAGGACATTTTCAATTGGTGAGAAATCAAGAGAACGTGCCGGCCAGGGCAACAGTCGAACATGTTCTGTATGAAGGAAGGTCAGGATAGTACGACCTACATGCGGTCGAGCATTCTCCTGCTAAATCGTAGAGTTGCGGAGGCATCGAAGATAAGGCAGAACCATGGGCCGTAACACATCAGAAATGTAAGGGCTGCTGTTGAATTTGCCGGCAATGCGATCAAGAGGTTACCGAGACGTGTATCCAATGACACTTCACACCGTCACTTCAGGTGATATGACAGTATGACGATTCGAATGCAAGCTGGCAATGTGCGTTTTCTACGATGCTGCCAAACATGAATGCTGGCCTCATGATGCTGTATATGACGCAGGAATGGCGTCTCACGTCGTGTTTGATGAATCCAGGCTCTGTATGCAGCATCATGATGCCAGCTTCCATGTTTGGCGGCATCGTGGGAAACGCACATTGCCAGCTTGCATTCGAATCGTTATACTGTCATATCACCTGAAGTGACGGTGTGAAGTGTCATTGGATACACGTCTCGGTAACCTCTTGATCGCATTGCCGGCAAATTCAACAGCAGCCCTTACATTTCTGATGTGTTACGGCCCGTGATTCTGCCTTATCTTCGATGCCTCCGCAACTCTACGTTTTAGCAGGAGAATGCACGACCTCATGTTGCTCATACTATCCTGACATTCTTTGATACAGAAGATGTTCGACTGTTGCCCTGGCCGGCACGTTCTCTTGATTTCTCACCAATTGAAAATGTCCTGTTAATGGCTTCTGAGAGACTGGCCCGCCACCACTCGCCCGTCACTACGGTTTATGAACTGTGACATAGTGTTAAAGCTGCATGGGCTGATGTACCCGTACATGAAATCCAATCTCTGTTCGACTCCATGGTTAGGCAGATAAGTGCTGTTATTGCGGCCAGAGGTGGGTGCTTTGGGTAGTGTTTTCTCCAGATCTATATCTCCTAAATTTCTGAAAATGTAATCACCTGTCCTTCCCATTATAATGTATTTGTTCAATAAATATCATTCTGTTGTTTGCATTCCTTCATGGTGTAGCATTTTTAATGGCCAGTAGTGTATATGAAATTTCGTTCCGGCTGCTTATAACTCGAGTTTTGCTCCATGGATTTTCGTAAAACTTAAACTCTAAGATAGATAATTTTTCAGGGAAGGGTTTATTGCATAACATATCGTTCTACGTAGCTTAGTTATAGAATTATTATGTGAAGTTCTAGAATCAGATTAATCCGATTATAAAAGATTTGCCTTTTTAAAAGATTCTGCCGAATGGATTTCGATGAAACCTACACCGTTAATTAAATAATTTTGTAGGGAAAGTTTTATTATATAACATATCATTCTACGTTGCTTAGTTCTAGAATTATAGGAGGAAATTCGAAAATCGGGTAACTTTTTTTATCAAATATTAGCTTTTAATATCTGATTCCGATTATGAAATTAGCCTTCTGAAAAAGTTCTACTGGACGGATTTTGATGATAATTGTATTGTTAGTTAGATGCTATTTCAGGAATGGTTTTAGTGCACTATATATTGTTCTACGTTGCTTAGTCAAATAGTTATGTGTGAAGGTTATATAGTCAGGTGAACCCGATTCCGAAAGATTAGCCTTTTAGAAAGTTTTTACTGGGCGTATTTTTTGCGACTTGCATTGTTAAGTAGGTAATTTTTAAGCATGGTTTTAGTGTATTTCATATCGTTCTATGTTAGTTTTAGAATTATGTGGAAAAATAGCCTTTATAAAAACTTCTACTGGATGGCTTTCATTAGTTAATTTGTTTTCATTGTTAGTTCGATAATTTTTAGTGATTGTTTTAATTTATTGCATATAGTTTTATTTTATCGTTCTTTAGCAAACCCTAACTGTAAATTACCAAATAAAATAGTTTGTCCTTAACAGCTAAAATTTTGACTGCACATTAGAAAATATAATAGCGCAATGGCGTCATTTTTCAGTTATGTGGAAAGATATTCCAGGTAAATATACAGATTGCTTTCAAATACAAGGTCAAATTAAACGATATATTTCGTTTGATTCAAGGTTCATTTGTAGAAGCCGTCCAGTGCAGCGGGCGTAGCTTGCTAGTATATATATATATATCACCATATGTATATATGAAGAGTAGAACCTATATAGAACTACACGAAATAATTCGTATACATTGACGGGTTTAAATAGCTCATTTCATACATTTACCTACAAAAAATGTGCCAGAAACTGTGAGTGACAGGTATTTCTCATCGCGGAGTGACTCATTATCTCATACGGGGTGAAATCAACGCTTCCCGATAGAAAGATGATTCAGCGATATGCATGTTGAGGGAATACTGGATAGCCGTCTGTTTTTCTTAATTTCAATTCTAAAAAATATATATTTTAAACGATAAACTAAAAAGGCATTCGTGTAAAACCTATTTTTACATCGCATGAATACGAACTCATTTGAAAATAGCAGTCTATTTCTTAAAATATCTGTGGAATCATAATATTTTTACAGGGTATATTGTGAAGGGGCCTTTTCATTCAAACAGTGATGTTAGATTTTTATGAAAGGTCAATATCCCTCGTATTTCTATCGCCTTAATATAACATGAATCTATTGAATTTATTTTGTGAAGGACGCTGGGATTCGAATAGGATTACATTATTTGTGAAGGGCCCTGGTATATAAATAGTCCCATTATTTTGTGAAGGTAGCTTAATATCTATAACTATGTATTTTGAACATATCGATGCGCAAGCTGTACTTTTAGCCTAACTTGAATTGAAAAAAAAGGCGAAAGTGTAAATTATCTGATTTTAGTAAGGGATCTTATGCATAATTGGATTTTTTGTGAAGGATGCTTTCTTATTCTAAAGGGGATCTGTTCACTATTTTAATTGACTATGTACAATATGGTAAAATTATATTTTGTACACATAACATTTCGATAATGTTGGAAAGTGATTCATAAACTATACCGCTACGCATGATTTTTCATACTTGTTTATTTATTATTTTATATATGAGTTAAAATTCTTTTTGTACCACTCTGTATTTTTTGTGGAAAGTGATTCATGAATTATGACGCTACGCATGATTTTTCATTCTTGTTTATTTATTATTTTATATATACGTTAAAATTCTTCTTTTTATATCACTCTGTATTTTTTGAAGTGCGTATTGTTAGTCCATCGAAGGGCCCCACTGGGTAAAAAAAGGGATGGGAGATGACGAGCTATTAGAATTGAGTGCAGTATAATTCATACGGGACCCTGTATTTTTTACTATAACCCCCCGTGGTGATCCCTGGGACCAGGAAGTTTTGACTCTAGGTCACTTCTAGCTAAAAGCTCACACCTTAATGCAAAATTCATTTCAGTTGAGAGTTTATGTCTTAGATTACTTTCAGCTGAAAATCCTACTTTTGGCGACTTTTAAAACTAAAAATTCTATTTTTAACTCTGAAAATTCTACTTTTGGTTTAAAAGAAAAAAATGTCTAAGTTCTTCAATTAAAATTAATTAATGACCCTTTTTAATTATTATTTTTAATTATTATTTTTAATTATTCGTTCACTCCTACTGTATACACTCATATTCAAACTGAGTACTCTCATTGAAAAAAAAAATCTAGCGAAAATTTCTAACTTCCCCAATTAAAATTAATTAATATTTTTAATTAGTCATTCACTTCTACTGCATACACTCCTATTCAAACTGCATACTCTCGATGAAAAAAAAATTTGCTTCTAAAAATTTCTAAGTTCCCCAATTAAAATTAATTAATGTCCATTTTTAATTACTATTTTTAAATACAATTCACAAACTGAAAAAATATTTCCCACCCTACTCTAGTTGAAAAAAAAATTCTAAGTTCCCCAATTAAAGTTAATTAAATTTGTAATTCGTTAAAATTCACCTTGTACTGTAATAGATATTTCTCCGCGGAAAAAAAAAAAAAAAAAAAAAAAATTGCTTCGAAAAATTTCTAAGTTCCCCAATTAAAATTAATTAAATTTCTAATTCACTAAAATAAATCCATTGAAACACACCTCGTACTCTAGTAGGAAATTCTCCGCGAAAAAAAAAATTGCTTCGAAAAATTTCTAAGTTTCCCAATTAAAATTCATTAAAATAATCCCCTTATTTTAGGTGGTGAAGGGCACTTCGAGCGGGAGGCAGATGGGCAGGTGCTGCACTTTGAGCGGTGGGCATGTGGGCAGGTGCTGCACTTCGAGCGGTGGGCATGTGGGCAGGTGCTGCACCTTGCACCGTGCCCACAGCCCGCCCGCCACCCGGGGCCGGACGCCCACTTTTCCTCTACTAAGGTGGTCCCATTTCAATTTCGTCAAAATCTGATTATTAGAACAAATTATTTATTCAAATTTTCATTATTTTGATGAAGATTTAATTTATATTTCAAAAAGTCCTTTATTTGAATTGTTGCCAAATTGTAAAATAGCGCACATAATAATAATCCCTTTCATTTAAAAAAATGCATTTATTTACACGTGACTATTAAAAACAGATATAAAACTTTAAAATAATAATTAAATGGTCACGTGTTAAAAGCAGTAAATGTAGAAAAATACGTTAGAAAAAAAAACTTCCGCGTGAATATTAAAAAAGAGAAATAATTAAATTATTATGCGTTCAAAACATTAAATGGGGAAACTTACGTCATATTTAAAATGCTCAAATAACATTACTTCCAAACAGTTTCAATTTAAAAACATATTTACACGAGAGATTAATTTATTTGTAGCTGATGTATTATGTATACCAAACTACGAAAAGTCCTTCTGGTCTATACCGGCAAGAAAATATAGCCTACTTATTGGTTAAAAAATTTATTTTTCGCTTTTTAGTAGTTTTGAAGTCGGTTCTATTTTTGGTTAAAAAGTTTATTAATGATGATTGTCATTGCAATTCTTGAAGAGTGGAACAGTATTCCCCAAAGTCTTATCGACAACCTCCTCGCATCCATGGAAAATAGGTGTGAAACAGTCTTAGCAGCTGTTCGAGGAGACCACACGCCATATTAAAAATCTTGCATCACTTCTAAATAGAGTTGCAAAAACTAGGAAAAATCCGGTTTAAACCTGGGAATAAACCGGTTTTTTTTTTAAATAAACCGGGGTTTTGGGGAACAAACTGGGTCTATTGGAAATAAACATGGGAATAAACCGTTTTTTTTTGCAACACTACTTCTATACAATACTTTTTTTGTCATTTACATGTAACCAAATTGTTGCACTAAACCATGTTTTCATGTTCTTATTTCCATCGTTTCAAAGAATTAAAGTTCTCTTACAAATTATTTTGCGTCTTTTTTCTGTATTGCGAATTGATACACGTGTACTCTCCATTTTATGTCCATGCATGGCAGTAGTGGGAAAAGGAGAGTTCACTTCTACAGGCGGCGGTGGCGGCGGTGGAAGGGGGCTTATTTTTGAGAGGGGCTTATTTTAGAGGGGGCTTATTTTTGAGGGAAGCTTATTTTTAAGGGGGGCTTATTTTTTTTTTTATTTTTTTTTTTAATTTTAGAATGGACTTTCAGTTTGAAGGCGAAACGGAGATAATTTTTATTTGTGGCGCCCTCTATCGGAAGGGAATGCAATAACGAATATTTAAAATAGGTTTTCTTGAAAAGATTTCACTGAGGTTTGAACCTGCAAAATAGCTTCTTGACTTGATAATTTGTGATAGGTTTAACTGATCAAGCCAAGAAGCTACATATGAATGTCGAGATTTTAAGTGTTTAAAGAGAGGTATCGCGGTACCGGAAGTGAAAAGTTTAAAGTTTATTTTATACTGAATTTAAATGAAACCGGAAATTTATCTTTTTCGATATGATTGGATTGAATATTAACATATTTATTTTAAAATGTATAGTGAAAGCAATGGTAAAAAGAAGACATCTTTAGGGGTAATTACTGTTTTTATTGTGTTTGGTGTAGAAAACATAGGAAAGAGGTATAGTTAAAAAACAAATTCAATTTTATTAATAATTTTCCCAATGCAATACATGTGGACCCACTTTTCGTTTTTTAGTGGATTTTGACAAATCTAATACAGAATCTTGTTTAATGTTTGTTGACAAATATTTATTTTTAATAAAATTTCGCGGGACATTCATTTCGTTTAATGTTTCTAATAATTCGTTCTGTGCCTTGATCGGTTTTCTTTTATTTACAGAAAACAAAAGATTAAATAAATCTACCAAGTTTGATTCGGGGATAGGTTTTCCTTCGAAACTTACAGTCAAATTTTTATCCTATCGAAATTTTCTTGGATGTGCCATGACAAACTGAACTAATGCTTTGATAATTTAGGATAGCTTTATCTGGATATCATGGTGGTTAGATTACGGATATTTGTGTTTGGAATAACGTGATTTTTAATTTTTCCTGTTCAGTTTCAATTATATTGTGAAATGAGGGTGTATTTTTGAAAGATAATGTTAACTTTTTGTGATTATCTTGTAACAGACTGCTTTCATTAAAAGTGTATTTTAGAATTGTAAACTACAATTTTGAAATTTTCGCATGTTTGGAAAAAAAGCACAGGGAAAAAAATAAAAGTATTAAAAAAATAATAACAACAACTGTTCAAAAATATAATAACAACTAAACAAATGATCAAAAATAATAAAAAATGTTCAAATAATAATAACAACTGTTCAAAAATAATAAAAACTATTTAAAAAATAATAACAACTGTTCAAAAATAATAAACGATTGACTTTATACAACCAACATTTAAAAAAAAGATAATCGAATCTAGTTTTTTCTAACATGACTTATTTGAAATATTCACTTTTTCTAGTTAGATTTATAACACGTAAGTGATTTATAACACATAAGTTACACATAAGTAAAATATTATTTATAAAATCACTAAATACGAGATTAATAAGAATTTTTAACTTACAAACATATGAACTTCTGATACACAAGTGATTCGACCACTAAAATATTATTTAGAAAAGCATTTTTGACTTACAATTGTACGAACTTCTGATATGTAACCCTTTCTGAATCAATGTGTAAGAATTAACTGACTATTGAACTTATAACAGAGTACGATAAAATAATCACGTGACTTTTTAAAACCAATAAAATGTTATTATTTTTAAACAAGCGTCCTCTATCATTTTATGAACTTCCAAGAAACGAGTTAATATGATTATATTGTTTCCTGTTACCGCTGTGAAAGGTTGTGTTTTCCGTTTTAAGTTAGTTTACATTTAAGTGATTACGGAACGAGTCATGGATTCTGCTTTGTTAAGTGCTAATGATATGTCTAACGTGAAGAGTGAACCCTCATCACCAGGATTAAATGACCATGACATGGAATTTTTAATACAGCCTAAAGAAGAACCCGTTTCGAATTGTGAAGTGAAACCCACCTCATCAGGATTAAAGAAACAGAAGTTACCCTTTGTGTGTTCTACTTGCGACAAAGCTTTTCCCCGAAAGGTTAACTTAACGTTTTACATGAAATGTCATCTGGAGAAAATACCTCTTGTGTGTATAATTTGTGAAAAAACATTTGCTAGAAACTATCATTTATTAAATCATATGAAGGTCCATTCAAAGACCCCTGTGATTCATAATTGTAATGTATGTGGCGAAGTATTTTCACAAAAGAGTGATTTATTAAAGCATGGGAAAATTCATAATACTTCCAAGCCAAATCAAAGGAAAAGTAGACAGTCACACAGTCACTGTAAATGCGACGACTGTTTTGAAACATTTAATAATAGATCTGACTCAGTGAAACATAGAAAAATTCATCTTTCACCTAAAGAACTTAACCCATCTGATCAACTTTCCTTGGGAAACAGTTCGAAATATGAAATTTCAGACATCACTTAGTTTAGTAAAATATTTAAGTTTTTCGATGTTTTTACTCCTGCTCATTGGAATTTAGGTGAGAAAATGATTGTTGAAGTACAAATGAATAAGAACTATGAGCTTTATGTTCACATACAGAAATACGAAGAATTTGAAAAGAACGGTCGTGAACGTACCCCCACAAATGAAGGCATTACATTATCATGTGCAACATTCGACAAATTTGAATCGAGATTGGATAAATTTAATTTTGTTTCTGAAAAAGATACATTCGTATGTAATAATGACTTACTAATCGCTTATGTAAATAAGGAATCATGCATACTGCAAAAATTATTCAAATCGAAAAAGTTTGGGTTTTGTTTGAAGTCGGATTTTTTACTGCTTACAAAAGATCAATATTTGAAACTAGTGAAAAATGGCTTTAAAATTACCAAATGTCTCATTGAGACGCTTTTAACTAAGCTTATTCCTGTTTCGATTTTAGAAAACTTAAACAAATGTAAATGTACCCACCTCACAATAGAAGAGACTTTGAACTATTTCTTAAAATGTTTCGATGACGAGTTAAAGTCATCCGTTTCTCGCGTGTTTGATTGCTATCGATGTTCAATCGGAGAACCAATTAATGTGAAACACGAGTGTGATAGTTATAATTTGCGTAGAAAGTATAATTGGTGTAGCGACAGTGCACTGCTAAATTCCAACGTGACTGAATTTGTGAAAAACATATTCAAGAAATGTTCATGTAATTATACTCATTTATTTTTTGAAACTATGAATATGGACTTTTATAATAACCATTTAGACAATGTATTTGTAAATTAACATAGAAATGTATTTATTTAATAAATATTTGTTTTTATATCACATATCTGTTTTTATTTCACATGTCTATTTATTTTTTTTTATTTATGAAATCAATCTCTGAAGTTTTATTTTCTAGAAAAAAAGTAAACATATATTTATGAGTAGGCAATTTTTTTAATTGTAGTCTTTAAAGTTAACCCTTTTTGGTCAAATGAAATCTCTTTTTAAGAAAAATTGATTATTTTTATTTGAATACGTATTAAACTTATTTCTTGATAAGAAAGTTTAATTTTTCTCTCAGTTTAAACAGTGACACTGCATGTTTTGATAATTTCCACCCCACAGTTAACATTACAGTATTTAACCTTGTTAAGAAAATGTTTAACTTAAACCGTCACTGTATTTATTATAGATAAGTAAACATTTTATCTTTAACCTATATGTAATTCAAATGATTATCTATAACTGTGACTGCTTTAACCTAGATAAGTAAATGATTTCATGAAACACAATCGGTTTACTGTTGACTTTTATCGAGATTACACCAGTTAGTGGAATGCTGATGAAAAATATTTTATGATATTAATATGCAGAAAAGATCTCACGAAGAAGTACTTTCACCTTCGAAACGTCTACGTTTAGAAAAACCTATGGAAAATTCAAATACCTATGAGAAGGAGTTAAAAGACCCAAGATTAAAACTTTCTAAAATGGGTAATAACTGTGTAACTACTGAGGACTTACAAGATGTGAAACCCGAGATCGCTATGAATTTTTCAAACTTTGCCTATGGGAATGATACAACATCTTTCGAGAATCCCGGTCGAATGCCAAATTCTGCCACGGACTATTTGAATACATTTTTCGAAGACATAAGTTTTGAAAATTTAGATTGTTCTACTACCTTAACGTTTCAAGAACCTACAAATAATATTTTACAGACTACTGTTAAACGCGAGGTCAACGAGCTACAAGCAAGCAACCTTTCGCAAACAAGTGGTGAATTACAAACCACCATCTCACCTACAAATAACATTAAAAGTGATAAATTATGCAATTCATATGTGTTTCATAAAGAACTAAGTGACTGTTTCTATTTAACTTTGAAGTTAAGAACTAAACAATATTGTATACTTATACGAGAATTTAAACGCAATGTATCTACTAATGAAGAAATCCCGACAAACCGCGTGGTTAATATGGATATTCCTAGCTGGTTTGAGTTTCAATATAAACTCATCGCATTTAATTTAAGATACAAAAGTGCGTCCTTTGTTTCTAATAACATGATTTTAGTGTTAAATCACAATTCTACGATGCGAATTAAAAATTTAAAGAATCATTCTTATATTGACTTAAACGAACATCAGCTGGAAAAATTAAAAGAAAGTACCTCTCATTTAAATAGTGCACTTTTACAACATATGTATACAAAACTTTTACCATCTCTTATTAAAAAGAAATGTATGGTGAGTAATATATCTACAGAAAATGAACAGGTGTTAAAGTATAAACTTAACACGTGTATCGAGAATAATATGTTATCAATACTTAACCGATTATATGAATGTCAGGCATGTGCATTACGGCATTCAAGCAAAGGCCTTCACTCCTGTTTCGCATTTAATAATAGGGAAAAATTTAATCAATTAGGGGAAGCTTTGTTAATGCTCGTTGATTTCGATTATGTAACTTCAACGTTTCTAAACGGAGTTTATAATGTTAGTGAGCACTTTTTGTGTAAGATTAATGAACAGACTATTTGTAATGAATTGTTTAAGACCTGAAAATAAAATATTTTTGATTAAGTTCTGTATGTTTATTTTTGCAAAGTGTCTATGAGTGTATTTATTAGTTTATAATTTAGTAGAACTTTTAAGTGAAGTCATGTAATCCAATTTTTAAAAAATTCATCTATTAAAAAAAATTAATTGAAATGAAAATATTTACGTTCGAAAAAAAAAAAGAAGTTAATGAAATTAAAACTTATCAAAATTAAATGTTAACAAAAAATAAATAAATAAAGGTTAACAAAAATATAGTTTGAAAATAAAAGTAAACAAAATATATATATAATAAAATAAAATAAAATAAAATTTAACAAAATAAAGTTAATAAAGCAAAAGAAGGTATATGTTATAAAGAGAGGGATTTCCGGGTTTATGTAACTTACAAAATGTATGTGTGTGTGTATTTATTAGTTTATCATTAAGTAGAACTTCTAAGTGAACAGTTAGAATTTATGTTTTCTATATAACTTAGCACAAAATAAAAATTTTCACTGTTGCAAAAATATTCAACTATTAAATGGAAATATACATATTAGTAAAAAAAAAAAATATATCACAAGTTAATAAAATTATTTTAAATTTCATACAATTTAACAAATATATACGAAACACATTACGGATTTAAATATTATAAGATATGTTTGATTGAAATTTTTAAGACAGATTTTAATAGTTTGAATTTATTTTAGAAGATAGTTTTTAACAGTCTAGAGGTTCGAACTTGACAAAATGAAATCAAGACACAATGATTTGTATGTTATTTTAATCATTATGTCATGACTTCATACCTATGAAAGTGCATTTAAAGGTTTGTCTAGGTTTATTCAATGTTACTAAGCGTTTGAGAAACCGAAAATTAATGAAAAAACAGATCGCCTTCTACCAATTACGCTACGAATGTTTCATTCAATTATTATAAATAATAAAACCTTTTAGAATATTACTTATTTTAAATTTAAAATAATAAAAATTTAAAGTTAACAAAATAAATAATTCCTCTGTTCATTATTAATAAAAGTTTACAAAATTAAAGTTTCAAAATTAAAAGTTTCTGAAAATTATAAGTTAACAAAAAAAAATAAAATAAAATAAAATTTTAAAATAAAAATTAACAAAAGTAAAGTTTTTAAAATTTTTAAGTTATGTTTAAAAATCTTCAAATTAATCAAAATTAACTTTTAGTTTTATGTAAATGTAAGTTTCAATATTTTAAATATCGAGCTAACTGTTTATCCCCAAAATCATTTGTTTACCCATCTTCCAACCAACCAACTGGTAGCCTAGCCAACCATATACTTTGTATCAACACATGCGCAGAAAAAAAAGCACTGACTTATGCACTAACTTGAGTTCTACTTTAAAACCTTTGCTAGATTAGCTACATTATACAAGTCGAATATCTTCCATACTTAGAAAATTTATGATTTTTAACTATTCGTCCCTATTTTAAAACATTAACAAATAAATGTAATTTATATACTTACAAAAACAGGATAATTTCAAAAGAGGTCCATACATTTCAGCTTGCTAACATCATGTGTATGGTCTATAACAGAATAAGGTTAAACTATCAGTTTACTTCCTTATCACGCACGTGATCAAGACCTTACCAGTTACATGTTCAAGGCGATAACAGCTATAAACAGCGTGTGGTCATTTTAACTTCTGCCGTCGAGAATTGTGGTTCGGTAAGTTTTATTAGGTACCATTTTTTCTTTTTGGAAAATAAACTAATTGGAAAAAATTTATTTTCATACCCAGCTACTTTTAAATCACAATGTTAAAAGACTACATTTTATTATGCTAAATTATTCTTTTAAATGTCGAACAAAAGATCTTGCAACATATTTGCAAATAAGTTCTTACAAAATGGTTTTATTTGGTTAAAAGATGAACATTGTCAATTTAACTACATATTATTTTTTAGAATTACTTTTATTTTGAAAGCGAAAAAGACTAATAATTAAACTTACCTTATTTATGAGCTTGACAACATGGTTCATGCATGGTCTGGTTCTTGCGAGGACTTGTAGAGATCTGAAAGTTAGTACAAGTGTATATCATGTGATATGATGACGTTACTAGTAACGTCATCCACCACAGGTTAATCACGTGACTACGCGATCTTAACCTTCTCATTACTAATGATTTTTAGATCACATAACTATTTGTAACTATCACAAAATATATTTATAAAAATATATTCATAAATTAATAATTAATTAATTTTTTATTTTAAAATGCTATGCTTTTCAAAATAATACACAAATAAATTAGTTATTAATTTATGAATATATTTTTATAAATATATTCATATATTTTTATAAATATATTTTTATAAATATATTTTTATAAATATATAATCGAAATCAACGAGCATTAACAAAGCTTCCCCTAATTGATTAAATTTTTCCCTATTATTAAATGCGAAACAGGAGTGAAGGCCTTTGCTTGAATGCCGTAATGCACATGCCTGACATTCATATAATCGGTTAAGTATTGATAACATATTATTCTCGATACACGTGTTAAGTTTATACTTTAACACCTGTTCATTTTCTGTAGATATATTACTCACCATACATTTCTTTTTAATAAGAGATGGTAAAAGTTTTGTATACATATGTTGTAAAAGTGCACTATTTAAATGAGAGGTACTTTCTTTTAATTTTTCCAGCTGATGTTCGTTTAAGTCAATATAAGAATGATTCTTTAAATTTTTAATTCGCATCGTAGAATTGTGATTTAACACTAAAATCATGTTATTAGAAACAAAGGACGCACTTTTGTATCTTAAATTAAATGCGATGAGTTTATATTGAAACTCAAACCAGCTAGGAATATCCATATTAACCACGCGGTTTGTCGGGATTTCTTCATTAGTAGATACATTGCGTTTAAATTCTCGTATAAGTATACAATATTGTTTAGTTCTTAACTTCAAAGTTAAATAGAAACAGTCACTTAGTTCTTTATGAAACACATATGAATTGCATAATTTATCACTTTTAATGTTATTTGTAGGTGAGATGGTGGTTTGTAATTCACCACTTGTTTGCGAAAGGTTGCTTGCTTGTAGCTCGTTGACCTCGCGTTTAACAGTAGTCTGTAAAATATTATTTGTAGGTTCTTGAAACGTTAAGGTAGTAGAATCTAAATTTTCAAAACTTATGTCTTCGAAAAATGTATTCAAATAGTCCGTGGCAGAATTTGGCATTCGACCGGGATTCTCGAAAGATGTTGTATCATTCCCATAGGCAAAGTTTGAAAAATTCATAGCGATCTCGGGTTTCACATCTTGTAAGTCCTCAGTAGTTACACAGTTATTACCCATTTTAGAAAGTTTTAATCTTGGGTCTTTTAACTCCTTCTCATAGGTATTTGAATTTTCCATAGGTTTTTCTAAACGTAGACGTTTCGAAGGTGAAAGTACTTCTTCGTGAGATCTTTTCTGCATATTAATATCATAAAATATTTTTCATCAGCATTCCACTAACTGGTGTAATCTCGATAAAAGTCAACAGTAAACTGATTGTGTTTCATGAAATCATTTACTTATCTAGGTTAAAGCAGTCACAGTTATAGATAATCATTTGAATTACATATAGGTTAAAGATAAAATGTTTACTTATCTATAATAAATACAGTGACGGTTTAAGTTAAACATTTTCTTAACAAGGTTAAATACTGTAATGTTAACTGTGGGGTGGAAATTATCAAAACATGCAGTGTCACTGTTTAAACGGAGAGAAAAATTAAACTTTCTTATCAAGAAATAAGTTTAATACGTATTCAAATAAAAATAATCAATTTTTCTTAAAAAGAGATTTCATTTGATCAAAAAGGGTTAACTTTAAAGACTACAATTAAAAAAATTGCCTACTCATAAATATATGTTTACTTTTTTTCTAGAAAATAAAACTTCAAAGATTGATTTCATAAATAAAAAAAAATAAATAGACATGTGAAATAAAAACAGATATGTGATATAAAAACAAATATTTATTAAATAAATACATTTCTATGTTAATTTACAAATACATTGTCTAAATGGTTATTATAAAAGTCCATATTCATAGTTTCAAAAAATAAATGAGTATAATTACATGAACATTTCTTGAATATGTTTTTTTACAAATTCAGTCACGTTGAAATTTAGCAGTGCACTGTCGCTACACCAATTATACTTTCTACGCAAATTATAACTATCACACTCGTGTTTCACATTAATTGGTTCTCCGATTGAACATCGATAGTAATCAAACACGCGAGAAACGGATGACTTTAACTCGTCATCGAAACATTTTAAGAAATAGTTCAAAGTCTCTTCTATTGTGAGGTGGGTACATTTACATTTGTTTAAGTTTTCTAAAATCGAAACAGGAATAAGCTTAGTTAAAAGCGTCTCAATGAGACATTTGGTAATTTTAAAGCCATTTTTCACTAGTTTCAAATATTGATCTTTTGTATGCAGTAAAAAATCCGACTTCAAACAAAACCCAAACTTTTCCGATTTGAATAATTTTTGCAGTATGCATGATTCCTTATTTACATAAGCGATTAGTAAGTCATTATTACATACGAATGTATCTTTTTCAGAAACAAAATTAAATTTATCCAATCTCGATTCAAATTTGTCGAATGTTGCACATGATAATGTAATGCCTTCATTTGTGGGGTTAAGTTCACGACCGTTCTTTTCAAATTCTTCGTATTTCTGTATGTGAACATAAAGCTCATAGTTCTTATTCATTTGTACTTCAACAATCATTTCCTCACCTAAATTCCAATGAGCAGGAGTAAAAACATCGAAAAACTTAAATATTTTACTAAACTGAGTGATGTCTGAAATTTCATATTTCGAACTGTTTCCCAAGGAAAGTTGATCAGACGGGTTAAGTTCTTTAGGTGAAAAATGAATTTTTCTATGTTTCACTAAGTCAGATCTATTATTAAATGTTTCAAAACAGTCGTCGCATTTACAGTGACTGTGTGACTGTCTACTTTTCCTTTGATTTGGCTTGGAAGTATTATGAATTTTCCCATGCTTTAATAAATCACTCTTTTGTGAAAATACTTCGCCACATACATTACAATTATGAATCACAGGGGTCTTTGAATGGACCTTCATATGATTTAATAAATGATAGTTTCTAGCAAATGTTTTTTCACAAATTATACACACAAGAGGTATTTTCTCCAGATGACATTTCATGTAAAACGTTAAGTTAACCTTTCGGGGAAAAGCTTTGTCGCAAGTAGAACACACAAAGGGTAACTTCTGTTTCTTTAATCCTGATGAGGTGGGTTTCACTTCACAATTCGAAACGGGTTCTTCTTTAGGCTGTATTAAAAATTCCATGTCATGGTCATTTAATCCTGGTGATGAGGGTTCACTCTTCACGTTAGACATATCATTAGCACTTAACAAAGCAGAATCCATGACTCGTTCCGTAATCACTTAAATGTAAACTAACTTAAAACGGAAAACACAACCTTTCACAGCGGTAACAGGAAACAATATAATCATATTAACTCGTTTCTTGGAAGTTCATAAAATGATAGAGGACGCTTGTTTAAAAATAATATCATTTTATTGGTTTAAAAAAGTCACGTGATTATTTTATCATACTCTGTTATAAGTTCAATAGTCAGTTAATTCTTACACATTGATTCAGAAAGGGTTACACATCAGAAGTTCGTACAATTGTAAGTCAAAAATGCTTTTCTAAATAATATTTTAGTGGTCGAATCACTTGTGTATCAGAAGTTCATATGTTTGTAAGTTAAAAATTCTTATTAATCTCGTATTTAGTGCTTTTATAAATAATATTTTACTTATGTGTAACTTATGTGTTATAAATCACTTACGTGTTATAAATCTAACTAGAAAAAGGAATATTTCAAATAAGTCATGTTAGAAAAAACTAGATTCGATTATCTTTTTTTTAAATGTTGGTTGTATAAAGTCAATCGTTTATTATTTTTGAACAGTTGTTATTATTTTTTAAATAGTTTTTATTATTTTTGAACAGTTGTTATTATTATTTGAACATTTTTTATTATTTTTGATCATTTGTTTAGTTGTTATTATATTTTTGAACAGTTGTTGTTATTATTTTTTTAATACTTTTATTTTTTTTTCCCTGTGCTTTTTTTCCAAACAGGCGAAAATTTCAAAATTGTAGTTTACAATTCTAAAATACGCTTTTAATGAAAGCAGTCTGTTACAAGATAATCACAAAAAGTTAACATTATATTTCAAAAATAAACTCTCATTTCACAATATAATTGAAACTGAACAGGCAAAATTAAAAATCACGTTATTCCAAACACAAATATCCGTAATCTAACCACCATGATATCCAGATAAAGCTATCCTAAATTATCAAAGCATTAGTTCAGTTTGTCATAGCACATCCAAGAAAATTTCGATAGGATAAAAATTTGACTGTAAGAATCAAAACTTGGCAGATTTATTTAATCTTTTGTTTTCTGTAAATAAAAGAAAACCGATCAAGGCACTGAACGAATTATTAGAAACATTAAACGAAATGAATGTCCCTCGAAATTTTATTAAAAATAAATATTTGTCAACAAACATTAAACAAGATTCTGTATTAGATTTGTCAAAACCCACTAAAAAACGAAAAGTGGGTCCACATGTATTGCATTGGGAAAATTATTAATAAAATTGAATTTGTTTTTTAACTATACCTCTTTCCTATGTTTTCTACACCAAACACAATAAAAACAGTAATTACCCCTAAAGATGTCTTCTTTTTACCATTGCTTTCACTATACATTTTAAAATAAATATGTTAATATTCAATCCAATCATATCGAAAAAGATAAATTTCCGGTTTCATTTAAATTCAGTATAAAATAAACCTTAAACTTTTCACTTCCGGTACCGTGATACCTCTCTTTAAACACTTAAAATCTCGACATTCATATGTAGCTTCTTGGCTTGATCAGTTAAACCTATCACAAATTATCAAGTCAAGAAGCTATTTTGCAGGTTCAAACCTCAGTGAAATCTTTTCAAGAAAACCTATTTTAAATATTCGTTATTGCATTCCCTTCCGATAGAGGGCGCCACCAAAAAAAAATTGATCTCCGTTTCGCCTTCAAACTGAAAGTCCATTCTAAAATAAAAAAAAAAAAAATTAAGCCCCCCTTAAAAATAAGCCCCCCTCAAAAATAAGCCCCACCCCTCAAAAATAAGCCCTCTTCCACCGCCGCCTCTAGAAGTGAACTCTCCTTTTCCCACTACTCATGGCTGTCTCGCATGGTTCTCCCCACTTCTTAGCTTGCTCCCCTAATTTGTTTGAGCAGTGTATTTGCATAAAGCGCGCGAAGTCTAAAAAGAATTGCATTGAAAAATATGAAAGCTATCATAAGCGAACAAATATGAAATACATGAAATTATTTATGCACAATTTTCTATTACTGTCTATTAGTGTTATTATAAATGTATAACTAAAAAGTATTACATTTACAAATAAAGCAAATTCATATTGAATACAAAAATTGTAGCGCGAGATATTAATTATTTTCCTAAATAAACAAATATTGCAAAAGTAATTCGATATTTTTCACATCACCAGTTTCGACATAGCTGAGGGATTAAGCCTACTCGCGGAACAAGGACAAAGTAAACATATTTTAATAGATAGTGGTTAACATTATTAATATTCATAAAACTGCACATATATACTATAAATAATACTTACCTTAATTGAAAGCAATCCAATATTTTACCAAAATAAAATTAATTCCCATTAGACGACAAAAATTTTCTGATTGCGAAGCGCGTTGCCGCTGCAACGCACGGTACATGGGTTTATTAATTAGCACTTTTTTTCACGCAAAAACACTTTATAATTTAAATAAATTTCTAAAAAGCATTTTTTTAACAGAATAAAATTTGAATTGGTGCGTAAATAATCTTTTCTTTATGTGTATGTATGTGTAATGTTAGTTTTTTTTCTTTCTGTTTCACAATGGTTTTAAAATGAATTATTGTTAAGTATGTTACCAGTATATGATGTCTATTCATTAAATCATTATTGATAATAAAAAAAACATTTTTGCATCATTTTAATTTTATGAATATTAATTTTCACCCAAGTAATAAAATAAATAAATAAATAAAAGAAAATTGCAATACATTTTTATTTTATATAGTCCATGGATGACCAGTGTTTTATGATTATTTATCTTTTAAAGTTTAATAGCCAAATATTAAAATAATAATAATAATAATCTAACCTTTTCACATAAAAATTCAGTAATTTGAAATTTTCTTGAAATTTTTAATGTTTTTTTCTTATTCTAGTTTTTCTAAATTGTATTAAAATTTACAATTTTCTTTGAGAATAATTATTTTTCGCACTCAGAAAAAAAGAGGAAAAAAACTTCTTTAAAAATTATTATGCTAAAATAATTATTTTAAATAAATTACAGTTTATTATATATTGTAGTTTATTATTACAGTTTATTTTTATAGATTATTATTATAGATTATTTTTAAATCGTATGCATTAGCGGAAAATATTATTTAATAGATTTAAAAAGCGTTAAAGAACAAAAGTTTGACAGAAAATTAAATCTCAATATTTTCTATTTTAAGGTGGTTCTCAAATTGCCGGCTCAACAACACGAAACTTTCTGACACATCTTAAAACGTAAAGGAAAATAATTGGCATGCCTGACTGTTGAAGTGATTTGAAATCGAAATGAGTTTTCCATTTTCTTATAAATAAATTGCTTATCGAGTTATAAGGACTCTTGACGACAAGTTTATTCCCTTTCTCGAGCAGCCGCTTTAAGAATTCGGTTCAAAACGCCGATTTTGACAGTATTTTACGAAATATCTTCTGCCTTTAACAAAAAATGAAAATCGTCTTTCAATTACATAGTTTCTAAATGACAACACCTGCACGTTTTTTGTAATTCTAAACAAAAATTAATTCAGAAATGGGTCCGGATTTGAGAACGTCCTTAAGCAATAAAGTACACTATCAGTGAATCTCATGAAATCAGTAATTGTAAAATAAATATCATTCTACATTTTGAAAAGAAAAGTACTTTAAAAATTTCGTGCGGTTTTATAAAAATTCTATCGTGAATCAAATGATGCACAAAAGATTATCACAACATATATATTTAATGAATAGACAAACTGATAAAACCTTACCAATGTTTATAGACATTACTGGCTAGCTGCTCTCATACAAGATATAAACAAGCAACATCTCAACCGGTCAATTCACCACCAACCTTCAACTTCCCGGTCAACTCTCAGTTGAGTAACCCGAGGTTCGCGAATCTAACTGCCGGTTGATATTTCCGAATTCTTCGTTAACTTCAGGGACATGGTTATTCGACTCTGGGTTACTCGACGGCAGGTTGAAATGTGTATATCTCATTGGCCAAAGGGATCACATGACGTAGCAATAGTCTTTATGGGTTCTGTCCTCCCTTGATTCAGTTTTCAATAACGAAACAAAACAGAGTATTGAAAGAGCATAATTGGAGTGTTTACTTTTTGATAAATAAATTTACAAATAAATTTTGAATTAACATTTTGATTTGGTGGTTTAGAAATATTGTCACAGTCATAAAATGCTCATTTTTACAAAATTTTATAGTATTTTTTTTTTAAGTTTTTTGATTAAACAAAAAAAATATATATATTATCTACGTTTAATAAACAATTTTATGACCAGGCTAACACTAATAAGTGGAATAAAATCAAATAGGGAGCTAGATTTATTTATTTTGCAAGAATATTATATAAAAAGATATTTTCATATTTTTTTTTCTAATGTATGTGTTTTATTTAACTAAAATAATTGATTACAGATTCAATTAAATTATCTTGGATGAAATTGCATGCTTGGTAGCATTTATCCCTTATACGAGACCCAAAAAGGTGGGGGGGTTTTTTATGTGTAAATTATTATAATTAATATATATATATATATATATTAATTTCATACATAATAATTTAAAAAGCTGTTTGGAAAAATTCTTGTGAACTGCGAAAATTTTCAAATAATCCGCTTAAAAATGTTTCTTTCAAACAAAAATAATTATTTTTAACTAACAAGTACATATTAGTTCAAATTATTTATCTATTACAAACGGATAAACATTTTTATATATTATAACGATATTTTAACTCAAAATTCCATCTTCTATAATTTTATTCTTTAAACAAACATGAAGTGTAGGAATAAATCTGAAATTTAAGAAAAACTTGTTTTTTATTCTAAAAAAAAAAAGATTTGAATCTTATATACAATATTTGAGTGTAAGAACATTTGATTTTACATTCGTTAGATGGCGCTACCAAATATTCTCAGTAGATATTTTACATCTTGAAAACTTTCTTAATAATCACTATAATCTTGACTTTACAGAGTTAAAATATCCTAAAAGGGCTAATAATTAAAAGTAACACATTCTTTCACATTATTATTATTTTTAAATTAACATTTCGTTTGCTTTCTGCATCACAAATACCATTGAAAACGAAATAAACGTCAAAACACTTGTCAACGCAACCGCCATCTTTGCTTCAATTGCACATGCGCGTGTCGAATAACTATAGACGAATAGGTTAGTTCAGTTTTACTGAACTTATGTTTCGTTTTCTCCTCCATTTTCGGCTAGTTGAGTTAGCGGAGAATTTGATTTCAGGGTCAACCGAGAGTTACAGCGTAACTCGCCAGTTGAGGTTGACGGTGAGTTAGGGGGTTAAGCGCTCACTCTAAAACTATAAATGAGAATGACTAGTCAGGTCAGAAAGCCAGATTTGAGCCTCGGGCGTGTGATCCGAGAATTTTCGATCTCCCCTACCTTGACCTTGATGACGTGAAACCCTTCCAATGTGTCCTTCAACGGAAACTCTAATTTACCAACACATGCTAGCTTTTTTCAAGAGGGGGAGGGGGAGGAGACAAAATATTTTAATTTATTTTATAAAGCGATGCTTTATAAAATAAATCACTTTTTCTTTTTGTCTTGCTTTCAATTATATACATAATTTTTCTTTAAAATCTAATTTAATTTTAATCATCTGAAAAAAAAAAAATACTTTTTTAAACAAATTTCATACGATATTAAAAATTAGTTACAACACCGAACTGTAAATGTGAATTATATATTAGTAGTATCTTGTTTAGGTCTGAATTTGTTTAAAATTTTAAGGATATTCATTTTTATTCCATTGTGTTCATAAGAAAATTCAATGTATTAAGGCTGTTCTCAAATTGAAATCACCTAGTTTCTGACACATTCAGTTTTGTTCGAAAATGCCTGAAACAGTTTTCGATTTTTTAGTAATGACGAAAGACCTTTCAGAAAATATTGTCAAATATGACGTTTTGAATCAAATATCCGGCTCGACAGTGCGGGAAAAGAGAAAAACCTGTTGTCACGTAACAAAAATCGCTTATAACGCAATAAATTATTTATCAAAAATGAAAAACGCCATTTGATTCCAAATCACTTCAACACTAACCCCTGTCAATTTTATGACTTTACGTTTAAAAATGAATCAGAAGAATGTCGGGAAGTTTCGCGTTTGTTGAGTAGGGAATTTGAGAACCGCCTGAGACATACTTTACAAACAAGTTAATTTTATTTGTAATTTACAAAAATAGGTAAAGGCAAAGAGAAAGAAAAGTTTTCAAATATATATTTTAGTGCGTAAAATCGAAATTATTGTTATTATTATTATTATTATTACTATTATTGTTATTATTTTAATACTTTCATCTAATTAAACAATGTGCTTTAAAGAATGAAAATTATTTTGAATTTTTTTTTAATCTCTTATAATCAAAATATCTACTATTTAGCACTGGCCTTCTACTTTCTACATTATAAAAGACTTTTATATACTGGCTGGAAACTTAACTTACTCGCTCCATACTTAATATGCTTTCATAGAAAAACAAATTTTGAATAACGAAAATTATGTTGAAAAAGTGAAGAAAAAAGATTTCTCTATATCTTATAATCAACGTTATATCAAGTAGACGACGCTGGCCTTCTGTTTTCTAGGTGATGACAGCCTTTTACATACTAGCCAGAAATTTAACTTTAGTGGCTACTGAGGGCGGAAAATGCAGTAGTTTTCTCCGCGCTCGCCCGTTATCCGTTAGTCGACAGCTACAGGATGTAGCGGCTCATCAGTTAATGTACAACGGTGGCTGGATACAAATTGCCGCAAAAATATTTGGCCATAATGTTTACATCAAGCGGCCACATATGCAGGGCCTGATTATTCAAAAGGCACGTGAAGCACATGCTTCCCCTCTAAAATTTAAAAGGGGCCCCAAAATGACTTGTGAAGAGGGCCTTCTAATTCACATTTTCATTTTTAAATTGTGTTTTCAATTTTTTTTTTTTTTTTTTTGGGAAAAGAAAGTTGCTTAATTCAAGAGGAAATCCATGCACTACTTCACAAAATTTATTTAATAGGAAAATATGAATGTCATCAAAAGGATGTTAATTAATTATATAGTATCCTCATGTGTCTGTTAGAAACTACGCGAGAAATTGAGCATACAGCTATATGTACTAAATAATCTGAAGTGTATACAGGGAACATAGAAAAGCTGTTTAATGAAATATATGTGACCTCGGCTAAGCTACTCCCGGGAATATTGTTAGTAGATGAGTTTTTATGAATAAAGAGTTAAGAAAACTTTTGCCAAATGAAAGGGGGCCCCAAAATGGTACCGTGCTTCCCCTAGATTCAGAGGTTAATCGGGCCCTGCACATATGACGTGTTTGTTGGGTTAACTCTCCTTATGCTGCAGTACAAGGTGGGGCCGGCGACATTTCGAATTCCCCTAGACTTCTGTTCTAGCATACTTCTGAGCCAATCGCGGCTATCGCTGGATGGAAATAGAACCTCCTACTTGTTTACAAGTCTCGCTGTAAGGGGAATGACAAGTTTTTTTTTGTTTATATTGACTGAACAAGAACAGTCTAACCTGAACTACATGTGACTATATGCATATTTAAAAAATAGATTTACGTTCTGTTTTTAAATATTTCGTTGCGCTATTAACCCTTTAACGGACATTGGTTTCCCGACGAAACCACAAAATTTTAATTACGAAATTCAACATTGACAGCAGAATTTTAATAGAAATGTTTTCCATTTATCATGTATGTGTAATATCGCTTTTTTATTATATACAAATAAATTTGTTAATAATTTCCGGTGTCAATCATTTATTTCAACATTTTAGCAATTGAAGTGCTTAATCCGTTAAAGGGTTAAAGAGTAATATTTAATATTGTAAGTTGAATAAAAGAATTGTCGCCATTTAGTTGGCAGTTATTTTAGACCGCTAATTGTATAATAATTAACAAATTATAATAATTAATAATTAAAAGCTAATTGTATAGTGATTAACACACAGAACAATAACATACCTGCCAACTTTTAACTAAACTTCCGTACAATGTGAGTTAATTTGATCCTGGTTAAAGATGCTTCTAACTAGAAAATATATCTGAAAAGATAACATACATTTAGCTTCATGTTCTTACGTGGAACCTACTTGAGTGAATTTATTTTTAAAATTTTTTGGTTTGAAACGTGTTTAACCTCGGTTAAATTAACCTAAATTGTACGGAAGTTTAGTGCGATGTTGACAGGCATGCAATAAATTTTTTTTTTAAATGCGGCTATTTCTAGTATAGGTTTACTTACAAACGTTGAATCAGCATTTTCACACCCTAATATCCATGGTAGACCTATATTTGAGCTTTAAAAAAAGCTATCCTAATAATATTATAAATCTGATTGTGTGCAAATGTTAGGCTGAAGCCAGCGTCAAAATGGAGCATTTAATGATACTGTATTTCTGCATATAGGTTGATTATAACCCTCAAATGAACATAGGCTGGTTTTTGTTTATTTTATTCAAATATTTTTCTTAATAATTCAAAATTTCGTTATTTTTATAGAGAATAAATGGACATTTTTTCATATAATATTTTAAAATGGTTAAATTTACTTTACCGTTGCTAATACTTTATCGTTGCCGAAACTAATTCAAAACCCGAAATAATAATTTTTACTCAACAATTTAGTTTCAATTGAAAAATTTTCTCGAAAAAAATGAATATGAAATAAAAAAAATTAAAGAATTAAAAAGAAGATTAAATAATATTATTAGAAATAAAACGTACTTTTTTTAGTTTTTGATAATAATACAAGGTTTCAATATGCGTAGCCATAGGAAACAGGCAAATATGACGTCATACATTGAAAATAAAGCGGATATGCTTTGATTGGTGAAATAAAATGATCTTGGGTTTTTCTCGGGGCCTCCGAGATGTCGCTGTGTGTCCTACACCGGGCCTGCTACAAGTGACGTCACAACCTGCTGACGTCAAAACAGTGATCCATAATAACTTAAAAATTTTCATGTACTTTGTTCGCTTGTACGTATTGTTTACGATAGTATTTTAATTTTATTTATTGTTTTATATAGTAATTAATAATATTTTTCAGTGTATTTAGATTATAATGTTATCAATAATTATTGATTATAATTATTAAAGAAAGTGTAGATTATATCTATAAAATAATGAGAAGAAAATGTTGTGCTCCTAGTTTCTAATCTAAGTCTTCAAATTCGCTACTGATAATGAAAAGAAGAAATTTTAGCTACGAAAATTACCTTGTTATAATTATTTTTACATTTCAACAGAAGTAGTCTGCATTAAATGTTTCGATAAACGTTTCAATTCGTGAAGCTAGAATTAATATGATTGTATTGAGCTTGTTGTGCAGAAAAAAAAAAACGTAACAACAAATGTCTAACCTACTGTAATGGAAATATTCTGGCATATACTAATGAATTTGTACTTCCAAATCGAAAAGAGTCAAATGATCTTTAGAAAATAAATAAATAAATAAAAGAAGCAGACGATAAACAGTTTAAAAAATGATTTTGAAAGAAATACTGTAATAAATTGAATGAAATCTGGATACATTTAGTTAGAAGTGAGTGTGCTTTGTTTATAAAATTAAAAGTAACTGATTTACACAACTTATTAGTTCTACGTAGTTCCATTTAACATTTTAGCTAATTTAAGTGTACAAATATATTATGAAAATAAAACTTTTGATAAGTTAATTTGAGTGGTTATTAGGTCCTAGACCCAAGTACAATAAATAGACAATTATTAAAATATTACAAGTCAGTTACAAAGTTAAGATAGAAAATTGGGTACTTTTCGGTTAGCCGGGTGCCAGTGATATATATATATACACACACACACACATATATATACAGGGTGTTCCGTTAAAGGGGTCCAATATTAATAGGGGTAATAGAGGAGATCACATGGAGCATAAATCAGTATATAAAGCCTGGTCGGATTTTTCAAGTTACAGCAAATAGAATGAAAATTCGGAAAATTGTAAAAGAACCCTCATTGCTAAACTATCGATAATGCTACATAAAAACGAAGCACATATTTAGAAAGAGCAGAAAAAAACCTACAAAATGACATCAATTGTATTAAAAAAGCAATATTTATTAACGAGTTACAAGCCCTGAAACAGTGAAAAAAGTACGAAATCCAATATACATCAAAATAGTTAATCGTTAATTCCAAAAAGACAACTCTAGCTACAACAAGGAAAATGTAGTAAAATTTGGTCCATTCCGAAAACTTTCGAGAAAGCTTACAATGAACCATATCGGTTTAATTGTGTGAGAGAAATTAATCAGTTTCTTAGTTACAACTCCGCTTTCTTTGACACTAGCAAAGGTTAAACTCCGCCCATCACGATTGGAAACACCGCCTTTTTAATTACTCTCAACTATACATTTTCGATCATGCTTCTTCTGAGATGCAACATTTTTAATTATTCAAGAGTTGAATGAACCAAAATAACTTTACAATAATAGTCTACATTTTAAAGTGGTCTTTTATTGATATAAAGCTTAAGTTAAATTCCTTAAAATTAAACTGGTGGTGAAAATTCGGAAATAATTAAAAATATTGCGATTTGTAACTATGCAAGAAGTTTCAGTACATGTTTTACATGGACAATTATTGTATGTATATGTGCATCATAATTTATGATAGGAAATAATAATAACAAATAGCATAATAATTTTATTAATTATAAATTTAAAAAAGACACTAAATTTTAAATTAATTCATACAAACTTTGTAATTTACAATTTGAGTACACCACAGTCTGTGACTTACAAAATACTGTGCCAAAAAGTGTTGAAAATAAAAGAAAAATGACAAATAAAGAATTACATTCCACGTACTTTATGACATATGTGAAGCATAGTCTTCTGGCCTGCGCTGCACAGTTCAATCTCGGAAGGCAGACGAACGGACATTATTATAATAGGTGTTCGAAGTTGCGCCCATTAACAGAATCGCACAGCCGACAGCGACGTCGTAAAGATTGGCGAACACGCCGAAAAACTCCGACGGAGTTGGGAATGTCTCCTGCAGCGACAACGATTCGCGCTAGTAAATCCTCCGGTGTATCCACAGGCGTTTCATACACCAGCGATTTAAGGTGTCCCCAAACAAAAAAGTCTAACGGATTGAGGTCTGGAGAGCGTGCAGGCCAAGCAACAGGTCCACTGCGTCCAATCCATTTCCCAGGATATGTTGAATTGAGGTGATTGCGAACACCTATGAAAAAATGGGCCGGTGCGCCATCGTGCATAAACCACATATTGTGGCGCAATGTTGCTGGCACATTTTGCAGTAACTGCGGTAAGATATCCCGTAGGAAAACCAAGTACGTACTGCCATTGAGTACATCTGGGAGTAAATATGGTCCTATGAGATAATCGCCGAGGACACCTGCCCATATGTTCACACTGAACTTTTGTTGTGCGTTCGACGGGAAAACAGTGTGCGGATTTGTATATGACCATGTGTGCATATTGTGCGTGTTTACCACGCCCTCTCTCGTAAATGTTGCTTCATCAGTAAATAAAATATTTTCCAGAAATTGTGGATTATTTTCTGTTACATTAAGCAACCAGCGTACGAATTCTGTCCGCTGAGCACAATCTGTTACTGATAACAGTTGTACCCACTGCACATGAAAGGGGTGCATGTTTTCTGCACGCAGAACACGCCACACACTTTGGTGAGAAACACCGACTTCAGACGCAGCAGCTCGTGTACTCGTGGAGGGGTTATCTTTAAAAATATTCAGTACATCTTCTTCCATTGCAGGTGTTCGTACATGTCGAGGTTTCCCTGCATCAATGCTTGCTGTATTAAACGATCCAGTCTCCCGTAATCGTCTATCGATTTTTATGAAGAGTTTCGAACTTGGGCAACGTCTCCTTTGAAGTTGCTCACGGTACATGCGCTGTGCTAGACATGCATTTCCATGAGCTTGCCCGTACATCAGATGCATGTCCGCATATTCTTCGTTAGAGTATTCCGGCATAATTATTATACATCAACTTACTACAATCCCACTTACAACAGCTTCCCTTTAACATAACGCCCACTGATGACTGCTGTTTTATTACACTTTTCTTCCTATACACATAGAAAATTTGCATAAAAAGTACTTCTTCTTCATCATCCTGAAAGTTCATGGAGGAAACGCAGCAGTCACGAAGTTTGCTTTAAGACAAGGCGAGAGCTGCACAATATGTCATTCACTTGACCAGACTGAATAATGAAAGGGTATTGATAGAGGTTGATCAGAAATGTATAATTGAAAGATATTAAAACGGGGTGTTTACAATCGTCATGGGTGGAGTTTCGCTCTTTCCGAGCGTGCAACAGTACAGAGTTGTAACTAGGGAACTGCTTGATTTCTCCCATACAATTAAACTGATATGGTTTATTGTCAGCTTCTTCGAAAGCTTTCGGAATGGACCAAATTTTATAACATTTTCCTTGATGTAGGTAGAGTTGCATTTTTGGAATTAACGATTAACTATTTTGCTAAATATTTGATTTTGTATTTTTTCACTGTTTCAGAGCTTGTAACTCGCCATTAATTCTCAATATTCTAAAACAACTTATGTCATTTCGTAGGATTTTTTCTGCTCTTTCTAAATATGTGCTTCGTTTTTATGTAGCATTATCGATAGTTTAGCAATGAGGGTTTTTTTACAAATTTCCGATTTTTCATTCTATTTGCTGTAACTTGAAAATTATTGAGATCCGGCCAGGCATTATATACTGATTTATGCTCCGTGTGATCTCCTCTATTACCCCTATTAATATTGGACCCCTTTAACGGAACACCCTGTATATATACACATATCTACACACACATATATGTATGAATTAATATATATATATTTATATATGTACATGTATCACTGGCGCCCGGCTAACCGAAAAAGGCTTATGGCGAGAGAAGGAAAGTTGGCAACATATTTTCTGGCAACCTATTCGTAGTTTCATATAAATATTTTTTTTTTCAATATTTATATAATTTATTTAACATAAAGAAGCCATATATCTCTTTTTATATGCAGGTAGAACAGAATTGTATATATAAATAAACATAAAAGTTCATTAAGTTTGTTTTCATAATTGTGTATATAATTTAAAAACATATCTAACTTTCTGAAGCCCGGATTACGCCAAAGCGTTAAAAAAAAGTGCCAAGGTCTCTATAGTTAAAAAATGTCGATTTCTCTATTTAAATTGATATTTATTGTGTTTTGGTGGTTAAATTATGGTATGTAGTTGTAAAAGGGAGGAATGGGATTGATTTTGTAAAGTTTTTGGTAGATTTATTATATTTTTTGTACGTATATTTATTGTAAAATAATGTGTTTAGGAAAAGGTAAGTCAATGGGTTCAATCTGATTTATTAATCTTAGGATTTTTTTTAATTTAAAACTTTTAATTTCCTTTAATAATACAAGTGTATTGATTCCCTTTTATTTCACGATTATGAAATTTAATATTATTTATGTAATCACAAATTATAAGAGCGGAAATGCTCTTTTTATTACATCTTTCTGCTGCAATACATTGACCAAAGTGGATCACTACTGTGACGTCACTAATACTTGTAGCAGGCCCGGTGAAGGACACACAGCGACATCTCGGAGGCCCCGGTTTTTCTTCACTTTTTTCTTTTTTTTTCTTTTGTATGGTAACAATACTTGGTGTTTTACCGTCTGCGCACGGCTAATATAACTATACCATATTTTTTATTTAAATTTTAAAAAAGTAAAAAGAAGTTTCAAAAGAAAATGGTTAGCAAATGTCAATAATATGCTCTGCAAAATTATCCATATCGAAAATGATGTCATGGATGGTGAGAAATAGTTATTTTCATTCTTAAAACTAAAAGAAATAACTCGATTACCTAAAAAAAAATGACGAATGTTAATAGTTCCATTTTTGCTTATGAAACCTAAAGATTTATTATTATTTCGTTAAAGTAACATAATTTCCCCTACGCCAGTATTGAAATTAATTGCCTGGAAAAGAAAATTAACAAGAATTATGTCATTAAAAAGAGATTGCAGTGGGGGAAAAAGAGACGTCATATTTGAAATAAAACGGGAATTTTCCAATATGTTTTAAAATGAGTGTGAATCAATTCCTTACATTAATAATACAAGGATCAGTAAGTATAGAAAGTAGATGAGTTTCACGCCATATTTATAACAAAAAATTTAAGTGTTTTTTTTATCTATACTGATTATTAAGCATGAGTATCCGTTATATACAGATGAGAGTTTTCTGCTAAAAATCACATCATAATTTTAAGAAAAGGAAAATGAACACGAATCTATTATATTAAAATCTGATCGTGTGTTTGTATTTCGCAACTACTCTTAGACTATGGAACGCAACGCGATTTACTTAATACCGGTTATCATTGATGTCACACAAACTCTCAGAATTAAAAAAAATTAAATTAGATGCCGAGATTTTTTTTTGTAAATTTTAACGAAGTTTTTCTAAAAACGAAATTACTCCATATTTGTGTATAAAAAGGAAAAATAAAACAGAACAGTATATTTTTTACACCATTTTCTTATTAAAACTGAAAACAAAATCTTGATTTCAGTAAATTATCCGAAAAATAAAAACATATTTTCACATATTCAAACTTCATGAATCAATTTATTCTGGAGAACAAAAATTGCCTGTCAACATACTGTCATTTAGAAAACAAGATTTGATTCCGCTATACATTAAATTAAGGAGGCAGAATTGAATTTAAAGAAAAAACATATACTATTTCCAATTAATGTTTTTTTGAAGGATGGCTGTTAAAACGTTTCACAAAGGCGTTAAAAGTAAAATTGTTTATCAGGTAAAATTGACATTTGTTTTTACCCATTTCATTTATTTCCACGATTTTATTTGGCCCTCTTTTTTGCATTGGTTGCAATTTCATTTTCGCGATTATTTGGGCCAAAATTTCACTTCTTTAACCCTTTCCGGCACAGTGGTCCCACTCCGGGCACACCTAATTTTAATTCCAAACTTGTATTCGACACCAAGAATATTTAATAAAATTTTGTTTCTACAATGAAAGCTTAAAATAAGGAGTTCTTATTTTCTA